>JAPMUY010004329.1:0-30529 GCA_026901105.3 Galaxias olidus
ATCAAAACCTGTAGAAACAAAATGCTCACTTAAACAGGCCTTTAAAGTGAAAAGGGGAAATTGCTCTTTTGCAAACAGTTCTTCTGCTCCATTTTAACCACAATAGCCAAAGGCCTGTGGCAGATAATGAAATGAGGATATGTGCACTCTAAACAGCAACTACAAGCTTTGTTATATAATTATAGAACCTATAGAAGAGAATAGTAAGCGAAACAAGATCTATGGGATTTATGCCTATACTATGAGTCATGCACGACACCTTAAGGTTCTTGGAGCTAAAGGGAGGGTGCACTGGACTGACTTTCACAATGATCAGACCAACAAAAATAAAGGTATGCAGGTAAGGACCATATACCGTATGTATCAAACCTATAATTAATACATCTCGTCTAAACCAGAGCTAAGGGTCTATTTGGGGGCATTCATTTTAGTAAAATTCAAAGAAGTTTGATGCAATAGGCAACTCTGAAACAGAACCTAAAGTGCTCTGCCTCTGCATGATTTCTGTATTGTGTGGGGATTAATAAATCCTATGTCACAGTCTATATTTGCAGTCTATATTTTCTTTTGTAATTAAAAATTATAATCTTCCTGATTTAGACCTGGTCCACAAGTCAGGGTAAGCTCTGAATTTCTTTTTTTTTATATATTGTAGTGTATATGTAGTCTTTAAGAGGAAATAAAATAGTTTCCACCAGGTGTAGTTTTGGAAAAGGTTAGTTGTTGTAGTGAAGGCTGTACACTGGGACTAATGCTAAAATCTAACTTTTGGCTTTTTTCGTCTTGAAGTCAATCTGGGAGTAAACTGAAAAGAATAACTAAATAAAAGGTCCACTTATACAAGCAGGCCTTAATAGTTGATTAAAAGGGAACTCGTTATTTTGCAAACTGCTTTGCAATTTTCAAACTAGTAGAGTCTGAAAGGAACAATATTTATTTTAAAGGCTCTTTATTTACATTAAAGTTTCATGTTGCATGCTCTTTTTAAATAGCTGGATTCCTTTTGACCTTGTCAATTAAGAACGTTAATAGCTTTAAAGGACATATTGTAGCAGATTACAATATACTGTCAGATAAGAGTATATTGTGAAAACTAGTTGTATAACAGCTCAACAAGGAACAGCAACTATTACAAAGGAAAAAAAGCATACGTGTGCAGAGTCAAAAGTATTTAGTGTATATCTAACCATATTGTAGAGCGGAATATCCACGATCATCAGAAGCTTGATTTTGGTTGGCTCCTAAATCCAGACCCTGGGAAGGCATGGACCTATGTAGAGACAGTGAGATAGATCTATAACAAATAGAGCGCCACACACTGAATCTATATGTTTAATGTCAGAGGGCAGAATTTACCTGAATGTTTTACCAAAACATGGACCTGCAAAACAAATACATCTTCATATGGTTAAATTCAAAACAACTTTAGTAAAAATACTACGTTATCATTCAGCATTGGACCTTCACTTATGATTAAGCATAAATGTATAAGCTGACCATTGTATTTTTTACAAAGCAGTAGGATGAGGATCAACAGGATGACCAAGAGGATCCCAGTAACAACCAGACCAATGACCAGTCCTGATGAAGAAGACCCTTGTGGAAAAACAGGCACGGAGACAAAAACTAAATACCTGTTTCCTAAGTGACTTTTTCCATCACAACCAGATGCTGTGTACTGCATGAATGAACTGGGAGGTCTACACTAGGTTCACACAGTATACACGCTCACCTCTCACTACCAGCCAGCTCTCTGGAGATTCCTCCCCATCAGAGTATCTACACCTGTAGAGGCCTTCATGTGACTTTGATACAGCAGGGATGGTCATCTCTCCACTGGTTCCATTCTGGATGAGTCCTCCATCTGAATAGAAGTCAGCCTTGGAGTCAGGAGAGGGGATCCTGTGTTTGCAGCGCAGAGTCACAGAGTATCCCTCCGTCACAGGATGGACAGGACTCTCCAGGATCACATTACCATCTGAAATCATGGATATGGAAAATAATAAGACTTCAGTCTAAACATTTGTGTGAATAAAAAAATACATAATATACTGTATCTACAAATCAACATTACTATAAAAATGTGTAAAGTATCTCAACACACAGGCCACAGTGACGTTGACAGCATTACTGTACTCTCCAGATCCAGACTCACACCAGTACACTCCACTGTACCCTGTGTGTAGCTTGTCCAGACTGCATGTGGCTCCTGTCATTGACCCCCAGTGTGATGAACAGTCAGACACTCCATCTGTTGTGTTCCTCTTCACTTTCCATCCAGTAGAGTTCCCCTCACAGCTCAAAGAGACAGACTCAGATGTGAAATGTTGGGTTCTGTTTGAATTTACTGTGAGAGACACTGAGGGATGTTGATCTGAAACAATGAGAGACATAATGAGAGCACATTTAAAGAAACACTCTTTAAACATCTACAGTGTATATCTACAGACTTACCTCCAGACCAGAGAAACAGAGGTTTACAATAGTCAGAGTAACAGACTGGTTGTCCTCTCCCAGCTCTACACACGTATCCTGCAGTGTGTGTAGCACCATGTAGGATGTAGGAACTCTCTCCAGTCCCATGGTCACTGTCCAGTAGGGGCTCTACAGAGGAGGACTGGTCAGCAAGAGAAGGAAGCTCTGCCTTGTAGGGAACAGTCCTGTACCAGTAGAACCTCCAGTCTGTAGAGGTGACTTTACCCTCACAGGTCAGAGTCACTGAGTCTCCAGGGTTCAGCCAGGAGGGAGACACTCTCAGGACAGGCTGGGGTTTACCTGGAAACATTAGAATATAGAATCATCCAATGCAAGTACACAAATTTAACCATCAAAGTAAAACACAAAACAGTTGTTTCACATGACAGCAAATGCTATTTCATTTAAATGAATGTACATGCCGGTAACCCTGCAATAAAAGGTTAACAACGAAATGTTAAATTTATTTTACCATTACACATGTTTTTTAATCCCTGTCCCTCTCTGCGTAAACTCACTACATAGTAGACATACTTACCAGAGACAGTCAGTCTTAAAGGTTCACTGGTCTCAGAGTGCACTGAGTCACGCATGCCTTTACAGGTTAATCCAGCACTTTTTTCGTTTTTTGTAGGGTTGAAGTTGTACTCAGACTCTGTGGTACTGATGGGTTTCATATTTGTACCGTCCTTATACCAGGTGTATTTCCAGTTAGTGAAGTCTTTTGTTCCCTTTATTTCACAATAGAGAGTGACCGTCTCTCCAATGTATATCTGGGTCCAGTTGGGCTGCAGAGTCAAAACAGCATAGGGTCTAGCTGTTTGAATACAAACAACAGATTGAACATACATTTTATGAGCATATTTATTAAATTCAATTTAAAGAAATATACCGTTCACAACAAAAACACATGTTTTTCTTGACAATATGAAGCTACTTATTCAGACTCACCAGTAACCTTGATGCTGATTGGTTGGCTGTACTCTGTGTAGTAGACTGGGTTTCCTCTTCCTCCTCGGCACCAGAACTCTCCTCCCTCTGAGACACTGGAAGGTGTGAATATGTAGAGACCTTCTGTACTCTCACTCACTGGGTCAGAACCTGTGGAGTGTCTGTACCAATAAAACCTCCATCCAGAAGACTCTCCCACTGAGCAGGCAAGTGTCACAGTGTCTCCAGTAAACACTGCTGTTTTGTCTGATTTCAAGTTTGGTCTTGGCTTATCAGCTATTTAGACAAAAAAGGAAATAATACTTTTTTTGCGAAATCTAGTAGAAATTGTTGCAAAACAATTTCTAAAAATAAAAGATAATTTACCCTTCAAAGAAACAGTGACATCATTGCTCTTGATGGAGGATCTGGGACTGGTTGATCTCTGCCCCTGACACCAGTATGTATCCTGGTCAGCACCTTTAGCTTTCCTGATGGTGAGGGTGTTTCCAGTAAATCTGTGTCTCTCAGACACGATTTGTCTTCTGTTTGTGTCACCCTTAAGCCATATATAATTCCAGCCAGTGTGAGACCCTTCCACTGAACACTTCAGAGTGACGGTCTCTCCAATGTAAGCTGACGTTGGTGTTACAGTCAGTGTAGCTACTGGCAGGGCTAAGAGTGTGGAAATACATAGAACATGATTTTCTGTATTTGTCAATGTTCAGCACTAACAGAAATGAAAATGTAATTCCACCAAAAGTTTACTTACCAGTCAAAACAATAGAGTAGATTGTACTTTGTGACTTTACAAGTCGATCTCTCATCTCCCCCTCACAGGTGTATGAACCTGCATCGTCAGCAGACAGAGTGACAGTCTTCTTGTTTTTATTGGTTAGTTGTTTTCCATCTCTGAACCACTTGTATCTCCAGTCATAATACTCTGATATGTGACACTGTAGAGTGACTGTGTCTCCAGGATAGACATCACCCAGTGGAGTGGATCTTATCACTGTGGCTTTAGGCAGAGCTGTGGAAACACAACAAAATAAAGATGAGAACATGAGATAATGTTATGTTTATGTAGTCTATAATGTACATGCTTAAAGATGAGAACATGAGATAATGTTATGTCTATGTAGTCTATAATGTACATGCTTAAAGATGAGAACATGAGATAATGTTATGTCTATGTAGTCTATAATGTACATGCTTAAAGATGAGAACATGAGATAATGTTATGTCTATGTAGTCCATAATAAACATGCTTTGTTTTAACACTGTCGTTTACATACAGGATGACACAACTGAAAATCTTTATGGATACGGAAAATGTATATATGGAAAAACCTACATATGAGGAAAAAAAACGTTTTATACATTTTCAGCACATTCATGTATACTGTACCACCTTTTCTCCCTGTGAAACTCTTTAGCTTAACCAAGCAAGAAGTACAATTTTAAGTTTTAGATATTAGTGTTGCAGTAAAAAAAAAACACACTAAAAGAGTTACAAACTATGCGGTGAAAACATTTTAAGCAAACGGATGTCTAAATGCCCCTCCGAGAACAGCCACCTTAACGTGGTGGAGGGGTTTCAGTGTCCCTGTGACCCTGGGAGCTGCGTTGTCTGGGGCAGTAGCCCCTGGTAGGGTCTCCCATGGCAAATTGGTCCAAGGGGAGGGTCCAGACTAAGCGCGATTTGAAAACACCCAATGAAGCGGAACCAACGGCACTGTGGCACCTCACCCGGAAGAGGGAAACCGGGGCTACCCCTTGGAGCCAGACCCGGGGGGGGATGCTCGTCGGCGAGCGTCTGGTGGCCGGGCCTTGACCCGTGGGGCCTGGTCGGGCACAGCCCGAAGAAGCAGCATGGAGCCGCCGCCCTGTGGGGCCACCACCTGCGGGGACAGACGTTGGGGTCGGGTGCAATGCAAATCGGGTGGCAGGCATAGGCGGGGACCTAGGCGTGCTGACCCCTGGCATCGTAGACTGGTCCTGGGGACGTGGAATGTCTCTCTGTTGGGAAAGGAACTGGAACTAGTGCGGGAGGTTGAGCAGTACCAACAAGACATAGTTGGGCTCGCCTCGACGCTCTGGTTCTGGAACCCAAGTCTTGGAGAGGGGCTGGACTATTTTCTTTTCCGGAGTCGCCCAGGGTGAGAGGCCGGGCAGGTGTGGGGATTCTTACAAGTCCCCGGCTGGGTACCGCTGTATTGGAGTTTTCCCCGGTGAACGAGAGGGTCGCCTCTTTGTGCAGAACACCCTAGGCCACAGATCGATGATCGACTTTGTGGTCGAATCGCCAGGGCTGCAGTTTCGGTAGTCAAAGAAGCAAAAACCTGGGTGTGGGAGGAGTTCGGGGAGGCTATGGAAAAGGACTTTTGGTTGGCCTCAAGGAAGTTATGGCAAACCGTTAGACGGCTCAGAAAGGGAAAGCAGGGATGGGCCCTGGCTCTGTTGAGCAGGGGAGGAGAACTGCTGACCCGGACCGGGGATATCGTCGGGCAGTGGAAGGAGCACTTTGAGGAACTTCTTAACCCCGCCAACACGTCCTCTGTTGAGGAGGCAGAGTTTGAAGACTCGGGGGGGGGGTTGTCTCAGCAATATCCCTGGCTGAGGTCACCGAGGTAGTTGGGAAGCTCCTCAGCGGCAAGGCGCCGGGTGTGGATGAGATTCGCCCCGAGATGCTGAAGGCTCTGGACATTGTTGGGCTGTCTTGGTTGACACGCCTCTTCGGTGTCGCGTGGAGGTTTGGGACGGTACCATTGGAATGGCAGACCGGGGTGGTAGTTCCCATTTTAAAAAAAGGGGACCGGAGGGTGTGCTCCAATTATCGGGGTATCACACTTCTCAGCCTACCTGGGAAAGCTTATGCCAGGGTGTTGGAAAGAAGACTCCGACCGATTGTCGAACCTCGGATCCAGGAGCAGCAATGCGGATTCCATCCTGGTCGTGGAACAGTGGACCAACTCTTTACCCCTGCGGGGCTGTTTGGGGGGGCATGGGAGTTTGCCCATCCAGTCTACATGTGTTTTGTGGACTTGGAGAAGGCCTATGACCGTGTCCCCCGGGGCGTCCTGTGGGGGGTACTGCGGGAGTATGGGGTGCCGGGGTCATTGCTACGAGCGATTCGGTCCCTATATAACCGGAGTGAGAGCTGTGTCCGTATACTCGGCACAAAGTCAAATGCGTTTTCAGTGGGTGTTGGACTCCGCCACAGCTGCCCCTTGTCACTGGTTCTGTTTGTGGTTTTCATGGATAGAATCTCAAGGCGTAGCCAGGGGGAGGAGTGTGTCCAGTTTGGGGACCTCAGAATTGCTTCTCCGATTTTTGCAGATGATGTGGTTCTGTTGGCTTCTTCAGACTGTGACCTTCAGCATGCACTGGAGCGGTTTGCAGCTGAGTGTGAAGCGGTCAGGATGAGAGTCAGCACCTCCAAGTCTGATGCCATGGTTCTCTGCCGGAAAACGGTGGGAGCTCGGAATAGAGCCGCTGCTCCTTCGCGTCGAAAGGAGCCAGATGAGGTGGTACGGGCATCTGATTAGGATGCCTCCTGGGCGCCTCCCATTTGGAAGTTTTCCGGGCATGCCCTACTGGTAGGAGACCCCGGGGTAGACCCAGAACACGCTGGCGGGATTATATATCTCGTCTGGCCTGGGAACGCCTTGGGATCCTCCAGGAGGATCTGGAAAGCAATGCTGGGGATAAGGACGGCTGGAATTCCCTGCTGAGCCTGCTGCCAACGCAACCCGGCATCGGATAAGCGGCGGAAAATGGATGGATGGATGTCTAAATGTTTCAACGTCAAAGAAAAGATTGTTGTCTGACTTTTAAATTCACTTCTGCAACATTGTTCTCTTTCGAATCCTGATTCATATTACAAAGCCAACTAAAACATTGTTCTTTACACTGTGGTTTTATGTTAAACTCATGTCAAATGGACTTGTGTGTCTAAATGTTTCAACGTCGAAGAAAATCTGAATGATGGTGAGGGAGTCTCCACTAATGTTGTGTCTGGTAGACTTCACAACTTCAGTTCCAGTCCCACTGTATCCTCTGGACCATGTGTATCTCCAGTCTCTGGGAAGACCCACCACTGAACACCTCAGAGTGACGGTCTCTCCAGTGAATGCTGGGTTTGGTGTTACAGTCAGTGTAGCTACTGGCAGGGCTAAGAGTGTGAAAAAACATACAATGTTATAAACTGGATCTGTCAATGTTCAGAACCTCCTAGACCAATACAAATACAAGAAAGTAAACTGACCAGTCATTACAACAGAGTAGATTGAACTGCTTTTTGACTTTTTAGGTCGACCTCCTCTCTCCCCCTCACAGGTGTACAAAGCTCCACCATCAGCAGACTGAGAGACGGTATTTGTGTTAATATGTGTTAGCAGTTGTTTGTTTTTAAACCACTTGTAGCTCCAGTCCTCATACTCTGATATGTCACAGCGTAGAGTGACAGTGTCTCCAGGATAGACAGCACCTTGAGGAGTGATACTTATCACCGTGGCTACAGGCAGAGCTGTGGAGAAACAACAAAGATAAAGACAATGAAGTACATGAGATAATTGTATGTCTACGTAGTCCATAATGTACATGCTTAGTTTGAACACTTTAATTTACATAGCACATGCCCCCTCAGGATGGCAAAACGGAAAATCATTGCATATGGAAAAACAAATTTAACAGACCAAAATGTTCAGCACGTTCATGTATGCTGTACTTTAACAATTATGTGATAGGAAATAATGCACAACAGTGATGCACATCTTTCCTGTCAATCGTTCGTTATTCTATTGGTAACGTATTGTGGCTCCACTAGGGGAACACGCTGCTCTCACTCACTGAATACAAAAACAAGTGAAGACGAGAACTGTTTGCCATCCTTCAGCCGTTTTTTTCCCCCCTCTGTTCTAAGGTAAAACAGTACCACCCTTTCTTCCTGTGCAAAGTTGAGATGGTTACAGTGAGATGCACAACACCTCATGTTCACCTCTCTATGATTCCAGTGCACCTCAAACTTTGTCCCAGACACATGTGATAAACAATACTGTATATGTTGTCTTTATCAGAGATCACAGCTTTGGCCCTGAAAAAAGATTACTCACCAGTATGTAAACAGTGGTATATATGACTTAGTGTCTTTTTCTCACAGGTGTATGAACCTGCAGCATCAGCATGGACAGTGACTTGTTTTCATGGATTGGAACTGTTTATTCTTAAAACTTGTAAGTCCTCATAATGACTCTTGACTTTGCAGAAGATCTTCAGGAGAGACTCTTATCAGGTTAATGTTAGAAAACATCAAAAAAAGATGTTATCACTGAGCTGTGACTTAGTTTACTGAATCTGTTATGATAAATTTACCAGATTAATAAAAAATATCTCCATCGTGACACACAGTTAAAGAACGAGAGAGAGGAGCTGCCTTACCTTGTACTGTCAGTCTAACAGTGTTACTCCAATCAGAGAACAGTCCATCTTTTACATGTCTACCATAACACCAATATTGACCACTATGGCTCCATTCTACTGGAGATATTATGTAACCACTCTCTACACTATCAGTCATAATATCATGATTATTCTGTCTCCACGTGTACTTCCAGTCAGAGACATTTCCCTCCTTTATCTCACAGCTGAGAGTGACGTTCTCTCCTGTGAATATCGGAGACCTTTCAGGTCCCAGCTTTAGAACAGCCTTTGGGTTTCCTACAAAAACACACAAAATACAAACATTGTACATTCTTACACCTACACTGTTTTAAACTGCAGATGGCATTCAATATTATGCTGTTTCAGGTTGAATAGCCATTTCAAACTAAAATATGAAATGAAGAATATAGGAGAAGACTATAGCCCTTTTGTCATTTCCGCAGTAAAATAAAAGGAAGATTTGATCAGTGGACAAGAAGAACACCTCACCTTCAGTTTGTCCATAGAGAAGTGAACTCAGCACTACAACATTAGAACACAATAGATCATTGTTAACCCAAACAATATAATAAAAAAAACAATGTATTGATTGGCTTCAAAATGAATTTGCTAAAACAATCACAATATGAACAAACGTAACAACATGCAAATACATAACATCACCACTAGATGGTGGGATATGACTGTGACAACTCTGACCCCGTTCAAGTTCATATACACATCAAAACCTCCTCATTGTAACTCCACCATGACACAGTAAGGAGAGTTCGCTGCCCAACTCTTATAAACACAACACTGGAGTCTTTTAAACAGACAGCACGTATAAATAAGCCTGTTTCAAGTTTTACCATCAGCCAACATTACCAGTAAAAACCTTTGCTGCCATTCTGATCAAGGCCACAAAGACATCCCCTGTTGATCCTCCAGATCACACACCAACTAAAAGGTCTACACTCTGCAGACACACTATGCTTAAAGAACTGTCTAATAACTATGAGAACACAGCATCTCTCCTCTGTCCTACAAGGTTTTTACACATAAAGATAAGATATAAAACCAGAGAGCCAGTACTCACAGAGTAGGAGACCCAGCGAGGTGAGCGCCATCCTCTCCTGCTGATCAGTGGCTGAGTGTTAGACCTCCACTTCCTATTCTCAAGACATAACACAATATTCTGTTGTGTGAAACACGGAAACAGTGAGACAGTGATCAGAGAGAGAGAGAGAGAAGGAGACAGAGAGAGAGAGAGGGACAGAGAGAGAGAGGGAGAGGGAGAGAGAAGAGAGAGGGAGAGAGAAGAGAGAGAGAGAGAGAGAGTTCATCTCTCTGAAAAGTTGATTTTTTTCTTTAGGGCCTTTAGCCACTCCTCTGAGTGTAAAGAACAAGGGGAGAGGGTTTGGTTTTACCAGATCTACATTTTGCTTCTGAATGTCAGTTCAAAATTACTTTCCCAAATGGATGTTAAATAAATAAATAGTAAATCTTTGGCATCCTCAGTGTCAAAATTTATTAAATACAGTCATATTCATAATATCACTAAAGTTCAACTTGCACAATTTGCAGTAAAGAGCCCAACATTTATAACAATCAAATGTTGTACATGACTTTTCTGCTACTTGCTCCAGAATGATGACAGTAGTTCTCTCTAAGACCAATTAAATGACAGTAAACAAGACTCTCTCCATTCCTTTGGTCAACGCTCACCGCTCTGGTAGGGTCTGGTGACTTACTGGAGTTCCACATGGCATCCGAACTTAGTGTTACCATCTCTAATGGAACCAGTTTGACTGGGTTGAAAAAGTGGGAGAGGGAGATATAGTTCATAGCCCAGGGAGTTAGAAAGGGAAGAAGATGGAGAGAAAATCCTGGAAACGCAAAGAAGATAAGCAGAACGAAGAGGAAGGTAGACATGAAGGATAGGTTAGGTCATTGATGACGTCATCATACCCTTTGACCACTGAGTTTAACGAAGATAGACCGGTAGATTGAGATTTGCCTTCTGGGGAAAATGTATTACGTTAGAATCCAAAACCACCTCTCTTCCAACGAGAACATGACCTGAAATTGAACTCCTTCACAAGTTCATTCTCCACAGAATGCTGTGAACCATGGCCTTTTGGAGGGCACTTAAATAATTATCCAATGAGTCTGAGGTTCAACTATAATGTTACCATCATCTGCAAAAGCAGTGTGTTCTGCCCACCAACCCGCAGCCCCCCTCCCCTGCGGTTATGCCGTGAGTTGTTATAAAGAATACCACAAACAGGATAGGTGACAAAGCGCAGCCTTGGAGGAGGAAGAGTCCGAAACTGAGACAGAGGACAAGCTCTCGTCAGTGATGGCCCTGAGTAGAGACCCCTCACCCCATACTCTGCAGCACCTGTTCTCCCCAAGTTCTCCAAATCCCACAGTCACACCAGTTCTACTCCCAGGCCCCCTCAAAGAGCCTCTGGGGTAAAAAGCTCCGTTGTTCCACGACCAGGCCGGAAACATTGTTCCTCCTCAATCCGAGGTTCGAGGCCAACCCTCCTTTCCTGCACCCTGGAGTATACTTACCCGGGGAGGCTGAGTAACGTGATGCCTCTGTAGTTGGCACACACTCTCCCCCTTTTTGAACAGGGGAACCACCACAGTCTGAATACTGTCCCCGACTTAAATGTTGATAAACGGTGTCATCCATGACGTCCCTCAAAAGAAAGGGATCTCAAACCCCTGGGGCTTTGCCACTGTGGAGGTTTGACTTCAGTGACCTCCGCCAAAGGTGATGTTATGGTGTCTCTTATATTTACAGATTGTTCCTTCATCCCAATCACCTTGTTAGTTGTCAACCGTATCCTTACTTCAGTGGGGAAATCTTCCAAACTTTGGTGCCAGCCAAAAGTTCTTCTGGTTTCTCCGAACTCTTCCCCAGAAAAAGCTGCTTTGCCTCTGCCACGGCCAAGGCTGCAGTCCACACCTGTCGGTACCTTGCAACGGCCTCCGGAGTCCCGGGATAAAGCATGTCCCAGAAGGCCTCCTTCAATCGGACGGCTCCCCTACCACCGGTGTCCACCAGGATGTTCGAGGGTTACCGCCCCTTGAGGCACCTAAGACCTTGAGACACAGCTCTCAGACGCAGCTTTAGCAATGGAGGCTTTGAACATCGCCCACTCCGGTTCAATGCCCCCAGCCTCCACAGGGATGCCAGAGAAGCCCCGCCGGAGGTGCCTCCCACCAGGGACTACGTTCCCAGTTCACCCGACTACACGTTTGGGCTTAAGGTCTGTCCAGAGGCTTCCCCCGCCACCTGACCCAACTCACCACCAGATGGTTAGTTGACAGCTCTGCCCCCTCCTCAAGTTCAAACATATGGCCTCAGGTCCGTAGATCATTATTTACCCAAACAATATAATTCAATAAAACAATGTGTTTATGGGCTTCAAAATGAATTTGCTAAAACAATCACCATATGTAGAAACGTAAAAAAATGCAAACACATAACATCCCCACTAGATGGTGGGATATACCCGTAAAAGCTCTCACCCCAATGAAGTGATGTCATAAACACATCAAAACCTCATGTACCTCCACCATGACACAGTAAGGAGAGTTCGCTGCCCAACTCTTATAAACACAACACTGGAGTCTTTTGAACAGACAGCACGTATAAATAAGCCTGTTTCAGGTTTTACCATCAGCCAACAATACCAGTCAAAACCTTTGCTGCCATTCTGATCAAGGCCACGATACATTCCCCTGTTGATCCTCCAGATCACAAACCAACTAAAAAGGTCTGACACTCTGCAGACACACTATGCTTAAAGAACTGTCGAATAACCTTAAGAACACAGCATCTCTCCTCTGTCCTACAAGGTTTTTACACATAAAGATAAGATATAAAACCAGAGAGCCAGTACTCACAGAGTAGGAGACCCAGAGAGGTGAGCGCCATCCTCTCCTGCTGATCAGTGGCTGAGTGGCAGACCTCCACTTCCTATTCTCAATAAATAGCTCAATGTTCTGTTGTTTGAAACACGGAAACAGTGAGGAGAAAGACAGAGAGAGAGAGAGAGAGAGAGAGAGAGAGAGAGAGAGAGAGAGAGAGAGAAAGAGAGAGAGAGAGAGAGGCAGACATACAGCACCTAGAAATGCATTTTTTCGGAAGGCCTTCATTGACAGCAGTTCATCTCTCTCCTTCCTCTTTATTAGAATAGAGAAAGAATTAGAGGATGTGGATCTTACCAGATGTGCTGTATATCTGCAAGTCAGTTGAAAATTACTTTTACAAATGTCTGTTAAATAGTATAAATAGTAAATTGGGATCCTCAGTGTCATAATTTCCAAATACAGTCATATTCATAATCTACTAAAGTTAGAACACCATGCAGTAATGACACAACATTTATAACAATCAAATGTTTTAACAAAGTTAGAATGATGACTAGTTCACTTTTGGACCATATTAAATTCTACAGTAAACAAAGGTTTCCATTTTGGTCAACGCTCACCGCTCTTACTCTGGTGACTTACTGGATTTATCACATGGTCTGAAGTTAGTGGTACTATCTCTAATGGAGTTGAGTTTGATGGGTTGAAGAAGTGGGAGAGGGAGCAGTTCATAGAGGGAGTTAGAGAAAGGGAAGAAGATGGAGAGAAAATGAATTGGAAACGGAAGATAAGCAGAACGAAGAGGAAGGTAGACATGAAGGATAGGTTAGGTCATTGATGACGTCATCATATTTGACCATCTTTTAGTTGTTAAATTTGAACTGGGGAAAATGTATGAACGTTAGAATCCAAAACAACCTCTCTTCCAACCATGTTAAAGTCTCACACAAGTTCTCTCCACAGAATGTGTGAACGTTTACCTTTTTAGGGACACTTGAATAATTATCCAATTCATGATTCAACTATAATGTTACCGTTTTGTGTGTTTCAACCATTAGAAAAGGCATGTGTTCTATAAAGGGCCACTATTGGGGGTTACTGAAGAGGAAGAAGGAGTTAAACTGAGACAGAGGAAGTGTCAGTGTGCATGACTTCTCTGCTGCTTGCTGCCCCAAGACTTAAACCACAGTCACACCAGTTCTCTATGAGAGCCTCTGGGGTCTGTGAGCTCATCTCACATGGTTCACAGAGTAGGTCCACTTAAAGAAAGTATAATTATCTATTAGGAAAGTAGGAAAGGGAGGAGGAGAGGGGAGAAAGGAATATTTAAAGGAAGTATCGTAGAAAGAAAGGGAAAGTGTGTGTGAAGGTTAGTTTAGGTCAAAGGTGATGTTATGGTGTCCTTTATTTACAGATTGAGGATCATAATCACCTCTGACCTACTTTCAGTGGGGAAATTTAAACTTGGTAAATGTATGTCTAAATGGTAGGATGAGTCAACACCATTTCCTAAAGACTGTCAGAAAAAGTGGTTTCCCTTTATTGGAATACTATGATAATTATCCAACTGATGATCTAACAGTTATGTTATGTTTTTTTATGGTTCTATCATTCAAACAGTGGACTAGGTTCTATACAGTAGATGACCAGTATCAGGGGTTATTGAAGTGGAAAAAGGCCAGTTAAACTCAGACAGATGAAGTGTCTGTGTACAGCATATTCTCTCCACAGAAAAGGTGTTTAATTTGTAGCAAACCTAAATAATTATTATCCAACTCACGATTCAACTATAATGTCACTGTTTTGTATGTTTGAACCATCAGAAAAGGCATGTGTTTCATTAAGGGCCACTATTAGGGGTTGCTGAAGAGGAAGAAGGAGTTAAATTGAGACAGAGGAAGTGTCAGTGTACATGGCTTCTCTGCTGCTAGCTCCACTAAGTGGTAAACCACAGTTACTCCAGTTCTCTCTGTGAGCCTCTGTGGTCTGTGAGCTCATCTCACACTGTTCAAAGAATAGGTCCACTTAAAAAAAGTATAATTAACACAATTTTTATATTGTACATTCATTTTGAGAATGTTGTCTTTGCCAACAGATAAATATTGGTAAGAGGTAAACATCCATGTAATTAAACATTCAATATGTTGTGGGAAGAATGTGGAACAATCACAGTATGTATTTATTTACATTTAGAATTCTTAGAATCAGTTTAAACTTTGTTGGTCCACAAGAACCACTTTAACTCTGTTGACTTACTAGTATGCACCATCATCTGGAGTTATATTGCCTTATTTATATTGAACTTTAGTTTGATGAATTGTAGAAGTAGGAAAGGGAGGGGGAGAGGGGGAAAGGAACATACATTTGACATTTGAACGTGGTATGTTTAAATTGCAGAACTCCCTCATCCAGACATTGTCAGAAAAAGTGTTTTCTTTTTTAGAGATGCTACAATAATCAATTGATGATTTAACTGTTCTGTTAACATGTTATTGTTTTATGGTTTTATAATCTGAACAGTGGACTGGGTTTTATAGAGTAGATGAACAGTATCAGGGGATACTGAAGTGGAATGAGGCCAGTTAAACTCAAACAGATGAAGTGTCTCTGTGCATGGCTTTGCTGCTGCTTTCTACTTTAACTGGTAAACCACAGTCACATTAGTTCTCTCTCAGAGCCTCTGTGGTTTGTTAGCTCATCTTACACTGTTGAAAGAATAGCTCCACCTAAAGTTTAATTATCAATGTTTTCTATTGTAAATACATTTTTAGAATGTTGTTTTTGCCTACAGATAAAGATCTGTAAGAGTTGAACATGCAATAAAACATCTAATTTCACTTAAACACAGAATGATGATTCTATGTTTCTTTTCAATATTAATTGTTGGAATGTAATTTGTGTCTATAATCTGAACGGTGGACAAGGTTTCATACAGTAGATGGCCAGTATCAGGGGCGACTGCACAAAGAACAAGGCCAGTTAGACTCAAACAGAGGAAGTGTTAGTATGTGCAGCGCTCTTCTGCTGCTCGCTACACTAAGTGTTAAACCACAGTCACACCAGGCTCTCTGGTCTGTGTACTCATCTCAAACAGTTAACGGGGCAAGTCCACTCCGAAACACAGTATAATTATGTATGTTTATATATTGTATATGAATTGTGTGAATGCAGTGTTTGTCGATAGATAATATTACTGAGGTGATGAGTATATGAGTGAGGGTCAATACCACAGACCACAGCAGAGAACATCTTCAACTCTCAAGAACCACAAGAAGATGTTTTAATAGTTGTTCAACTTCAGTTTCCATGTTTCATTTGATGCAAAGAAGTATGTCATATGATCAGGAATCAACATAATATTTACCAGTGATGGCAAGGCTCTGGGTTATAAACCATTAGTGCCCCCTTCTGGATCACATAGAGAATCATCTGAACCATGATTAAATATAAATCCCATGATATCATAATCTATTAACGGCATAGAAAACAATGAAAATAATGTTCAACAATGTTATAAACAGAAATTATCTCAAACGCACAGATTACTTTTACAAGTAAAACAATCACTGTGTTGTCACCTCGGTGTTGGCGGTGAATCTTCTCCAACATCATCATAGTCTGGCTGGTCCTCTGCAGGAGACTTGACTGGGACGCACAACAAACAGGTTTCAGAGAAGATTATGACTTAATGGGACCTCTGGTTGTTTTTAAATCAGACATTGATTATTACAACCAAAGAACACAAATCCAAATTATCTTCTGAAATAATTTCTTGAAAAAGGATAAAACTGTGGCCATACTTGCCGAGAATCACTCAAACAGGATTTAGCTCCAGCATGTCCAACACAAAATATCATGTTTATAGTGTGGCACTCAGACCAAGACTAGAGCTAAACAACTCTGACTCCTTTGGTCACTCCTTCAGCACCAGGGACAGCACTTCAAGGTTTCAGCACCAGGGACAGCAATCTCAGGTTTCACCACCAGGGACAGCACTCCCAGGTTTCACCACCAATGACAGCACTCCCAGGTTTCAGCACCAGGGACAGCACCATGGACAAGCACAGAAGGAAACTGGAACAGCCAAATGGCTTATTAAGACCAACATTGTAGCTGTTGTAAGGCTAAGACAAACGGACAAAACCTCTGTGTGTGTGTGTGTGTGTGTGTGTGTGTGTGTGTGTGTGTGTGTGTGTGTGTGTGTGTGTGTGTTTGTGTGTGTGTGTGTGGAAGATATACAATGATAGTGTAGTGTTCTAAGTGCATCAAACCATCACTGGATGATCAATATTCACAGTTAACGTCTGTCATGTCTTTTCAGAGATAAAAGGAGTGTAGAAGCACATGGATTCAGACACAAAATACAAAAAATGACAAAGATAAACTCCTAAATGTAATATTATGGTTTTCACTAAGCAATGACTGTGTGTCCAGGATAGAGAGGATCTTCAGGAGAGACCCTTTTCACTCTGTCTGTGTTATGACTGTTGAACCACAAGAATATAGGACTCAAAAACACGACTTTTGATAGAAAAACAGTCTTTATTTGCCAAAAAGTAGGATGGTAAACGGTAAGGCAATCCAAAACAAGCAAACAAATCCTACAGGGAGAAGGCTAAAGACGTAGTCACAAAGGCAGGCAGGGATACAGAACCGGGGAAGCACACGATAGATAGATAGATAAAGCTGGAACGTAGACACAAAGATACATAAAAAAACTGGCACAGAGTGAAGGAAAAACACAGGTTGTGTTCAAAATCATCTACCATGCACACCTAACGTACTACGTATGACCAACAATGAGTATGCTGTATGTCAACGGTACATGTGCAATTTGAGAATAGAAAACGTTCCAGGAAGACATACTCAAATTTGGGGAAATGTTGAGTACCCGAGAGAGGTTACTAGACTATGCTCCACGCCCCAAAATGCAATTTGACAGAATTACAAAAATGTTGGGGTGTTGGTCAGATGTTCCAGTTGTGTAATTAATGAATCCGTTTGGATAAATTTACTTGATGAATAAAAAAGGACTTGTTTTCTGGTCTCCATGACATGATAGACATGAAAACATCATCATTATCACTTCATTTCTTTCTTCAGACTTTTGTGTTGTTTCTGAAAAATCTCAGATGAGGGCCACAGAATATCGTACATAGTAAAGCCTGCTCATTTACATGAGACCAAAACTTCAACACTACAGGGTTAGCAAAAATGTATACATTTAAAGGTATGTGTAATGTCTGGTAAGTTCAGTGAATTCCGTAAATCAAAGAAGCAAAAACCATGTCACCATCATCACCATCATCATATTTACTGCCCACACTGTCGTTGATCCATCCGTTTATGTAAAAATACAACATCTGTTGAAAGGAGAACAATAATACAAAAGCACTGCAAACGCTATTTACAGAAATGACCAAGTGTATTTACATAAATTAACAAAACATTTTTTTAAATATAATTTCAAAGATAATTCAAGGTTATACAGGGGAGAATATAAAACATTTTGGGAAAATAAACAATTTACAACAGAGACTTGTAATGTAAAAATGTTCTGTTTGAAACTACATAACAATCTCAGAAAACATAGAGCATCACGTTCGAAGAGTCTATGGAGCTGAGCTGGGCCCTGCTACTGCTGGTGGAGATGTCTCTGGATCCTCTCCAACATCATCATAGTCTGGCTGCTCCTCTGCAGGACACTTGGCTGGAGTACACAACAAACAGGTTTCAGAGAAGACGAAGGGTAGTGTTACAGCGCAAAACTGTGACTCTACTTTCTAAGTGTCACATGAAAAGGAATGATCTCAAACATGTCAAACAATCACTGTGTTGTCACCTCGGCGTTGGTGGTGTATCATCACTAGTAGAATGGTGGCCAGCAGGAAGGGAGACGCCACCAGTAGACCAAACAGCAGTCGACGCTGCAGGAAGGAGGACACCACTGAGGAGATGGAGACAACAGAGAACAGACAGTGAAATAACTAATGTATTAAATGAAAGATCTGAAACTAACAAATAGATGAACAAGGAGATCTACAAAAGGTTCACACAGTATGCATGCTCACCTCTCACTACCAGCCAGCTCTCTGGAGATTCCTCTCCATCAGAGTATCTACACCTGTAGAGGCCTTCATGTGACTTTGATACAGCAGGGATGGTCATCTCTCCACTGGTTCCATTCTGGATGAGTCCTCCATCTTTATAGAAGTCAGCCTTGGAGTTAAGAGAGGAGTTCCTGTGTTTGCAGTGCAGAGTCACAGAGTCTCCTTCAGTCACTGGATGGACAGGACTCTCCAGGATCACATTACCAGCTGAAATGATGGATATGGAAAATAAAAATTCAAGTGAATACATTAAAATATTAAAAAAGCACAACTCACAAGTCCACATTTGACTAGTCAACTGATAGTATCACACATTCCATCTTTCTTTAGAAAATCAACAAATCAACATTCTAATACAAACAGGTAAAGTCTCTTAACATACAGGTCACAGTGATGTTGACAGCATTGCTGTACTCTCCAGATCCAGACTCACACCAGTACACTCCCCTGTGCCCTGTGTGTGAGTCTTAAGGGTACATGTGGATCCTGTCATTGACCCCCAGTATGATGAACAGTCAGACACTCCATCTGTTGTGTTCCTCTTCACTTTCCATCCAGTAGAGTTCCCCTCACAGCTCAAAGAGACAGACTCAGATGTGAAGTGTTGGGTTCTGTTTGTATTTACTGTGAGAGACACTGAGGGATGTTGATCTGAAACAATGAGAGACATAATGAGAGCACATTTAAAGAAAAAAATACTCCACATATTTACAGTGTATAATCCATAGACTTACCTCCAGACCAGAGAAACTGAGCTTCACTATAGTCAGAGTGATAGACTGGTTGTCCTCTCCCAGCTCTACACACATATCCTGCAGTGTGTGTAGCACCATGTAGGATGTAGGATCTCTCTCCAGTCCCATGGTCACTGTCCAGTAGGGGCTCTACAGAGTAGGACTGGTCTGCTAGAGAAGGAAGCTCTGCCTTGTAGGGAACAGTCCTGCACCAGTAGAACCTCCAGTCTGTAGAGGAGACCTCAACCTCACAGGTCAGAGTCACTGAGTCTCCAGGGTTTGGCCAGGAGTGAGACACTCTCAGGACGGGATGGAGTTTATCTGGAAACATTAGAAGAATGTACAATCATCCAACGCCAATACACAAACTACATCAAAGTAAAGCAGAATACAAAACAATTGATACTCATGACAGACAATTGAATTTACATTTAAATTCATGTCTATCCCAGTTTCCCAGTTAAAAGTTACATAAATGGTTAACAACAATAAAATGTTTTCTTTTTCTAATAAACACTTTCTGACCCCTATCTCTCTCATTGTAAACTCACTACATAGTAGACATACTTACCAGAAACAGTCAATCTTACAGGTGCACTGGTCTCAGAGTGACCCAAGTCATGTACACCTTTACAGGTAAATTCAGACATTGTTGTTTCTTTAGGGTTGAATGTGTACTCAGACTTTGTGGTACTGATGGGATTCATACTTGTATCGTCCTTATACCAGGTGTATTTACAGTTAATGAAGTCTTCTGTTCCCTTTATTTCACACCTGAGAGTGACCGTCTCTCCAATGTATATCTGGGTCCAGTTGGGTTTGAGGGTCAAAACAGCATAAGGTCTAGCTGTTTGAATACAAACAACAGATTTATTAAATTAAAGTCAAATACATTTAACAGCCTGCAGTTTGTTTTTCTTAAGGTAAAAATACAAACAACAAAGACAGAATGAAAATACAATATATGAAAGTAGATGTTAAATTAAAGACAAAGACATTTACCATACACAAAGAAATCACATTTTGCTTAATAATGGAAAGGGATTTATTCAGACTCACCAGTAACATTGATGCTGATTGGTTGGCTGTGCTCTGTGTAGTAGACTGGGTTTCCTCTTCCTCCTCGGCACCAGAACTCTCCTCCCTCTGAGACACTGGAAGGTGTGAACGTGTAGAGACTTTCTGTACTCTCACTCACTGGGTCAGAATCTGTGGAGTGTCTGTACCAATAAAACCTCCATCCAGAAGACTCTCCCACTGAGCAGGTGAGTGTCACTGTGTGTCCAGTAAACACAGCTGTTTTGTCTGACATCAAGTTGGCTCTTGGGTTATCGGCTATTTAGACAAAAAGTGAAATACAATAAATACGTTATTAACTTTTTTTGTGTAATCACGTAGAAATTGTTGCAAAAATGTTTTAATAAATAAATATAATTTACCCTTCAAAGAAACAGTGACCTCATTGCTCTTGATGGAGGATTTGGGACCGGTCCTTCTCTGCCCCTGACACCAGTATGTATCCTGGTCAGCATCTTTAGCTTCACTGATGGTGAGAGTGTTTCCAGTAAATCTGTGTCCGACAGACACTCTTAGTTCTCTGTTTTTGTTACCCTTAAACCATATATAAGTCCAGCCAGTGTAAATCTCTTCCACTGAACACTTCAGAGTGACGGTCTCTCCAGTGAATGCTGGTTTTGGTGTTACAGTCAGTGTAGCTGCTGGCAAGGCTAAGAGTGTGGAAATACACAGAACATGATTAACAGGATCAGTGATTATTCAACAAAGCAAACAACGGCGAAAAGTCTTCCCTTCCCTTCACCATGACAGCATTTATTTTTTTAAATGAAACGAAATGACTCCAGCGGTTACTCACTATTCACAATAAGGAGAGAGGCATCACTGTGTAATGATGATATGGATTTGGACTTGAGCTCTCCCAGACATCTGTAGTAAACCTGGTCAGTACGTTCAACATG
Organism: Galaxias olidus; assembly: GCA_026901105.3. Lineage (NCBI taxonomy): Eukaryota > Metazoa > Chordata > Actinopteri > Galaxiiformes > Galaxiidae > Galaxias > Galaxias olidus. The sequence continues at coordinate 21,535 of JAPMUY010004329.1, forward strand.
ACGTATAGTGAGTGTGTTCATAACTATACTGTATCTATCAGAGTTTGTTACTTCACTTCCAGGCCACGTCTCAGTGCTGCTTCTTAACCATCTGTATCTCCAGTCACTAGAGGACCCTGCTGAGCACCTCAGAGTGACTGTCTCTCCAGTGTAGACAGAGTTCTGCTCTATGGACATTGTAGCTGTAGGAAAGACAAAGGCAAATGGACAGATTTACACTGAATTAAATGCAAGGTGAAGATAGTCCCAGTGAGATGCACCTCATTTTCACTTCCCAATACGATTCCAGAGCGTCTCAAGCTTTGGTCCTGGTACATTTAATGGAGTATAAACACAATAGATATTTTTGTACTATTCTAATTAATAAAACCATAACTGGGTAATCATTACACACATATTAATGCATGACGTCATGCTTTTTTCAGAGAAACAATTAGTGTAGTTGCATACTGTTTTAGATATGCAATTAAAAGTGACAAAGATAGCCTCACCAGTGAACGTTATAGAGATGCTATCACTGAGTTGTGACCTGTTGGGTCGATCTCTTCTACTCCCCTCACAGGTGTATGATCCTGCATCATCAGCAGACAGAGTGATGGTCTTCATGTTCTCATGAATTAGTGGTTGTCCAGTTCTTAACCACTTGTAGCTCCAGTCCTTAAACTCTGATATGTCACACTGTAGAGTGACTGTGTCTCCAGGATAAAGAGGATCTCCAGGAGAGACCCTCTTCACTGTGGCTGTAGGCAGAGCTGTGGAGATAACACCAAAAACACTGTAAAGATTACAGAAAAACACTTGTAACATAATATACTGTACATGTAATTCATCAAAATAGTTTATTGAATCTGTTGTGATAAATTTACTAGATTAATAAAAAAGAACCTGTTGTCTAGTCTCCATAACGTGACAGACATGAAAGCACTATTAAAGAACGAGAGAGAGGAGTTGTCTTACCTTGTACTGTCAGTGTAACAGTGTTACTCCACTCAGAGTTCAGTTGGTCTGTTATACGTCTCCCAATACACTGGTATTCACCACTATGGTGCAATTCTACAGAGGATATTATGTAATCACACTCTACACTATCAGTCATAATATATTGATTATTAAGTCTCCACGTGTACATCCAGTCAGAAACCTGTCCCTCCTTTATCTCACAGCTGAGAGTGACGGTCTCTCCTGTGAATATCAGAGACCTGTCAGGTTCCAGCTTTAGAACAGGCTTTGTGTATCCTGCAAATACACACACAACACCAACATTGTACATTATTACACCTTCACTGTTTTAAACTGCAGATTACATTCAATACAATGCCATTTCAGGTTGAATAGCCATTTCAAATTAAAATATGGAAAAAAGAAAATAGGAAACTGCTGCAACCCTTTTGCCATTTCAAATAAAAAGCAAATGTAAGCTTGAAAAAAAGAAGCAGCAGTAAAACAAAATGAAGTAAAGATTTGATCAGCGGACAGAAAGGACACCTCACCTTCAGTTTGTCCATAGAGGAGCGTACTCAGCACTACAGCATTAAAACAGAATTAATCATTGTTAACCCCAATAATACAAATCAATAAAAAAAAGGAAATTCCAGAGGGAATTTGCAAGAACCGTTACAATATGCAAACCTTGACCTAAATATCAAGTCATGTATTATTTTCACATAACGTGTACTGTGTTTCTGCTGGTATATGAGGTCATAAACACATTAAAACCTCCTCAATTTACGTCTGCCATGACACTGTAATGAGAGTTCCCAGACTATCACTTATACAATACTGGAGTCCTTTAAACAGATAGACTTTTTATATAAATCTCTTGCACATTTTACCACTAACCAACAGTACCAGAAAATCCTTTGCTGCTATGCTGATCAAGGCCACAAGACATCCTACTTTTGATCCTCCAGATCACACACCAACTAAAAAGGTCTTACTCTCTTCAGACACACTATGCTTAAAGAACTGTCTAACAACTTTAAAAACATAGCATCTCTCCTCTGTCGTACAAGGTTTTTACATATAAAGATAAGATATAAAACCAGAGAGCCAGTACTCACAGAGTAGGAGACCCAGCGAGGTGAGCGCCATCCTCTCCTGCTGATCAGTGGCTGAGTGACAGACCTCCACTTCCTATTCTCAATAAATAGCTCAATATTATGTTGTTTGAAACACGGAAACAGTGAGACAGTGATCAAAGAGAGAGAGAGAGAGAGAGAGAGAGAGAGAGAGAGAGAGAGAGAGAGAGAGAGAGAGAGAGAGAGAGAGAGAGAGAGAGAGAGAGAGAGAGAGAGAGAGAGAGAGAGAGAGAGAGAGAGAGAGAGAGAGAAACAGAGATTAATACAGAGATTAATACAGAGACAGGAAGCCTAACCCTAAATGAACTATTTTTTTCTAAGAAGGGCCTTTAGAGATGGCCACTCCTCTGAGTGTAGAGAACAAGTGGAGAGGGTTTGATTTTAACCACATACACATTTCGCATTTGCAAGTCAGTTTAAAATGACTTTCCCAAATGCATGTTATGAGTTAGAATGTCATTTGTATCACATTCAATTTGTTGAGGCAGTAATGCTTACCAGTCACCGTTAGAATGCTGATCTTTTATCAGTTCAAACTGTAGGGCCACATGAAATTACAAAGTAAAATATTGAGATACTTTCACTGCTTGGTCTGAAGTTGATTTGCACAATTTCTAATGGCATTGAGCGTGATGAATAAAAAGCCCAGTTAAATTTAAACAGAGGAAGTGTCAGTGTACATGACTTCTCTGCTGCTCGCTCCACTAAGTGATAAACCACAGTCACACCAGTTCTCTCTCAGAGCCTCTGTGGTCTGTGAGCTCATCTCACACTGTTTAGAGAATATATCCACTTATACAAAGTACAATTATCAATGTTTTACATTGTATATTAATTTAGAAAATGCAGTTTTTGCCTTGAGATGATGTTTAAACAAATCATTAGTGTAAAACATTCACACAATAAGTCATGTGATTTGATGTGAGAAGAATGTCAGTATCACAGTCAGTCTCACAGTATTTATCAAATTTAGAATTTGGATCCATTATAAGTTCAAACATTTCAGACCACATTGAATTACACATGAACAATTCTGAGTTTTGGTTCAAGATCACCACTCTCTGCTCATTTCCTTTTAGCAATACTAAAATAATTATCAAATTGTTGATATAACTGTTATGTTAATATTTTGTTATGGTTCTATCATCTGAACAGTGGACTAGGTTTTATACTGTAGATGACCAGTATCAGGGGATACTGAATTGGAAAAGGTCAGTTAAACTCAAACAGATAAATTGTCTGTGTGCATGACTTTTCTGCTGCTTGCTCCACTAAGTGTTAAACCACAGTCACACCAGTTCTCTCTCAGAGCCTCTGTGGTCTGTGAGCTCATCTGTTCACAGAGTAGGTCCACTTTGACACAGTAGGACGTTTTAATGTTTCATATTTTATATTAATTGTTTGAATGCATTTAATGCCAACAGATAATATTGAAACAATTATTAAATTACATGTAAAAAAAGTATGGGTTTTGGCCCTGTATCCCACATGGTCTGAAGTTATTGTGCATTATAACTAATGGAATATAATTTGATGACTTTTATAAGTAGGAAAGGGAGGAGAAGAGGGAAAGGAATATTTAAAGGAAGAAAAGTAGAAAGAAAGGGAAAGTGGACATGAAGGTTAGTTTAGGTCACAGGTTATGTTATGGTGTCCTTTATTTACAGATTAAAGATCGAATCACCTTTGACCTACTTTTACAGGAATAACTGTGTAATTTATGTCTGAACGGTAGAGTTCAACAATACTCTCCAGACACAGGGAAAGTGTTTTCCTTTTTTGGGGGGGATATTCAAATAACTATCCCATTGATGATCGAAGGATTATATTCATGTGTTTAGTTAAACTCAAACAGAAGACGTTGCCGTATACATGACTTCTCTGATGCTTTCTCCACTAAACGGTAACCCACAGTCACGTCAGTTCTCTCTCCCTCTGTGGTCTGTGAGCTCATCGCACACTGCTCACAGAATGTGTCCACTTTAACACAGTATGATGTTTCTATGTTTTATATTGTATATTAAATTGGGAATACAGCTTGTGTCTAAATATAGTATGAGCAAGAAAATTATGAGTATTGTCGCGGCCCGTCCTTTCAAACGGACAAGTGAGAGGTGAACATATCAATGCAGACACCAAATTGTAAAAAGGTATAAATCAGTTTATTATTACGACATAAATAATTACTACACTTAAAAGACCTTTTCCTAAAATCTTGTCTATCTACACCTCTTCTATGGCTGAATCTGACCCTTCAGTTTATAATACCCCCGTTCCCGAATATCTTTTACCGGCCCAGAGCCCCACCCCTCAAAGATCTAGCCCGTTCAAAAGTCAGCCCAAGGTGCGGGGAGGGAGGAGGCGTGTACTTAGCTCGAGCCCGACGAGACTGGCAGGTGGTTAAGAGGCGCGTCCCATGCAGTGAACTCGTAGATGTCTCTGTCGGCCATTCCTCCCACATTGCACCACGGCTTGCGCGGTCCAGAAGGCTGATAGTGCTTCCCCGATCGCTGCCGTCAGTCGCAGTCTCTCGCTCCGCACTCTTCACGTCGCTCCAGTCTCTGGCTCCGCACTCCTCTGTGGCTTTGCTCGTTTGCCAAGGTCCTCCAACCCCTCTTTTTATCGGTTTCTCACACCTCTCCCCAAGTACCCCCAGGTCTTCCGCATCAGCAAAGTCTGCCAATCAATTGCCCTCTTGGCTATAAACTCCATTCACCACAATGTATAAGCGAGAGTCACTACCACATACCAGAGGAGAAACCATCTTCAACTATCAAGAACAAAAATAAAATGTTTTTAATAGTTGTTCAAATTCAGAGCGGCCATGTTTGATTTGAAGTAATTTAATATGTCATGTGAATGGGCTTGAGTTTAAAACCAACTGTGTTAGACTGCCCCCTTCTGGAGAAGGCTACAAAGATTTTTATTCGCCATTTCTGTGGGACCCGGAAGTCAAAATTATGTTTAAAAAAGAAGCTGACCAAGTCTAGTCAAATACCAGGTACATATGTCATAGTTATCTGTGCAACCAGCAGTGGTCTACACATTGTTAAATTTTACAGTAGTATAAGCAAGGACACAAACTTGATGTTTAATAAATCAAAACATTTTTAAATCATCACTTCATGTCTATCTATCAGATTGTGTGTTGTGTAACTGGAAAAGCTCAGATGAGGGCCACACAATGGTATACAAATATGTAGTAAAACTTTAAAAGTAATTTATTCTTTTTCAACACAAAGAGTTTGCAAAACTATGACCATACTTGCATATTTCCACCCAAAAAGGAATTATCTCAAACATGTCAAACACAAAAGACAACGTTTATAACGTGGTACCAAGACAACGACTAGGGCCAAACAACTCTGATTCCTGTGGCCATCTTATCCCAAAGTTAAGGCTTCAGCACCCGGGACAGCTCCAGCAGCTATGAAGACCTACACTCCCAGGTTTCAGCACCAGGGACAGCTCTCCCAGGTTTCGGAACCAGGGACAGCTCTGACAGCTATGAAGACCTGGGACAGCTTCGGCAGGCACAGGAGCCATCTTTAATAGCCAATCAGCCAATTACGTAAGGCAGTTTGGCTACGGAGTATGAAGAACAGGTGCCCTGCGTCAGTACAATTGAGTTTTACAACTAGATGCAAAATTACATTATCTGCTGACAAGAAGGCTACACTAAAGCAAAAAAAAATATATATATATTTGGAACTGAATAGACAATACACACTGTTGGAATGTTACTTGCTTGACAGTATCAGCATTTAGGTAACATAACTAACAACATATATCATTTGAAACTGGTCACCAGAGACACATCTGGCAAGCAAGGGAGGAACTATTAATGTATCAATGTACACATTACAAAAATGTGCTGCAAATACAAAACCACAACACATTACAGAAACGCGCTGCAAATACAGGCAACACAAGGGAAATATTTCCGGAGGACACCTAAGAGTGACATGGGTTACACAAGAAGAATGGAATTTTGTTGTATTGTTTGGATTTGCAGCACATTTCTGATGTTTTCTGTATTTGCAGCGCGTTTCTGTAATGTACTGCAAGTACAGAAAACACAACACTGTAGCCTATGCATATGATTACTTATTAAATAAAATAAGTTATTTTAATAATAATACACGGGATTTATAAGCGTCCTTCCAGTAACAAGAACACGGGAGCAAATTGGAGTAGATAATCATTTTCAGAAAATTATTTCTATTGTTATTTTTATATTATTTACAAAGTAAATTACTGCATTAACCTAGAGGACAACATACAGTATGTCCATAGAATTTTTTTTTTCGTGTTGTAAAGACCTATTACTCATAAGATGACTGCCCAGATAAAGTTGATATAATTGTATTAATTTGTATGTTCATAATGGTATTTTTAGGAAGTGATCTCTAAGTAGGCCTACTCTGCATACCGCATTTTTTGGCCCTCCAACTCTGTATACATTTCTGTATTCCACAAGAGAAAAAGTGTGGTAACCACATCCGTGCTAATTTTGTCAACTAAAATTACAAAATAACTTCATAGAAATTGTTTGACTTTTTATTGTAATAATGTTTCTTGGAACGTATTCCAATGTTATGTGCTATTAGTGCAAGCAGTTTAACGAGGATGAGCCTAAATAGCTGTGTCTGGTGTTTCATAAGCCTTTTCCACGAACATGAACCTATAGAACCAGTTCACCGTGGGTTCAATTTGAGAACCTTAGAAAAACTGTTTGCTTTTCCACGGGCTAGAGAGCCATGCCATTACATCAATATAAGTCAGTATATCTCTGCTTTTGCAGCAACACATACCTCAACTACAACGCGCAACAGCAATGGCGGACTAGCGGCTGTGTCAACTGAAATCACTCTTTAAACAACCAGTGCCTCTTCCCCGTTCTTTACTTATTTAAAGACGTGCCTTGCACGCTCCTTTTTGGCAGAGCGCCAAATCAAATCAAAATGTAAAAAGGTGGGACACAAAATTTTAAAGATAAATTTATAAATAAATTTAATTAATAAATTAAAGATAGTTAATTGACTTATTGAGAGAGTTAATTGACCTACTGATTCAAAATATTCTGCTTGCTATTTAGAGATGTGTGTGACTCTCTGGTTAGTGTGAGGAATAAGGTGGGGGGACTGACGTTGGATCGGCCAGGGAGAAGTGTGTGGTAAATGGAGTAAAGTTGTTAAGTCCTGCTACTATGAATTGGATTTTGTTAGTCATGGGTCATAAGAACAACTAACTACGATGTGTGTTGCGTTATGAAAAAAGACTTAAAGCTCTTAGCTAGATGGTTCATTTCTTGCCTCGATTACTTAGCTTTCGTTTAGTTGGTCTTGGTGGTCATGATAATCCCTCCCCCCACTTGACACGTAAGTGGTGCTTAGTCTTACACCAGAAAAGAGTTGGGGCCAGCTTGGAACCCGTTTTCCTGGCCAAGAGCCGGCTCCTTGCCGGTGGACAAGCAAAGAACGAGTTCAAGATTTGGCTCTGGCTCCGAACCAGCCCTTGAATTTCCTTGGTGGAAAAGGGCCACAAGAAAACGGTCTAATATATGAGACCTACGCTGTTGCGTTCCCACCCCTCATTCATGCCACCCCTTTGCCACCCCATTAATACTGTTCTAGATCCGCCACTGACGTTAAGATAGAAAAGGATTCAAGGACTTCACTATCAGCAGTGTCGTAGGACACAGCTTTGGTTTTCCAAACCGGACACATTTCTTTTCGAAATTTAGGCGTTAATTGGATTTCTTGGATTTGTTTAATCATTTTTACATTGAGATTGTACTCGGATGTTGACTATTGAATTTTGAAATCATACTGTAAATTTAGAGATTATTCTGGAATTTACAAAGAGTACAGCCGATATAATTGATACATATATTCATAAGCGTGCTCATTAATAATTTACAGTCCTGTTAATAATTGCAGATTTGAATGTGTGTTGTTTAATTGTGTTGTATTGTAATAGAAGCCGGTATTTAGTGTTTAAACCTCACCCAACTGTGTGCGTGTGTCATTTAAACTATTCCTATGCTCCAGCAGTCGAACCTAAACTGGTCTTATTATTATCAAAGTGGTATCATTACTCCTAATTGTTATTACATTTCTATCATTATAAGTGATAAGTGCTACATAATGTTATTATTAATAATTAATAATAACAATATGAATAATAATTAACAACATTAATATAAATGTATTAATTATATATTTTATTAGTAAACAAGAAGCTACAATGGGCAGAATGTGCTTTGGAATGCAAAGTTAATTAGGATGTGAATGATTTGGACTGCAAGGAGGGTTTCTTAAATGGAACATGGTGTTAGCTGAAATCAGCAAGACGATCTCAAGCTATGTTGCATCGTGTGTAGTTCCGCTGAAGTTAAACATAGATGCCTTTGGGATTGCGCCACCTAGAGTATTGGGGAGGTACTCTAATCAAATGTGAGAAAATGACCGTGCAATTGAATTCAATTGGATGATAGGCGAACATTGAACGGATGCGCTCCATGAACACACTTTAATTGTTACAGTAAATACTAACGATGAACTATCGCTCTTAATATTTAAGTGAACTTACAGTGTTACTGTTATCGTTTACAAAAATCAACACAGTAATATATGCTTGTTATGTTTTATTGGAGAAATTGAAGGATAGGTTGGGGGGTAATAGGAAAGGTAAGGGGAAGTAAAGGGAATATGTATGCTCAGAATGTGGTAGGGTGTATGTCAAAGGATTGGAGGAAGGGGTTGTGGTAGTGGATGCAAGTGTGTGTGTGTGTGTGTGTGTGTGTGTGTGTGTGTGTGTGTGTGTGTGTGTGTGTGTGTGTGTGTGTGTGTGTGTGTGTGTGTGTGTGTGTGTGTGTGTGTGTGTGTCTGAGTGAGTGAGTGAGTGAATGAGTG
>JAPMUY010004330.1:0-15000 GCA_026901105.3 Galaxias olidus
TATATATATATATATATATATATATATATATAAATGTATATATCTCCCTCTCTCTCGCTCTCTCTCTCTCTCTCTTTCTATATATATATATATGTATACATCTCCCTCTCTCTCTCTCTCTCTCTCTCTCTCTCTATTTAAATATATATATAGATATATATCTCTCTCTCTCTCTTTCTCTCTCTCTCCCTCTTCCCCTCTTTCTCTCTTCAATGTCTTTGCGCCGCGCCGCCCGCTCTCTCCACCTCCTTTCTGATCTCGTTCTCCTCCTCCCTTTCCGTCACCCTCACAGGACATCATCACCAATCTTTTCCCCTGTTGCTATCTTTACCCCACGCCTCCTCCTCCCCCTCTCTCTCTCTCCCCCTGGTCTCTCGTTCCTCCAGCTCCCGGCTTGTGCCCCTCGGTGCGGGGCCCAGCCCAGCAGGCCGCGACGGGTCGTTAAGACGGGCATTAGGCGGTCGGCGTGGCGGCAGGGCTCCTCCGTCTCCTCCTTGGCCTCCCGTAAACGCTGGCGGCGATTTTCTTAACGACACACACAACGGCCCCTTCCTCACAGTCAGACACTGGAAAGGGGGGGGGGGGGGGGGTCTGCCGTGTCCCTGGCAAAGCAGCGCTATTAGAGGGGACGTAGATCGGTTCATCTGGTCGGCTCTGTCTCTCTCTCTCTCTCTCTGTCTCTCTCTCTCTCTCTCTCTCTCCCTCTCTCTCTCCGTGTCCTCCCCCTCTCCGACACCTTGTTCCCCTGCAGCCCAGCATGAATAATGCGCGGCTGAAACACACATCTGCTCTCCAGCCATACACGTGCGTCCTAAATATATACAGTGGTGGGTGAGAAGTGTTATTCTACCGGCCCGTGAACAAGACCCGGAGAATCCATTATCGCCAGGGTGACAGGTGACGATGCCCCCCCCCCCCCTTCGGGGTTCAGGGAAGATGCCACGGAAGGTGGAATGGGAAGTATAATGACGTGGAGATTGGGAAAAGGTAAATAAATGAAGGGGGGGGGGACCTTTCCGCGGACGTGGGGCGTTGCACGTGGAGCCAGTGAAAAGGGGTGCGCGTTGTGGAGGAAGCCACATGGGGGAAACGAAGGGACGGGGGGGGGGGGGGCTAACGCCGCCGCCAATCAGATGCCCCGCGGCGCCCGGAAACACAACACGCCGGCCAATCAACACGTCCGGGGTGTTTGCTTGTAGTATATCAATAGCAGTAAGACCAACACACCACGATACATAGACAGATGACCGTCGGTGTGATGGGCACATCACCACGCCGCGCTGCGCCGTCCGGCCCAGAGGCAGCGCTTACTCATCGTCGAGGCCACGGCACACGTTTGGAGGGGGGGGGGGGGGGGCCTGGCCGGCGTGAAAGATGGCGGTCATTTGGTTAGACAGGGGGGCTGCCAGGACCCCCACCGCCCTCTAGACCGAAGCAGACGAGGCCCTGGGCCGACTGTATTAATGAACAGGCAGGCCTGGAAGGGACAGGGCCCTGTAATGCTGATGAATGGTCATTACACAGCCGACGCGAGGGAGAAAGAGGAGGAGGAGGAGGAGGAGGAGGAGGAGGCGGCGGCGGATGTGAGAGCGCCAGTGAGAGAGAAAAAAAACAAAGACTTTAATTTGGCGCCTCGGCTTTCTGTAAACTCATTCATCATGTCAGTGGTGTCACGGCTACCCCCCCCCCTCCTCTTCTCTCTCTCTTCCTCCCGCTTGCCCCCTTTTTTCTTTTTCCGGATCTCTCCGTCTTATCTTCAGGTCTTTGTTTGTTTTAGGGCCCTGGTCTTAGGGAACGTTGACAGGGATGACCCATTACGGAGCACAGCGCTCCGCGGGTCCAACCTTTACACTGTTTGTTCTCGTGGCCTCCTTTTGGCCGGGCTGTCGTACGAGGGGGGGGGGGGGGGGGGGGGGAGGGGGGGAGGCGAGGGGGGAGGGAGCGGTGGCCTCCTCTCCATTAGCTCTGATGGAGTGTTCCACAGGAGAAAGGTCAGGACAGGAACATAGCCTCCTGAAGATATATATGCAGCCCAGGACCCGGGAAATGACTCCAACACACACACACACACACAATCACACACACACACAGTCACAGTCACGCGCACAGCATTAGGAGAGCTCATCACCTGCAGCCCGGCCCGGAGGAAGTGGGAAGACAAATGTTGAGCGTCGGACGTGTTACTTAAAATAACGGCTCGTCGGCGAAGACGGATGAAAGCCGAACGTGAGTCTTAAATCCGGGCGGAGGGGGGAAGGCGGCCCGGGCCCTCCGCCAGCTCTCTTTGTCTGGCGGGCTGCCGTCTGCGTTAGCGAGGCCTGGCGGTTCGCAACACTCGCTCCCGCTGGAACGCCGCCGGCGGACTTCCTTAAGAGCGCCGTTACGGGGGGAAACAATCCACCTCTCTTTGGCGCCTTCGCCGTGCTTCCACTACCTCCCGACGACTCGGCGTTCTAATTGGTAACGGCACGTTTCCGTCAGGCCGGATGGAGCAGGCGGCGAGACGGCGGGCCGGGAGGGATGGGAATACCCCCCCCGGAGCTCGGCCGGCTATTCTGATTCTGGGTCAGATCTCTGAGTTTACGGGGGAACTGACACGCTCCCCCCCCCCCCCCCTCCACCATAATTGTAATTCATTAGCGCAAAATCTTAAATTTGTTCCGCACCACGTTTTGTAATGTGCCAAGTCAGTGCCCAGCCACGCTCTGGAGGGATGGCAGTCGATAGCACTGCATCCCAGGTAATTACCAGGTTTGGGCTGGTGCAGACAGCGGCTCGCTATTCAGCTAGGGAGCGTGTTTTGGTGTGTGTGTGTGTGTGTGTGTGTGTGTGTGTGTGTTTTGGTGTGTGTGTTTGTGTGTGTGTGTGTGTGGGTGTGTGTTTTAGGAAAGCGGGGTAGGAAAAGCATTATTTTGACAGCACAGAAATACTCCACAAAATGTTTGTGATTTGGGTAATTGAAGTGAACGTGCTCTCCATTTTTTGAAGAAAACAACCTTACCTGCTTAATGTTCATTAGTGAAAATACTATTCACTATGAATATTTTAAATACATAAACATATCAAAATGAGTGTACAGTGTGCCATGCAAAAAATAAATCAAAATTAAAAAGTATGGTGTATGGGTTCGTGAAATTACTGCAAACAGAATAATGACTATTAGTTCAAAGCATACACCAACATCTGCATGCACAGCGGTCAAACCTTGCATTGCAAATAATTTTTCTATACAATCCCTTACATTTATGTATGTGAAAACAGCTTCTTAACCATACATTCCTTTGGCTGTCTCTCTCTCTCCCGCTCCCTCTCTCTCTCTCTCCCTCTCTCCCCCTCCCTCTCCCCCTCTCCGTCCGCAGTGGGAGGAGGTGAGCGGCTACGACGAGAACCTCAACACCATCCGCACCTACCAGGTGTGCAACGTCTTCGAGCCCAGCCAGAACAATTGGCTGCTCACCACCTTCGTGGACCGCCGCGGCGCCCAGCGTGTCTACGTGGAGATGCGCTTCACCGTGCGCGACTGCGGCTCCATCCCCAACGTGCCGGGCTCCTGCAAGGAGACCTTCAACCTCTACTACTACGAGACGGACGCCGTCATCGCCACCCAGGGCACGGCCTTCTGGATGGAGGCGCCCTACCTCAAGGTGGACACCATCGCGGCCGACGAGAGCTTCTCCCAGGTGGACTTCGGCGGGCGCCTGATGAAGGTGAACACGGAGGTGCGCAGCTTCGGCCCGCTGTCGCGCAACGGCTTCTACCTGGCCTTCCAGGACTACGGCGCGTGCATGTCGCTGCTCTCCGTGCGCGTCTTCCACAAGAAGTGCCCCAGCGTGGTGCAGAACTTCGCCGTCTTCCCGGAGACCATGACGGGCGCCGAGAGCACGTCGCTGGTCATCGCGCGGGGCGTGTGCATCGCCAACTCCGAGGAGGTGGACGTGCCCATCAAGCTCTACTGCAACGGCGACGGCGAGTGGATGGTGCCCATCGGGAGCTGCACCTGCAAGGCGGGCTTCGAGCCCGACAACGGGAACGTGTGCCGAGGTAAGGAGCGTTCGGGAGCCCCGTGGATGACGGTTTAGGTGGTTTGGCTTAGCCAAGGTGGGGGGGGGGGTGCTCCTCGCCTCTGCCTTCATCACAAAAACTCTCTCTGTCACACACACACACACACACACACACACACACACATACACACACACACACACTGCTAGTGGCCCAGAGAGGCCGTTATCATTGATTCTCAATCTGGAGAGACGGTCTGCCCTGTGTGGGGGCTGCCTTGCAGATGGCGCCCTGGGCTCGGCTTGGTTAAGTGAGGAGGAGGAGGAGGAGGAGGAGGAGGAGATGTGGTAATGGCTGCAGATTTTTTTTTTAGGTGTGTACTTTTTGAGTACTTTTGGCCAAGGTTCATTTTAGAAAAGGTGTAATTTTGCAGTTTCCGCTTTGCTCTCTATTTCTTTGTTTCTATATTTATCTCATGATCTCTCTCTCTCTCTCTCTTTCTCTCTCTCTCTTTCTCTCTCTCTCTCGCTCACACACACACACACACACACACACACAGGTGAGTTAGTTCCGGGTGAGCTGGGGATTTGGTGCCCGAGGCTCGCAGCGTGCCGCCCCATTGGTCAGTTCCCCACCAGAGGGCGGGAGGAAGGGTGTGTGGAGCACAGATAAGATTGATTGACGCCCGCCTGCTCTGATCAATAACTAGATATGTGCCGCTATCTGCTCAGCAGTGTGTGTGTGTGTGTGTGTGTGTGTGTGTGTGTGTGTGTGTGTGTGTGTGTGTGTGTCTCCTGTACCCCTTGGCGCCACGTCTTACACAAACACACGCGCGCTGGCTCGCACACAGACCTTGACCTTCCCCTGACTCAAACCTTCACACGCGCTTTGGGTGCTTAGCTTGAACTTGGAGCTGCTCCCAAAATCAGACCCGGCCAAGGCACGACTCCTCTGGTTGTAAACCCCCCCCCCCCCCCCCCCCACCCACCCACCCACCCCGTGCCCTGGAGGCGAGCTGGTCTGAGAGCAGCTGGGCCTGGCGTCAGCGACGAGGAGCCGTTTCCCCTGTTATCCACACAGACACTGTGACAGAGGGGACGCCCACGCGGGGAGTGAGGACGACCTGGTCACATGGCGACCTGGTCTGGCTCTGATTGGCCGCGGTGACGTGGAGCAGCTCGTCGATGGGCTTGTGGTCTGTGTTTCGAATAGCATACGGACGTTTAACGCGCCTGTAGTCTCACACCCATACCCCCCCCCCCCCCCACACACACACACACACACACACACCTATCAGCCATGCCTTCCAATCCTAGTATGTGTGTGTCCATTCAGGGATCAAACCCCATGGCATGCAGAGCGTTATTCAAAAGTTTAATCTCTCTCCCTCCGTGTCTCTCCCTCTCTCTCTCTCTCTCTCTCTCTCTCTCTCTCCCTCTCTCTCTCTCTCTCTCTCTCTCTCTCTCTCTCTCTCTTTCCCTCTCTCTCTTGTCTTCTTCCCTTCCTCTCCTTGGTCCCCGGCTCCTGTCCTATATACGTCCTCTCGTACTGCTCATAGTAAACACTCTAATTGGAGCCCGAGGTCCCCTGTTGTGTCGGCAAGAGGTGTGCTCGGGTGTTTCTTTGTAGAGGGTCTCGCTTGTGACACACGCACACACACACACACACGCACGCACACGCACACACACACACACACACCAGTAGGCGCTGGAGAGGCTCTTTGAAACAGAGGTGGAGACGTGTCCTTCCGCTAATTCCCACAATCCCACTGACTTCCTCGTGTGAGCAGGCTCAACAATGACGCTGGCTGCTGCGCTCATCCACCTCTCCCTCTCTCTCTCTCTCTCTCTCTCCTTCTCTCTCTCTCTCTCACTCTCTCTCTCTCTCTCCGTCTCTCTCTCCCTCTCTCTTTCTCTCTCCCTCTCCCTCTCTCTCTCTTTCTCTCTCCTTTTTTTTCTCGCTGTTTCTCTCTCTCTCCCCCTCTCTCCCCCTCTCTCTCTCTCTCTCTCTCTCTCTCTCTCTCTCTCTCTCTCTCTCTGTTCATCTCTCTCTGCTCGTCTCTCTCCTCTACTCTGCTCGTCACTCTCTCTCTCTCTCTGGGATCTATGAGAACAGGACAGACAAGTGGATGGTAATTATGGAGGGATGTTTCAAGTGGCGTGTTGGTCGCAGCGTCGTGATGCCGTTCGCAAGCTGACCTCTGCCCTGGACACACACACACACACACACATTAGATTTGATGATCTGTATTGTCCTTTTCAGAAGGATTTGTTGCCGCAGTCTGTACAGAGCCACGTAAAGAGATATATACACATACACGCACACAGATTCCACTATACATAACACATATAACACCATACATAACACATAGAACACCATACATAACACATAGAACACCATACATAACACATATAACACCATACATAACACATAGAACACCATACATAACACATAGAACACCATACATAACACATAGAACACCATACATAACACATAGAACACCATACATAACACATAGAACACCATACATAACACATAGAACACCATACATAACACATAGAACACCATACATAACACATAGAACACCATACATAACACATAGAACACCATACATAACACATAGAACACCATACATAACACATAGAACACCATACATAACACATAGAACACCATACATAACACATAGAACACCATACATAACACATAGAACACCATACATAACACATAGAACACCATACATAACACACATAACACCATACATAACTACATGATATGATGACAGGGGGTTCTTGTTTAGCAGTGCCATGGCAGAAGGAACCACAACACTCCAGCCATAGCGTGCCTGTTTCCAGGCCAGAGTATCTGTGACCTGATGGAGGCAGTGGGGAGAATGGGTTGAGGGGGTTCCTGGGGTCATGTGCAATATGCACTTATGTATATATATATATCCGCACACCATCTTTTTCTCTCTCTCTCTCTCTCTCTCTCTCTCTCTCTATATATATATATATATACTCTCTCTCTGTCTCATTTTCACACCTAGTAAATCTGCCTGCAGTGTGTCAGCTGCAGTGGTCAGAGAGGAGTCCATTCCGCGACTCATAACCACCTCCCTCTCTCACTCTCACTCTCTCTCTCTCTCTCTCTCTCTCTCTCTCTCTCTCTCTCTCTCTCTCTCTCTCTCTCTCTCTCTCTCTCTCTCTCTCTCTCTCTCTCTCTCTCTCTCTCTCTCTCTCTCTCTCTCCGGGAGGGGTGGGAATGGAATGGCTCCATCCCCTCTCTACTGCGACCCGTTCCAATAACAGCAATCTCAACCTTTTATTTCTCCACCGAAACCTATGCTTCACCAACCCGTGAATTCATTAATTAACCGGGGGGGTGGGGGGGTGAGGGGAGGGGAACCCCCCCCCCCCCCCATAGAGATAGAACACTAGAGGGGAGATGTGATGCAATAGTGCTATACAAGAATGTCCAAATTTGGCAGCCATCTTACCTGGGTATACTTCTAAATCGGTTATAAATAAATGGGGAAAAAGGCAGGTTCTTGCAATAAAAGCTATATTTAAGTATATATAAACATCAAACTATATTTTTTTATTATTGTAGCATGTATAGGACCCCTGTAGCTGTCAAAATGTGTAAAATGTCAGTTTGTTACTGGTGTATATTTTTATTTTAACAGCTCGCAAAATAACAAACTATGATTTTTGCAATGTTAATATGAATAATTTCATTGGTAAAGACAGTATCTTACAACCAGGATATACAATATAAAAGGTAATACAATAATGAAAATCCCTTAAAATAAAAAAGTATAAATATATTACATTGACTGTTATGTTAATGAGAATCAAATATAGTCAATAATATATAGGGGCTAACTATATTTCATTAGTGTATTTGAAAATGATAAATAACTAGGCCCCACATACATTACAAAACAAACATTTATTTATAAACGTTTATAGTTTTAAGCTCCAATGTTGCGTGACAAACTAAGCAAGCTTGAGTAGGTGCGGGCCATGCGGAGCAGCAGAGCAAGCAACGGTAGACAACAGCGACACAAAATATGAACAGAATTAACATTGCTTTATTTCTTTCTTTCATATGTAGCTACAATTGACATTGTTTTGTTGAGTAGAACAGCAGACTGTCTGGAACAGCATTGTTTTTAAACAATCTGTCTCATACTTCGACAACACACTATATGCTGGTTGTAAAATGTAAATATGATACCATTTAGTAAGGTTATTTTCAGTAAAGTGATGTTTACATAATATGCACTTACATTTATTAATAAAAGCAACAACTTTACATCAATCACTCAGTTGTCTTAAGGACAGTAACGTTGATGTCGGCTTGTAACATAAATAGAACGCCTGTCAGTTGGGCTAATCAACTAGTGTTGCAACTAGCTAGCATTGCAACATAAACCATCAATATTGTCAAAGTTTAAAATTTTGATTGCTAAATGAATCTTGTTATCTACTCAATACTAATTCATGGAAGATGATCCCATCATTCGTTGTTAATTTTGTCGTTTGTGATGAGCAATTTGGCACTATATAATGCAGAAACCATAGCCGCTGTCCATAGACCTTCATTCATTCCTTGGCAAGACAATACCCAGGTAAGATGGCGGAACCTTTTGCCCACGATTGATGACGCGTTGTCGCCTCTAGTGTTCTATCTCTATGGCCCCCACCCCCACCCCCCACCCCCCGGATCACTTGTGGGACGTGTCTAAGCCAGTCAATCGGCAGGGTGGGGGTAGGGGGGTCACCCCGAGGTAATTACCCACTGGAGAGGAGGTAGGAGGGACTAAAAGAGGAGGAGAGGGGGGCCATTTCAGGGGCTGGAGTCATTTGCCTCACGGAGGAGAGAGGGTTGGGGAGGGAGAGGGTTGGGGAGGGAGAAGGTTGGGAAGGGAGGGGGTTGGGGAGGGAGGGGGTTGGGGAGGGAGGGGGCTGGGGTGGAGAGAAGTTTGGGGAGGGGGAGGGAGAAGATTGGGGAGGGGAGGGAGAGGGTTGGGGAGGGAGGGGGTTGGGGAGGGAGAGGGAGAGAGGGTTGGGGACGGAGAGGGTTGGGGAGGGGGAGGTAGAGGGTTGGGGAGGGGGAGGGAGAGTGGGTTGGGGAGGGGGAGAGGGTTGGGGACGGAGAGGGTTGGGGAGGGGGAGGGAGAGTGGGTTGGGGAGGGGGAGAGGGTTGGGGAGGGAGAGGGTTGGGGAAGGGGAGGGAGAGGGTTGGGGAGGGGGGAGCAGTGCAGCCTGAACACTGTGTTGAAATCACACAACCTGCTTGTGAGAAGCCTGCGTTTCAAGTAAAAGGGGATTTGTATTGATTACTGTGCGTGTGTGTGTGTGTGTGTGTGTGTGTGAGTGTGTGTGTTTGTGCGTGCGTGCGTGCGGCGTGTATGTGCGTGCGTGCGTGCGTGTGTTTGTACGTGCGTGCGTGCGTGCGTGTGTGTGTGTGTATGTTACTGACCGATCATCCCACGTGGGCTGCCTCCCTGGTTTGAATCAGACAGTCTATGTACATAGTGTGTGTGTGTGTAGAGAGAGAGCACATAGAGAGTGTGTGTGTGTGTGTGTGTGTGTGTGTGTGTGTGTGTGTGTGTATGTGTGTGTGTGTGGAGCCTGTTTTCAGATAAGCCTTGACGAAGTGATGAGATGAAAGCCCCGCCAGCGTACAACCCAAAACAACCATACCCTGCATACCAGAGAACCCATTTTGGCCTTTGGACGTTCTCTCTCTCTCGCTCTCTCTCTCGCTCTCTCTCTCGCTCTCTCTCTCTTTCTATCTCTCTCTCTCTCTCTCTCTCTCTCTCTCTCTCTCTCTCTCTCTCTCTCTCTCTCTCTCTCTGTACTCTCTGGGCTGTGTAAGCAAACCGCTAAATATTTTATCGCCCACTTGTTAAATTGAGCGGAGAGGCTCCAAATAGCACCCTGCCACCCTGCCCGCTGTGTGTGTGTGTGTGTGTGTGTGTGTGTGTGTGTGTGTGTGTGTGTGTTTGTGTGAGTTTGTGTGAGTGTGTTTGTGTGAGTGTGTGTGTGTGCGTGTGCGTGTGTGTGGCGTTGGGCCACTAATGCTACTGATTGGGCGGCGGAGGCTGTGGTCCCCCGTTGATTGACGGCTGGATTGTCCAGTCCGCTTGGCGCGCCGCCGGCCGCCCCCTCCCTCCTCCCTCCTCGCCTTCCTTTTCATCGCGTCCAGCCCGGCCGTTAATGGATCCATCTAATGGCGGCCATAATTGCTCTCGCAGGTATTGTGAAGTGATTAAAGTTCCGGAGCGAGCTAATTCGTCTTACACCTCGGCAGTTTGAAACTTATTCAAAGCCTGCTCAGAGAACACCCTCGTTTTCCGGGAGCGCCTTGTTCTAGCGGTTGTTCTTTTTTTCCGCCTGCTTACTCCCGGATCTATCAGCGATGGCGGAGGAATTACTCGGTAAACCCTCCACACAACCGAGACTCCAGACGGTGAAACGCTACGGCATTATACCCTGGAGTCGCTCTCCATTTTGGGGTTTGGGGAAAGACGCCCCCCCCCCCCCCCCCCCTCATGGAGGCTGGCTGCTGATTTATGTCTGCTGTGGAGTCTATAAAAGGAGCCTTTCTCAGTTTATGAGACCCTCTGCCTCGACGTTTTATTCTTCTGTAATTGGTTAACCGCGCCGGGGAGCGTATGGCGGCGCTCGTCGCTTTTCTCCTTCGTCTGACGGGCCATTCCCATGCAGAGCACATAGCAGCACAGCCCAGGCCCCTGCTCCTCAGGGGACCCTGGGACTGAGGGGGAGGGGGGGAGGGGTGAGGACGGAGCGCTGTGGGGGATGGAGGGGTGGACGGAGGGATGGAGGGAGGAATGGATGGAGGGATATGGATGGATGGATGGATGGACGGACGGACGGATGGGTGGATGGTTGGATATGGATGGAGGGAGGGAGGGAGGGATGGATGGTAGGATGATGGATGGGTGGATGGATGGATGTGGATGGAGGGAGGGAGGACGGGAGAGCGGGGCCACTGCATGCAGACAGGCTCCTCTGGGGTTCTTCCACAGAGCCAGCAGCGCGCTGCCACGAGGAGCCCAGCCGGAGAGAGCAGAGGACTGGGGAGGGGGAGAGGACAGATTTGCTTCTCCTCGTGCCTCAAATCCCTTTAGCCAGTTACTCGTCCTTTGTGTCCTGCCTCCCGACCGTCCGCCCACTCGGCCAGCGCTGCCCCCCCCCCTCTCTCTCTCTCTCCGCCAGGCTCCGGCGGGCTCGCCGACACATTAACGTTACAAATATTCACTTTATTTAACGTCGGGCCGGCTGACTGCGGCGGCGGCGGGGGGGGCTCACAGCCCATTGAGCAATTTCCTTCATCATGACTGCCTCAGCCCCGTCTGACGGCGGCCATCACGGGGCGTGGGCGTACGCACGGCTACACACACACACACACACACACACACACACACACACACGGCTCTCACAGGCTTGAGAGGGGGGAGCAACGCAGCGTCGGCCCTTTAATTCCACTTCGTCTTACGAAAAAAAAAAAAAAATCCGCCGACGCATTCCACACACGCACATAATTGAATCTGTCTACGAATTAAGCCGTTTGAGAGTCGCTCCCAACGTGAGCTCGTCCCCGCGCCGCGTCCAGGTCCCCGTGTGAAATAGGACATGCATGGTTTAGCCCCCTGGCTGAGTGGCGCTGGCAGGCAGGGCCCACTTAGGCCGGGCCATTAAGTACGATTCCACACCGCTTGGCCTTGCTCTCCCTCGCCTGTTGCACAGGCTCGCCATTAATGGCAGACATGTTGGGCAACACGCGCACGCACGAACACACACACACACACACCCACACACACACACACACACACGCACACACACGCACACACACACGCACACACACACACACACACACACACACACACACACACACACACAGGCAAGTGAGCACGTGACCATGCGCAAACATAGACAGCCTTTTACGCGTACTAGCACATGCCCTTGACTCTCTGTTTCCCACACACACACACACACACACACACACACACACAGGCACACACACATACAGAAAAGCAAAGAAAGAGGCTTTTAGCAGTGCCCTCCGCTCAGCAAGGTCACCTTGAGTCGAGGCCCAATTAAATAGCCCTGCCAGCCGCCCCCTGCTCTCCCCATGCCCCTCGTTCACCTCTGAGAGGCCGACACACCGCGACACACAGAGAACCCCAAACAAAAAGAGAGAGAGAGAGAGAGAGAGAGAGAGAACAGAGAAAGGAAGACCAAAGGAGAGTGAATGGCTGGCTTGTTTGTGTGAGACAGAGTGAACGGGGGGAATGGAGGGATGGGAGGGCTGAGAGTGTGTGGCCCCCACAAAGGGGCCTGCGGGGCTGGGGCCAGGGGGCTCCTAATGACCCCCTAACACAGAAGGAGAAGCTCCAGACAGCAGAAAGGCTGTTACACCTGGGCGAGCCCACAGCTGAGCGCCTCTCTCTCCTCCTCTTCCTCCTCTTCCTCCTCTTTCTCTTCTTTGACCCCCCCACCCCCTATCCCACCCCCCTAGCCTCTCCCTCTGTGTGTGTCCCTGTGCTCTGTTCCACACTCTGCTGTTGCCCCTCTCCCACCTTGATGTCTTTCTCCGCCCGTCGCTCCCTGCCGTCACTGTACCCCCCCCCCCCCCCCTCCCCCCCTCTCTCCTTTCCTGTGAACCTTTTCCAGTCTCATCCCTCATTCCGCCTCATCCTCCTTCCTGCGGCCCTTCCCGAGTCTTGGATAGTCTAATTGGTATCCGGGGGCTCCGTGCCGGCCAGGGGGCAGACAATGACCGTGGAGGCCCAGGGGCGCGAGGGGGCCAAGGGGTACGGCGACACACAATGCCCCCCCCTGGACCGGCCAGATGGCAGGGGCACTCTTTCCCTGTACCTCCCTCGCCCGTGTTGGCTAAACACAACAGCGTCCCCGCACAGAGAGAGAGGCAACGAGGATATATATCGGGATGTACGTACACACACGCACACACACACACACACACACACACACACACACACACACACACACACACACACGCACACACACCAACTCACACACACACTGAAAATGAAGTATTTTCCCTTAACAAGGCCATTCTTCCAGGCCTTTGCCGTTCCCCCTGTCCACCAGGGAGGATGAGGCGGCCCCCTAGCCCCCTTCCTCCCCCTCCGCCAGACAAAAGGCCTGCTTCTGACAGCACGTCAGCTCTCCTCCTCCTCCTCCTCTGCCCTCCTTTTCTTCCTCCCTCTCCTCCTTTCATCCTGCCCTGCCGTCCCTCCGGAGCTCCTTTCACTTCGAGCATCGGTAATGAGGAGGCGGCCAGCCTCTACCCAGAATGCCCTGCGGCGCTCCAAAGAAAGGCTCCGTCCCTCCGTCCCCCTGTCCCTCCATCCCTCCATCCTCCGGTATTCCTTCGTCCTCACCCCCTGTTCCAAACATCCTCCTTTGTAGTCCAGTAGCTCTTCGTCTCCAGCCTCCAGCCCCCCCCCCCCCCCCCAATGTAAATGTACGACGGCAGAACCCAGGCGTGTCGCGTTTGAACGGGGTGCTCTGCGCTGTCATTTGCCGGCCAGATGCGTGTGGGGGTTTGCGGTGCGTCGGCCTCGACTATGGGGGAAAGGGGGGGGGAGGGGGGGCTGTGTTTCTGTCATGTACGCCATCCGCCTCCGTGACAGTACCGGGGGGGGATTCTTACACGGGCGGCTAGCGCACCGTACAGCGATCTGATAGTTAGGAGATCAGGCCTGCGACGGCCCCGCCTCAGCCTGTGGGGAACGGAGCGAGGGGGGGCCGGCCGTTCTGATCCTCCCTCGTCCGGCGTGGGGTCCCTGTGGGGAGCCGCGGTGGACCTCCTCCTCCTCCTCCACCGGCAAAGCTCACGGCTCGAATCGGAAGCCAAACCCAACGGATCGTTCTGATCCCATCCCCCAGCCTGCCTGGCTTAGGGCTTCCATCTCGAAACACACCGAACAGACAAGATGCGCGTCTCAGCCCCCCCCCCCCCCCTCCCTCCCCTCCCCCCAAACCCCACCGACACCCTCCCAGTTCCCCTTGGTAACCGCGTTGGGGCTGTAATGTTTCTCGAGCGCTGCGCTCCTCCTCCTCCCTGCTCCTCTGGCCTCCGTGATTAAACCCGGCCGTCGCTCCGTAATTCGTGCCGTGCCACCGTGCGTAATCCCGCGCCCCGCCGCTAATTGTGCGCGCCGCATCCGCCGGGACCTCCGGACCTCAAAGTGACGCGGCACAAATATGCAATTATACCCAGTAATTAGAAAGCACTCTTAATCCGCAAACTTCTTCTGCGTGTGTGTGTGTGTGTGTGTGTGCGCGCGTGCATACGTGCGTATAATTACCCTGCCTTGTTGACAGTCAAGCTATTACGTGTACTTGTCAGGGTCAGAGACGGAGTTGTTGTTTTTTCTCCTTCCTATGGAGGCAGGCGGGAGGAAGTCTTTGACGATGGCCGACTCAGACAGAGACCGGGCGGCGCCCGCGGTGGACACGTCCCTCTGAGAGGAGTATTGATTGGCCCTCTGTTCTCGGCCCAGGTCTTAAGGACCCCCTGCACGGGGCTGCCCTCACAGACTGCCTGTGAGAAACGCATGGGTGGAGTGCATGAAAGGGCCCGACTGCAGAGAGAGAGAGAGAGAGAGAGAGAGAGAGAGAGAGAGAGAGAGAGAGAGTTGTTAATCTCTTTGAGTAGCTTGTGGTCTGTGGACTTTCTTTGTACTGTGAGTTCCCACGCTGGTGCCACACACTTTGCGTTTCATGCCACTGGATTCCGCATGGCAACAGTTCTGGCAGCCTGTGTGTGTGTGTGTGTGTGTGTTCCTTTATGTTTCTCTTTGTGTGTCATTGTTTTTGTAAGCGCTTGCCAAGAGGGTCCATAACTCGTTTATTGACTCAACAAAACTTGACTGAGTTCCTAGTATCTACAGAGGCTCGGGTTGCCAGACTCTGTGTTGTAGTAACAAGTATCTACAGT
>JAPMUY010004330.1:20000-27500 GCA_026901105.3 Galaxias olidus
AAAAGAGAGTGTGCGTTTGCCTATGTACTGTGACATGTTCGAGCCTGAGGATTGGCGTGCGTGCGTGTGTGTGTGCGTGTGTGCGTGTGTGCGTGTGTGTGTGTGCGTGCGTGCGTGCGTGCGTGTGTGTACTCCGGGGTGTGTGTGTACGCTCTGCCGAGTCCCACGCAGTGTGCTTGTCCCTGGGTATCAGTGTATGGCTGAGCCCCAGCAATGTGGTCAGTAGTGGAGCAGCCGGCGGCGGTTAAGCTCCGCCACAGAACCCCCATGGAGACAAGGCAAGATGGCGTCCCACGAAGGAGACGCCTCACGTCATCTCACTGTGAGCCGACGTCGGGAGACTGCGCGTCTTATATAAATAATTTAAATATATATTATATAAAAGAAATATCGTCAGATATTTATATTGAGACTTTTTTTGGATTCTCAATGGATTTAGCCGGTTGATCTGCTCTCTGGTGTTCTCCAACAGACTGGCGAATCCGATATACAGAAATTTGAATTCTTATAAATAGCATGAGAACGGTGATGGAGCTTAATTATTTATGAATTTGAGACCAGGCCTCTGAGAGCTCACCATGGTTCTTAGTGATCATGGTTCGTAGTCTGGCTGGCTCCTGGAAGCCATGCTGGACCGCCACTCATGCTGGAGAGCATCATCATGGACTACAAAGTCGTCACGTCGCTGACCCCCCCCCCCCCCCCCCCACACACACACACACACACACGCGCACACACACACACACACACACACACCTCCTCCATCTGCTCGTCCACCCTTGTTTGTGCTGCCGAGGTGTGTGTGTGTGTGTCTGTGTGTGTGTGTGTGTGTGTGTGTGTCTGTGTGTGTGTGTGTGTGTCTGTGTGATTTGGCTGTCTTCTCCATCTGTACTCTTGGCTGTGTGCTGCGGTGGCACACGCTTTGAATCTGTTCCTGGACCAGGTGTCCGTGTCTTTCACCAAAGTCCACGGTGTCACGTGGGCCGGAGGGGGGTTTGTTGTACACACACACACACACTGGATTTACACGTAAACACAGTGAAAACACACACACAAACACTCACTCACCCAAAGCAGGCCCATATGCTTTGCTTCTTAGCTTAGAGTGTATTGACCAAAGCCAGCCAACAAAGGTCAGAGCTGTCACAGTGTGGGCAGGTGGGGTTGTGTGTGTGTGCGTGTGTGTGTGTGTGTGTGTGTGTGTATGGGATGGGATGACAGCGTTAAATAGGTGCTTGTGTCGGTGATCTCGATGCCGTGTTTGCGATCAGGACTGGACCGGCCCTCTGTAGGGCTGAGGGGTACGTGAGGGGTGCGTGAGGGGTACGTGAGGGGTACGTGAGGGGTGCGTGAGGGGTACGTGAGGGGTACGTGAGGGGTGCGCGGCGTGTGTTTGTGCCGCGCGGCCACAGGTTGGAAAAGCTGAGCGCCTCGTGGCCCGGACAGACGCGGTAAACGGTCAAATCCGTCCGTACCTCTGTTGCCCTCCAAACCCACCGTGCAGTGACCTCCAGACTGCTGGACCTCTGCCACGCCGCGTCCCCGCTCCTCCTCCCTCCCCCTCACACAGACCCAGGACCACAGCCACAGGCCTGCAGGCTTCTCCCGTCTCCTCTGGTTAGCGGCCTGAGAACGCCCGTTCAGTGGGGAGGGGGGGGGGACGGATGTCAGCCGAGACGCGCACCCCCACCCCACCCCCCGCCCCCGCGCAGCGATGTTTCAGAGGGATTTCGTCCCCGTCTCTCTCCGGTAGTCCCTGCACCCCCCGGGCTGGACCGCCGTAGCTCCGCCTGAGCTCCCCTCCCTCTTCTCCACCCCTCCTCCTCTCCTCCTCCTCCTCCTCCTCCCCCTCTCCAGCCGTCCTCACCTCGAGCCCTGGCTCCTGTGTTTGACAGCCTCTCCGCTGCGTGTGAAAATGTCAGCGGCGCCGCGACAGGCTGCGGACGGGCGCCGGCGGATTACGGGGGCCGCCAACATGTCACGCTCTCTCCCAGGTGGTGTGAGGACGGGCCTGCAGGAAGGTGTGTGTGTGTGAGGAAGAGGAGGAGGAGGAGGGGTATTAGGAAGGTGTGTGTGTGTGAGGAGGAGGTGGAGGGGTATTAGGAAGGTGTGTGTGTGTGTGTGTGTGAGGAAGAGGAGGAGGAAGAGGAGGGCCATTAGGAAGTTGTGTGTGTGAGGAGGAGGAGGAGGAGGTGGGGCATTAGGAAGGTGTGTGTGTGTGTGTGTGTGTGTGTGTGGAGAGTAGGGGGGGTAGAGGGGCTGTGTGTATGGGGAGTTTGGGGGGGTGGTTGTGGGGAAAAGGGTGTCTCGGCGTCGGCCTGAGATGGATGGGCGTACGCCGGTAGAACCCACTTTAATGTGACTGTCCCCCCGAGGGGGGGCTCTGCTCGCCCGGCTGTTTAGACGGGAAAGCACCGGCTGGTTCTCCAAACGTAATTAGGAATCCCATTAAGGAAGTGCCTTTGTGTTCCCCTGCTGCTTCATCATCCCAGGGCCCCGCTCCGGCGGGAGCCGAGGAGCCACCGGCTCAGGCACGACCCCCCCGTGACCCCTGTCCCCTTCCGGCTCGACCAGGACCCTCTTTGTTTGCCAACGCCGCTCGACATGAAACGCCTTTTAGTGTTGGACACAATCAAAGCCCTGGCAAAGACAACAGCTCCCTTTGATCGCGCCGGACGCTGAAAAACAAAGCGCTCATTTGCATGAGGGGTGGACTTGCGTTCGTGCCGCTCACAACGCCCCCCCCCTCCCCCCCCCAGCTCCGTGTCGATGCTCTTTGTTGTGGTGGTTGTAGTTGTTGTTGTCGCCCGGTCTTCGACAGCCTGATGCACTTACCTTTGAATAGTCTGTGTGTGTGCGTGTGAGTGTGTGTTTGCATAGTTCCTAACTTACACTCCCCTCTCTCTCTCTCTGTCGCTCTGTCGCTCTGTCTCTCTCTCTCTCTCTCTCTCTCTCTCTCTGTCACTCTGCCTCTCTCTCTCCCTCTCTCTCTCTCTCTCTCTCTCTCTCTCTCTCTCTCTCTCTCCTCTCTCTCTCTCTCTCTCTCTCTCTCTCTCACGGTCTATCATCAAGGTGATCTATCATGTGCGGTGCAAAGTGACTCATCATGTTTTTATTGTCTCCATGATGGAATTATCAGCAGTGGTGAGAGGGCGTGGGCGCAGTAAATGTATGATACATCAAAGCCCAGGGTGGGGGGGGTGGGGGGTGGGGGGGGGGGGGTCGAAAGAGCCAGAGTGAGCATCTTTGGCTAACTGCTATGGATTAATTGACCCGGCCGTGAAGTTAATGAGCTGGAGCCTTTTTAAAAAGGAGACAAGTGCTGAGACAGAGGCTGGCTAATGGTCCACCCGGGAGGAGGGAGGGAGGGAGGGAGGAGGGAGGGAGGGAGGGGGGGAGGAGGGGGGGAGGGAGGGAGGGAGGGGGGGAGGGAGGAGGGAGGGAGGGAGGCCATTTGTCTCACGACATATACTTTGTCCACTGGCCGGGTGATGGAATCCCAGGGTAATTGACAGGGTCTGTCTCCGAAGGTTTTATGACTCCCCCCCCCCCCCCTCCTCTCTTCCCGTTGTCTCGTTGTCTCTCCGAAGGAACGGCCCGGGATGCGGAGCCACGGTCCTCGCTGACCGGGGCCAACCCGGCTTGTCTCATGTGGGCCGTGCGGACCGTTTGCGTCGGCCCCTCCGCGTGCAGCTCGGCCGGGGTGTAGTGTGTGTGGTGGCGGACCTCCAGCGATTGTGCGCTTATCTCTCTCTCTCTCTCTCTCTCTCTCTCTCTCTCTCTATCTCTCTCTCTCTCTCTCTCTCTCTCTCTCTCTGTCTCTCTGTCTCTGTCTCTCTCTCTCTCTCTCTCTATCTATCTATCTATCTATTTTAGTCTCTCTTTCTCTCTCTCTCTCTCTTTGTGTCGTCTTCCATCTCTCTCCGCCTCTCCTCCCCCTCTCCGCTCGGCCCCTCGTAGCGTTGGCAGCGAGCGGTGGAAGGCGGCGGGGCCAGGCGGCTCCCCCGCTAGGCTCTGATTACAGCGTTGCTTGGAGCACATGTCGGTGCTCGCTGAGAGGCGATATGCTACCACAGGGACCAGCCGGCCCCGATCGCCAGCCCGGGGCTAGGGTGGAGTGCTACGGCGGACTGGCCCTGCATACTAATGTCCCTCACCCCCCCCCCCTCTCTCTCATACTCCCCGCCCGGCCCCTTTAAGAAGGGGGATGGGCCAGGCCCGGTCGCCTTGGCTCCGCTCCCCGTCTTCCTGGAAATAGAAGCGACCTGGAAGCTCGCGTGCCAGACGCGATACGGCGACGGGCCAAAAAACCGCCGGCGCCACCCTCCCTCTCCGGAGCAGGCCGAAGGGGGCTGGCATGGCTCTCTCGATCTCCGTCACACGTGTACGCACACACACACACACACACACGCGCGCGCGCGGTAAAACAAACGCTCCGCGAGGAAGCGTGGGATCGTACAGGGTACGTGAGGAAGGCGCTGGCGCTAATGCCTGGGTGACACACGCGCCACAAACACCATCGCTCATCCAGATTTCCCCCCGCTCGGCCCGCCTGTCGTTGGCCGGCTGTTCAAAGGGAAGGTGCGCGCCAACGGAACACTGGCGGCGACGTTGCCTCGGCAACGGCCTGCCCCCGGAGGCCTGGGGAGGTTGTCTGGCAAAAAGTGGGTCGGTATGTGTGTGCGGGTGTGTGTGTGTGTGTGTGTGTGTGTGTGTGTGTGTGTGTCATCACGACATCACGTCGCCGTCATAAGCGCGAGGGCTCCGGAACCATCGATGATCCAGGCCTGTCACCTGCTCATCTCCGCTGGCTGTCCGTCGGGGCGTTTGGCAGGGCTGGGGGTATGGGGGGGGGGGGGCGCTCCTCCGAGAGCGGAAGCGGCTCCAAAGTGCTCCCAACAGGCCCGTGGACATCCCCGTCAGGAGACAGGAACGCGAGGCTCTCTGTTTTGGGGGGAGTGGAGATAGTTAAGTTGTCTCCGGGAACTGCCAGCGTGTTCGGAGAGCGGGACAACCTGGTCGATATGGGAGATGTAGTTTATTGGAGCAGGGAGTCTGCAGGTTTGGATGGGGAGCTGGGGTGTCAGGACCGCGCTCTAATGGCTTGTGGAGGAGACAGGTGTGTCAGGCTGAACTGTGCTTGGTGCAGAGAGGAGGGCCAGGAGAGACACAAAGTCACAGTGTGTGTGTGTGTGTGTGTGTGTGTGTGTGTGTGTGTGTGTGTGTGTGTGTGTGTGTTTAAAGGTTGTTTTCTTTGCGTCTGCGTGTGCACGCGCGCCTGTGTGTCTCTGCGTGCGTTTGTGCTTCTGCGTTTGTGTCTGTGTGCGTGTGTGTGTGTGTGTGTTACGGTGTGCATATGCGTGTGTGTGTGTGTGTGGGTATCTTTGTTCATGTGCGTGTGTGTGTGTGTGTGTGACTGTGGCCAAGCCGGGGGCTCTGACAGAGAGCGAATGGACCCATGATTAATGACCTGGGGGAGTTTTCTAAGGGGGGGGGGGGGTCAGCCTTTTAGAAATGCAGACGGAGGTATGCCTCTTTCAGCCGTTCCCTTTCTCTCCATCCCTCTTTCATCCCTCGCTACGCATTCTCTCCCGTCTGCCTGGGAGAATTGGGAGGTGCTGACGGAGGGGAGTGGAGGTTGAAGGGGGCGGGGGGTGTGCCCTGCCCCTCCTCCGCTCCTCCCCTCCCCCTGCCTCTCTCCTCCTCTGTTCCCTCTCTCCTCCTCTGTTCCCTCTCTCTCCTCCTCTGTTCCCTCTCTCCTCCTCTGTTCCCTCTCTCCTCCTCCTGGCCGTTGCAGCTGTGGACCCCCCCCCCTTTCGTTCCCTTGCCGTGGTTGCGCTGACCCTGCCCCCTGCCGAGGGATGTCGTCACTCTGACCCCCACCCACCCCCCCCGCCTCCGTTCCCTTGCCGTGGTTGCACTGACCCTGCCCCCTGCCGAGGGATGTCGTCACTCTGACCCCCCGCCGCCCGTGCCCCCCCCCAGCTGCGGAGGAGACCTCTGGCTCGGCTTTAGAGGGCCACCGCGGCCTCCCGGCTCTCAGATCTCAGATCAGTTTACCACCCCCCCCCCCCCCCCCCGGCTGCGTCCCGATGCTGACCGTGAGAACATGCATGGTGCGCGGAGCCACCCCCTCAGATCTGCTGCCAGGGCCAGACTCCGGACTCCGGACCCCGGGCCCCGGCCTGGGAGCAGCTGCTCCCACTCTCAATGCGTCGTGTTCTCCTTTCGGGACACGGCGAGCTGCGCTCCGCTCGGAGAGGCTGGTCGCATTTCTCCCTGACCTCCAGGAGAGGAGGAACACCTGGGCCTCATTACGAGTGGCGGGGGTGGGACCAAGGGGCGGGTGGTCGGACCAAAAAAGAGAGGTGTGCCCCCGCCTCCTTGTTTTGGGGAGGGACGGTTTGCTGATAACATTCTCATGTTAGCGGCAAGACTCTGTATGAGGTCTGTCTAATGGCAATGGCACACGAGATGCCGGAGCACACACACATTCCCCCACGTACAAACACACACACGCGCGCACGCACACACACACACACACACACACACACACACACACACACACACACACACACACACACACACACACACACACACACACACACACACACACACACACACACACACGTAGCCACCTCTTAGATCTCCAGTCGCGCAGAGAGAGAACCCTCAGTCTGATAGATTGAGTAGCACAATAGTCAGATGGGGGTCAAAGAGGGTAGTGACCCCGACTTTACGCCTGAGTGTGTGTGTGTGTGTGTGTGTGTGTGTGTGTGTGTGTGTGTGTGCGCGCGCGCATGCGCGCGTGTGCGCGTGTGTGTGTGTCACCTAGACAGCGGGCTGCTATCTGTCCCCCCCGTGTGATGGATGAGGCGAGGGGTGACGGGGTGGGGGGGGTGTTTTAGGGAGAAGAGGGGTCGCGCGGGGGTCACCGGCGAGGGCTCAGAGCTGTCAGAGGACGTGAGGCAGGAAGGACTTACGTCGGCACTTCCCGGGACCGACTTCCGTCCTCGAAAAAGCGCCGCTCGATAAATCTTTGTCTACTGGAAGCCACCACTTACAGATCAAGCTGGGGGTGGGGGGGGGACGACACACGGAGAAGTCGCCCGGGGATAACTTTTATTCCATTTAAATGGAAAAAAGCCCCCCCCCACCCCCGGTCCATCCGATCGGCCTTTTAATCCGCAGCCGGGAGTGCTCACCCGTTCAGCTCCTACATTTCCATTTATTATCCGGCCCACACCTGGTCGTACTCCCGTGACATTCCCACATCATCCCGGGCGCCCACGGCCTCCATAAACCCCCCCCCCCCCGTTTCCAATTACACTGTGAATCCTTTGGGCCGTGCACATTGAAACGTGTGGCAGGCCGTGCGTTCCCCTGTGTGTCCTCCCCCCTGTTTGAAGTGACGCCAGTGGAGGCTCTGGGATGACGCACGGGGGGCCCGCGCTGTGCTCTCTATAATCGACCCTCACACCGTGCCGGCGCACCGGTCCA
>JAPMUY010004336.1:0-7500 GCA_026901105.3 Galaxias olidus
AACAGAAGAAATATGTAAGGGGGCAAATACTTTTGCATAGCACTGTATATATTACCTTTGCTCTGTTCATCTACATATACAGTACACATCAGCAAAGTATGAATCCCTTGTGTGTTTTGTGGGTCTTTTCTCACTTTGCAGATGGTGTAGCCTTACCAGTGCCTAGCGATGATATAAGTCTGTGCTACACTCAAATAAGGACCAAACCACGAGGAAACAAGAACACCAAAGGTAGGCCACAATCTGTTCCTACCTGTCAGCTACTAGTGATGCTGCACTATGAGGAAGGCACATTTTATTAATTAATTATACAATGTGTGCATAATTATCATATTCTCAACCCGTCACAAATGTGGTGTGTGTGTGTGTGTGTGTGTGTGTGTGTGTGTGTGTGTGTGTGTGTGTGTGTGTGTGTGTGTGTGTGTGTGTGTGTGTGTGTGTGTGTGTGTGTGTGTGTGTGTTGTGGGTCTTTTACAACATTGCAGATGGTGTTGCAGTGCCTAGTAATGATATAAGTGCGTGCTACAGTCAAATAAAGACCAAACCACGAGGAAACAAGAGCACCAAAGGTGGGCCACAATCTGTTCCTACCTGTCAGATTACTTAGTGATGGGCAGACTGCCGTGAGTGTTGTTCTGTGACTATTATGGTCTGCATTTAACGCATATGTTGCTATCGTGATTATGATGAGTTGCAGGAGAAGAGCCCTACAGTCTCCTACAGGCCGTACGAGAGGGAGAGACACAGAGAAACACAGGTACACTCCTAACTTCTGACCCCTAACCCCTAACCCCTAACCTCTACCCCCCTAACCCCTAACCCCTAACCTTTACCCCCCTAACTCCTAACCCCTACGTGTTTTGTTGGTCTTTTTTAACACTGCAGATGGTGTAGCCTTACCAGTGCCTAGCGATGATATAAGTGCGTGTTACAGTCAAATAAAGACCAAATCACGAGAAAACAAGAGCACCAAAGGTGGGCCACAATCTGTTCCTACCTGTCAGATTACTTAGTGATGGGCAGACTGCCATGAGTGTTGTTCTGTGACTATTATGGTCTGCATTGAACGCATATGTTGCTATAGTGATTATGACGTGTTGCAGTAGAAGGTCCCTACAGTCTCCTACAGGCCGTACCAGAGGGAGAGACACAGAGAAACACAGGTACACCCCTAACCCCTAACATCTAACCCCTAACCCCTAACCCTTAACCCCAAACCCTACAGTCTCCTACAGGACATACCAGAGGGAGAGACACAGAGAAACACAGGTACACACCTCACCCCTAACCTCTGACCCCTAACCCCTAACCCTACAGTCTCCTACAGGCTGTACCAGAGAGAGAGACACAGAGAAACACAGGTACACACCTCACTCCTAATCTCTAACCACTAAACTCTAACCTCTAACCCCTAACCTCTAACCTCTAACCCTACAGCCTGTTGCAGGCCGTACCTGTCATGAGCTTGCCTCAAGTCAATCACCTGTGTGTTCCTGTCCAGCTCCACACCTGCAACTCATCATCTCATCAGCCCTCTGTATATATACCAGTCGCTTTCCCTTTGTCCTTTGCCAGATTGTCTTGTGTATGTTGCCGAGCTCTCCAGCATTTTCTGATTGTTACGCCTGTGTTTGACTAGTTTGCCTGCCTATCGAGTATTGGATTACCTTTCTGCCCCTTGTCGGATTGGTTTGCTGAATGGACTGATTTCCTGGTTTTTGATCCCTGCATGTTTTTGACCTAGTAAAAGAAATAAGTTTTCCCTTAAAACCTTTTGTCTGCATTGTCGTGCTTTTGGGTTTCCAGTCTGTTCTCCCCCGGGAGTGTTACAGTACCAGAGGGGGAGACACAGAGAAAGACAGGTACACACCTAACCCCTAACCTCTAACCCCTAAACCCTAACCCTTAACCCTACAGTCCCCTACAGGCTGTACCAGAGGGAGAGACACAGAGAAACACAGGTACACACCTAACCCCTAACCTCTAACCCCTAAACCCTAACCCTTAACCCTAGAGTCTCCTACAGGCCGTACCAGAGGGAGAGACAGAGAAACACATGTACACACCTAACCCCTAACCTCTAACCCCTGACCCCTAACCCTACAGTCTCCTACAGGTCGTCCCAGAGGGGAGACACAGAGAAACACAGGTACACACTTCCTTTAACCTCTAACCCCTGACCTCTAACCTCTAACCCCTAACCTCTAACCCTAACCCCTAACACTTGTGTTGTGTGGGCCATTTCTCACATTGCAGATGGTGTAGCCTTACCCGTGCCTAACCTCTCACCCCTAACCCCCCCACTCTTAACCTCTAACCCTGACCCCTAACACCTATTTGTTGTGTGGGTATTTTCCCACACTGCAGATGGTGTAGCCTTACCAGTGCCGAGCAATGATATAAGTGCGTATTACAGTCAAATAAAGACCAAACCACGAGGAAACAAGAACACCAAAGGTAGGCCACAATCTGTTCCTACCAGTCAGAATACTTAGTGATGGGTAGACTGCAGTGAGTGTTGTTCAGTGACT
The DNA here is from genome assembly GCA_026901105.3 of Galaxias olidus. NCBI lineage: Eukaryota > Metazoa > Chordata > Actinopteri > Galaxiiformes > Galaxiidae > Galaxias > Galaxias olidus. Next base: position 2,532 of record JAPMUY010004336.1, read on the forward strand.
ATTATGGTCTGTATTGAACGCACAGGTTGCTATAGTGATTATGATGTGTTGCAGGAGAAAGTCCCTACAGTCTCCTACAGGCTGTACCAGAGGGAGAGACACAGAGAAACACAGGTACACCCCTAACCCCTAACCCTTAACCCCCACCCCTAAACCCATGTAACTCCCACCTCACCTCTAAAACCTCATCCCTCACCCCCTCACCCCTAACCTTAAAACTCCACCCTTAACCCCTCACCCCTAACCCTCAAACTCCACCCCAAACCCCTCACCCCTAATGCCTCATCCCTAAATCTCCACCCCTGACCCCTCACCCCTAACCGTAAAACTCCATCCCTAGCGCCTCACCCCTAACCCTACAACTCCACCATAATAATACATTTTATTTGTAAAGCGTTTTACATTGCAATAACCATCTTATAAGCATTATAAACTACAGATTAGTCTTATCTTGAGCATCAGCAGGTCAGAGATGTCTCCCCCATATCACTACACAGCAGATTTACAGGAAGTGGTTTAGCTTGAGGCTGACTATAACTTTGTTTTTGAACAGGTCTAGGATCAGCTGGAGGAGGACATACCTGGCTAAATGACTGGAGTATAACAGAAGAGACTTGACCTCATAACGATCACACACACACACACACACACACACAGATGCAAGCTTGCACGTTAAACCCCCAGCTCTCTCTCTCTCTCAGTGAAGTGGACCTGTCTATTTTAGAGTATATGATTCTCTGCTATGTGGTTTAGCTAACTGTTGCATTCTCTGCTGTGTGTGGTCTGTGAGTCTGTGAGCCGGCTAGCACCTCTCATCTCTGTAATTAAATCCAGACAGAGCTGTTGATCAGACCAGAGAACAGAGCTGGTCTCTAGATGTCTCTATGCAGTAGAGGGTTTATTTTTAACCTCATGAGAAGATGCAGAGTTCTCTCTTCTCAGCTTGTGGTAAACTGTCTTCTGTGTCTCTATATTTCCATCTCAATATGTGACGTTGTTAGCGAGCTACTTTACAGTTTACTACCTCTCAGTGTTAAAGTTTTTACTTTAAGATGCAGCTGTAGTAAATACAGTAGTTATATTAACCTTTTGTTCTCCAGCCCATGACAGTCAATAAACCCTAACATATTCCTGGGGTTAGTTTGGGTTTCAACAGTAGTTAAATATGATCCATCCATACTCTCCCCTCTGTTCTGTTATCATTAAGGCTATGGTAGTTAAATATGATCCATGCATACTCTCCCCACTGTCCTGTTTTCATTAAGGCTACGGTAGTTCAGCTGTAGTTAAATATGATCCATGCATGCTCTCTGTTGTGTTATCATTAAGGCTACAGACGTTCAACAGTAGTTAAATATGATCCATGCATACTCTCCCCTCTGTTCTGTTATCATTAAGGCTACGGTAGTTCAGCTGTAGTTTAATATGATACATGTTTACTCTATTCTGTTGTCATTAAGGCTACAGTAGTTCAGTTGTTGATAAATATGATCCCTGCATACTACAGTAGTTCAGTTGTTGATAAATATGATCCCTGCATACTCTCTGTTATCATTAAGGCTACAGTAGTTCAGTTGTTATTAAATATGATCCATGTAACTCTCTGTTATCATTAAGGCTACAGTAGTTCAGTTGTAGTTAAATATGATACATGCTTACTCTCTGTTCTGTTATCATCCATGCTTAACGTACGAGCCAGTTTGTGGAATAGTGTAGTATAGAGCTGATCTAGGATCAAAAAGTAATACGTTTCATTTATCCCTCTGCTTTAAGATCAGCTCTCAAACTGATCAGGGGTCAGTTTTTAGTTCTCTGATCATTACATGTTACATTACGGTCATTTAGCAGACACTTGTATTCGAAACTACTGACAATGAAATTACCTGGAGCAATTAACGGTTAAGTGCCTTGCTTAAGGGCACACAAGTGGAAGTGTTCCCAGGTGAGCTTGAACTCGTGAACTTTGGACGTTGGTCACCGTGCAGTGCTTCTAGCCACTAAGCCACCACTATCCCTACTGGGGTCGGTTCTAGGGTCAGTTGGTAGTCCTCTCTCCTTCCTAAACAGTCAGAATTAAAGGTTTGAGTGCAGTGGAGATTCACATAATATAAATCTATCATTGGTTATTATTCAAAGCTACTTAGAATATAGAGTAGTAGAGTAGCAGAGAGTAGTATTAGCAGATTAGAAAGAGAGAAAGAGAAAGAACAGAGGTGGTATCTAGATATCTCCATGCAGTAGAGGAGCCATTTTACACCTCATGGGAAGAAGCAGAGTTCTCTCTTCTCAGTTTGCGCTAAACTGTCTTCTGTGTCTCTATATTCCCACCTTAATATGAGATGTTGTTAGCGAGCTACTTTAGAGTTAACTGACCAAAGGCAAACAGCTTTGACAAAATAAAACGTTTTTTTTTGCCATTGAAGTCACGATGATCTACTTAAAAAAGGGCATACAAATGGTTTAACTTGCAATAATATTGTTTGTGTTTTCGCTCCAAAAACATACATTTTGCAGACAATCCTCATTTTCATGCATTATTTATACCTATTGTTTTTGATGTAAAACTTGTATTATTGATCCAAAAATAAATCTAATTTTCGAAAGACATTTTATTTTTAAAAACATTGGAGTTCCTGATAGACTGTCAAAGGGAAGATACTCTTGATGGAAAGAGCACGGGATTTGTCACAGGAGAAACTAACTGGGCCAAACTACCAGGAATCCACTGTTTTAATGAGCAGCGCTGCATTATCAGTGTGTTGATATTGTATGAACTGAACTGTATCTATTACCTGAACTATATACAATGAATAATAAACAATAACGTATTTGCATATTGTTGTGAACAGTTTATTTATAACAATAACATTATTGTCTGTCAATAAAATTGACCATAAAGTAAAATGAAATATGAAAAAAATGTAATCTCATTAACTCAGGTTCTTAACAATAACCAGAGAGCAAAATTAAATTTTTAATAAAAAAATTTCTAGAGAGCAGAAAGAAAATGTCCCTATCCAATAAAATACAACTTTTCTCAGGAGGACAAGGAAACATAACCAAAGAAAGGTCAAAGGTCAATCATCAAAGAAAGCAAAATCAAAAATACTACAGCAAAACCGCTTTAGAGACCCAGCAGAAGACAGAATACAGTCAACATTTTTCATCAGCAAAGAAAAAACCTGAAAATAACAACAACAAACACTTTATTTCCATAACAAACTGTCGGGTTTGTGTAATGTTCATACGGACAACTAAGAAGAAGAGGTATAAAAATAGGTAGATGTATCAGGTTCATGGATAGCTGCTGCCCTCTGGTGGTCAGTTATCTTTAGTGAGGATGTCAGTCTTCTCCGCTCTGATTGTACTTGTCACAGCAAAGAGGCCATTAACATTAACATCTGTGGGTCCAGCAGAGAGGACGTGTCCCTTACTGTCCAGCCACTCCACCTCAGGCTCTGGGTACCAGCCTCCACACTCACACAGCAGAACCGCTCCACCATTCACAGCTCCCACAAAGGACACTTGTGGCTTATACAGTGTCCGTACATGGTGAACTTGTTGGTGGCAGTCTTCTTCACAGTGGTCTTTATCCCACAATTGGACAGTCTCTCTGTGTATGTGATTATGTTAGAGTGACCCCCACTATAGTACAGTCCATCTGTGTGTAATGTGACTATGTTAGAGTGACCACCATATTGTACAGTCTATCTCCAGTCTGTCTGTGTGTAATCTGATTATGACCACCACCATAGACGGTCTATCTGTGTGTAATGTGATAATGTTATCATGACCACCACCATAGAACAGTCTATCTGTGTGTAATGTGATAATGTTAGAGTGAGCACCACCATAGTACAGTCTATTTGTGTGTAATGTGATAATGTTTATGTTTATGTAAATAGTCCTTAATGAACTGTGATGACTTAGTTAAACACTCCTTAATGAACTGTGATGGTCTGGTAAAGGTTTGGTTAAGGTTGTAGAGGAATGATTGATGAATGATGAAGTCAAATCACAAATGTTTTGTTTGAAACCAGGAGGTGGAGCAATTGTTCTCAGTGTCACCTTCTACAATCACAAAGGAACCTACTAATAATGTGTTTACAACGTGTGTGTGTTTTTACATGTGTGTGTGTATGCGATCGTGTGTGTGTGATTTTATGTGTGTGTGTGTGTGCGTGTGGGTGTGTTTGCTTATGTGTATTGCGTGTGTGTCAGTGTGCGTGTGTGTGTATTTGCCCATGTGTATTGCGTGTGTGTGTGTGTCAGTGTGCATGTGTCTGTCTCTGTGTGTGTGTGTGTGTGTGTGTGTGTGTGTGTGTGTGTGTGTGTGTGTGTGTGTGTGTGTGTGTGTGTGTGTGCATGTCTATCTTACTCAGCAGAGTACAGGAAGAGGAGGCGTTTATATTTTTCCCTTTTTAAGACTTCCTCTGTATCAGTCAGCCCGCTGGTTAGACAGTCAGTCAGTCAGTCAGTCACTCAGTCAGTCAGTCAGTCAGTCAGTAAGTCACTCAGTCAGTCAGTCAGTCAGTCAGTAAGTCAGTCATCCAGACAGGATTGAGATCCCATCACTCTGCATCCTCCTCGGTGAGTACATTACTAAATGTATATGTTATACAATATAACGTTAGGTCTACGGTCAGAGAGGACAGGGACAAAAGATCATGTTTGTTTTAGTTCAGTGAATGCTAAAACAATAGTTTAAAGACTTTTTGTGTCTTTTTGCCCCTCCCCCCTCCCCACTCCTCTGTCTCTGTCTGTCTGCCTGCCTGCCTGCCTGCCTGCCTGCCTGCCTGCCTGCCTGCCTGCTCTGCCTGCCTGCCTCTGTCTGTCTGCCTGCCTGCCTGTCCTGCCTGCCTGCCTGCCTGCCTGCCTGCCTGCCTGCCTGTCTGCCTGCCTGCCTGCCTGTCTGTCTGTCTGTCTGCCTGTGTGTGCCTGTCTGTCTGCCTGCCTGCCTGTCTGTCTG
>JAPMUY010004336.1:12500-30395 GCA_026901105.3 Galaxias olidus
AGATATTTAACTTCTCCTTTTACATTTCTACGTTAAACAGGTATTGGATTGCTTTAGAAACTTCTGTGTTTCAGTTGGACTTCATACAACATCTTTTCTATTACGTAAAATCGTTTGCACCCTTTTTTCTATATGTAAAAAAACAAACCCCGTCAAAACAGATTACGGACTGGGCTTTGTGTTAGCATTGACTAATTAATACTGTAGTATTATTGATCTTTTACCGTAGATAGATTTTAAATCAAAAGATGTAATGTTATCACTGTGTGATTCTGTAGACTAGAGTACTTAATTAATGTGAAGCACAGGTGAGGTCTGTTTTTTTATCAACATTTGTACATTTTAAAAACAAATAATTGATCAAGTTTTGTATATTGTATTTTTGTACATTATAAATCAATTAATTCACGACAATAAAAAAAAACAGGTCCAGTTGGTCTCTTATTTTAATTCAAATACAATCAAGCTATAAAAAATACATAAAAAGACTAAAAGAACAGATATATACTCTGTATCTGTAAAAGGCAGGTATGAAATATACATCAATTAATTCATGATAATTTTAAAAAACAGGTCCAGTTGGTTTCTTACTTAATACAATCATGTATTAATACTTACTACGATCATGCTATTAAAAATACTTAAAAATATGAGAAGAACAGACTCTTTCTTTATTAAGTGCCCCCCCGCACCCCCACCCCCGCCAAAAAAAAAAAAAAAGCAGCAGGTATGAAATATACAGACATGTGAAACTGAAACACATTTGTGGATGTGATAGCTCTGTTTCTATCATCAGACGGTTGTCTCTGTAAAGTTAATGACATGAAAAGAAAGAGTGCCAGGGGGATGTAAGGGTGGGGGGGGGGGTATAATTTAGTATCATTCACATCTTTAATAGTACAATGACACATGGTAATATTTAAAATAATCAAACACGTACAAAAGCGCACTTAATATTTTTTTGGTTTCACTTGGGGAGTCAAACTCTGTTTAAACTGTTGCTACTGGACGCTGAACGAGCCGTCTGGGTGTGCGTTACCGTGACGACGCCGTTGTCCCCCCCCCCCGCCCGTACCCCGCATCTCCTCCTCCTCTTCATCATCCGACCGAGCTGTTAGAAGACCAACAGATGAACATAGTGTCAGAGGTGTGTGTGTTTGTGTGTGTGTGTGTGTGCATATGTGTGTGTGAATGTGTTTGTGTGTGTGTGTGTTGCTTAAGTGAGCGTTTGGGCATGTGCGTGTGTACGTGTTGTTTGTGTGAGAGTGTGTGTGTGACTTATTTGTTCTGCATAATTGTGTGTGTGTGTGTGTGTGTGCGTGTCTGTGTGTGTGTGCGTGTCTGTGTGTGTGTGTGTGTGCAGATACTTCCATCTTACCTCTTTTCCTATGGTGGTATTTCACCAGTATGATGGTACAAAGCAGGTATGGAGATGCCACCACTAGGTGGCAGATCAGTCTGGACAGAGACATGATGGGAGCTGGAGGTGGAAGAGGAGCTGGGAACGGAGAGAAATACACAAGATGTCAGGTATAATAAAACCTAAAACACATATTTTAATATTCAGGCACGTTAAGAGTCGGTCTCTGACAGCTAGCTCTGTGGTGAATATCCAAGGTCAAAGTTATGAAATATTAACATATTTAAACTGTTGTATAAGTAATGATGACCTCACCTCTAACTGCCAGCCAGCTTTGAGGAGATTCTCCCAGGTCAGAGTTGATACACTTGTAGAGGCCTTCAAAAGACTTGGACACTGCAGGGATGGTCATCTCTCCTGTAGACTCAGCTCTGATGAGGGAGCCATCTTTGTAGAAATCAGTGGCGAGGTTAGAGGGAGTTGTCTTGTATCGACAGCGCAGAGTCACAGCCTCTCCCTCCATCACAGGAAGGACAGGACTCTCCAGGATCACAGCACCTTCTAACCAGCTCACACAGATGTTATTTAAACATTACTTAATATCCAACACTGCATCAATATAATCCATGTAAAGGAAAATGTTTCTGATGTTTTTTGAACGTATGTCTCCCTACCGGTCACTGTGATGTAGTTAGACAATAGAACCTACCAGTCACTGTGATGTAGTTAGACAGTAGAACCTACCAGTCACTGTGGTGGAGTTAGACAGTAGAACCTACCAGTCACTGTGATGTTGACAGCGTTGCTGTGTTGTCCTAAGTCAGACTCACACCAGTACACTCCAGTGTGAGAGGGGTATGTCAGCTTGATGGTGCAGGAGGAGCCTTCTAAAGACCCCCAATCTGAACCACATGTCATGACCTCTGAACCTGTTTTGTCCCTCATCACCCTCCATCCAGTAGAGTTCTCCTGCTTCTCCTCTTCCTCCTCCTCCTCCTCACAGCTCAGAGAGACAAACTCATACTCAAAGAACTGAGATCTGTCTGGACTGATGCTCACAGGAGCTAGAACGACACATTGTAGTGTTTTATTTTTGTTGTTTGTTTTTTACAAAACAGCATAACCAAAAGAATTGATTAGACTTGTTGAATGATAAGCATTACCTTTGGTGCGTCCAGGTTGTGTGCAAACGTTGAGTACTAAGAGAGAAAAAGAGAAATGGGGAAGGGGGACGGGGGGAAGGTACATACACAATGTTTTTAAGGCTCCACAAACTCCCAACAAAAGTATACAACTTCTTCTTGCTCTGTATGGACCATTATAGCAGAACACAACTGTTTGATCTTATGAAATTCTTTAACGTTCTTGTCTTTTCAAAAAAAAAATTTAAAACGAGCAGTTTTTTTTTTTACAGTCATAGAACGGGGAGAATCCAATGATTAGAAGTTACAAATAATGACTCAGATTGTTTTTTTTCTCATGTTCCTTCTAGTCTTTATTTGACCAGGCCAGTCCATTGACAACATGTTCTCATCTACATTATAATTTACAATATCATTGACAGCCTGACCAAGAGGCAAAACACAGCAATATTAACGAAGTCAGCACAAACAGTAGCAATATACTACAGGCATTTGTTGGAGGGTGACTAAATATTTCAAAAATAAATGAAAAAAAACGATAACATTTGTTCTTCAAAAAAACTGTAATCTGAGATTACAAATGATGTACTCACAGAGTATGATGCAGACTGATGTGATCTCCATCCTGTCTTGATGTTGACTGAATGTCTAACCTACAGGCTGACTGATAAACACACGCACACACACACTGACACGCGTACAAGAAAAAAAATTATCTGATTTGAGTAGAGAATGTGAAACTCTGATATGGCACCACCTCCTGGTGGAAAAAAGAACTATTTGCCTACAACTTGTTGATAAAGTGGCATCTCATATTGAGCAAATAGAACAATAGCATGAAATACTGTTTACTATGAAGTATTACATAGATCATTTTATAATAAAATATTTTATAATCCAGTAAAATTGGTCTTTATTTTGATGTTTCTCAATTTTTCATCAGTCCATAATTTTTGAAGCCTCAATAACTCAAGACCTAGGCCCATTTTTTTTATTTTCTTCCGCATTGAATTGGGAATTGTTTTTATTGATCCACATACAAACTTTTGGATGAAGATCCAAAGAAAGAAGAATGATGTTTGCAAGTCATCAGAACTTTTCTCATATTGTTGCAAGCAATGGGATGCATCATGCATAGGACCTCCACAAATCCCCTCACCGCTTTTCGACGCCTGTCCATATTTTTGACACTATATCCACGGACCATCTGTAAATAGCCCGTCAACTCTTTGCTTGTATCAGAGCTGCTCTGAGGGTTTTCTAGGAGAGACAGACATGCGTCAACTTCCGGATGACGAGAAAGAGAACACAATATGAACCTGGCCAGATGCTATTGCAGTCTGAAAGGTAAGAATGTAATCTAGCAAAGAAATACACCACTTTACGTTCAAATTGATTAACAGGTTATACAAATGTAATGCGACGTTTTAACAATATTTATGCTAGGCCTATACGATACCACAGAGGGTAGATAAATATTAACGATTACAGCTATCATTTTAATGTTAATGTTTTAAATATGTGCATTTTAAATTAAATGAATTTGGCGCAGTCTGTGAAAAGTGAAACTTAACGGTGACTGCTGATGCTATGGCAGGATGTGCGGCTAGCTATTTTTGGGCGTTGGCGTAAATGTGGTTCATTCTCAGTTTGGCTTTATTAACTGGAAACCACAAAGTTCTTTAATATTAAGGTCAAACTTTTACAGTGTGAATTGATTTTCTAAATGTATTGTACAAATGTACCCGGATTAAACCTACAACAAGCATTGTAAATAAAACAAAGTTTCATTAGAAAAACGTTTAAGTGTGAAATGGAAGCTTTGTTGTTGTCTTGGAGTCTGTCTGCAGGCTATCTCCTTGGCAACCTGCCGGTTACAGCTGGTAAGACTGGGACGTTCCATTTTCATAAGTGTATCATACATTTCATTTAAATAGGCCTACATAAAGAATTGACTTGTTTTTAAAAATAAAAGTTTATGTAAAATAAAAATACATATGAGTTTGATTAAAGCAATTAGATAAACATGTTTTGTATGAATAATATGTAAAAAGTGTAAACAAATAGCCTATATTTTCGCACCTTAGACTTACATGATTTGGTGGTTTGGTCCAAAATTCATTATGTACACAATGTGGCCCAACAAACAGAACCCATGATAAAGAATAATTAGCACTATGTGCCTTTTGGTGGAAGTTTTTAGCTTTAAAAGTTCTAAAAAGTTGACTACATATCATAATAATTTTACTATCTGATATGTGAACGGTTTGATGCTCATTATGTCAGAATCTATTTGAAATCAGATCAAATTTGATGAGTTTATGGTCATGCTATGTACTTAACACGATGCAATTATTTGACGATTTACAGTAAGTGCCTAAACATCAGCGTTCGATTGGCTGTTTTCCAGATCAGTTGTCAGTGGTTGGTTCAGCTCAGCCAATAGTAGGTGTAGCTGGTGATTATGAAAGAGTAGCCGTGTCACCTGGTACCTGGCACCTGCCCTCAGTGTTGTTGACATGGCAATATAGTGGTCCAGACCGGACCCGACACCCAGATACGTACACCTTCACCAAGATGGCCGCACATTGGGTGGAAAAGCAGAATATAGTTTTCAATTCAAGAACAGATCTGTTTGTAGATGAACTGAAGAATGGCAACGTCTCTCTAAAACTCTGCAGAGTGCAGCGCTCGGATCAAGGGAGACAGGTGTTTCATCAGGTTGACCCTACACTTCTTAGCTAAACCAAAGACAGAGAATGTGTTGTCACAGGTTATACACCTCTCAGCTAAACCAAATACAGAGAATGTGTTTGAACAGGTTAGCCCTACACCTCTCCGCTAAACCAAATACAGAGAATGTGTTTTCACAGGTTATACACTTCTTAGCTAAACCAAATACAATGTATTTTAACAGGTTAACCCTACACCTCTCAGCTAAACCAGACAGAGAATAGAATGTGTTTTAGGAGGCTAATCCTACACTTCTTAGCTAAACTAAGCGTACAAAAATAGACATACACACACACACACACACACACACACACACACACAGTAGAGGTTCATTGCTTTGCTAAACCATGCGTATGAAAACAGCCCAAACCACAGAGTCTGCTCAGATAGCTGCTGAGATGCTGTGGTTATTTACCAGGTACTTCACCATGGTTATATATAAGTATAGATATGTACAAGCTACAAGTACACAAATACAAAGCCCTGTGTTCTCAGCTCTGAAAGGCTGTGGGTTTGATCATGTGACAAATGATCTCACTTCTCAGAAACACGTTCCAATAACAAAAATCCCCAAACGCGTATCTACCTGGACATTAACGTCACATAGCAATAAAATAAAATGAATGTAAAAGACAATATTCCCTTTTAAAATTTTCTTTATCTATAAAATTCCGCAGCCTACATTTACAGTACAAGCAGCGCAGTACATATTTATGTAATCTTTCATATTGAAATATATAATATTGGAATATAACCCTAACCATTTTAAGTTGAAAGCTATGTGACGTCCTAATTAATGTAACAGAGCATGAGTTGAAATCGTTTTGTGTTTGTTTAAATAGATGGGTACATCAAAATATTTACCCAGATTCATCATCATCTTCATCCGCTTTGTCCGGGGTCGGGTCGCGGAGGTAGCAGTTCCAGCAAGGCATCCCAAACTTCCCTTTCCCAGGCCACATTAACCAGCTCTGGCTGGGGGATTCCAAGGCGTTCCCAGGCCAGTGTGGAGATATAATCCCTCCACCTGGTCCTAGGTCTGCCCCGCGGCCTCCGCCCAGCTGGACTTGCCTGGAACACCTCCCTAGGGAGGCGGCCAGGTGGCATCCTTACTACCTTCTCCAAATCCACAAAACACGTGTAGACCAGATTGGCATACTCCCAGGCCCCCCTCAAAGATCCTCGCGAGGGTAAAAAGCTGGTCCGTTGTTCCACGACCAGGCCGGAAACCGCATTGTTCCTCCTCAATCCGAGGTTCGATTATCGGTCGAACCCTCCTTTCCAGCACCCTGGAGTATACTTTACCCAGATTATGAAACCTAAACTATTAACAGGAGTAACAAAGGGAGCTAAATTGACTTGGATGGTTTTGTGTTGAAGGAGTCTATGCAGATTATGGGTTTTACAAAATATTTAACATTTTAAGATGTTTAATTATATCCTATCAAATGAGTGTAAGTGTAAGTTTACTTTGATGGTTTTGTGTTGAAGGAGTCTATGTAGATCATGGGTTTTATAAAACATTTAGCATTTTAAGATGTTTTAATATCCTATCAGTGTAAGCGTGAGTTGTCTGTGATGGTTTTGTGTTTGGTTAAATAGATGTTTCCATGACGACATCATCACAGCTTCTCTTCTCTTCTTTAGTCCTTGCTGTTGGAACACAAACAGGATTACACATCCCTTCTACCTCAATACCTTAAACACTACCACTATCTTCTGTGTGTCACGGGGTGTGTGTGTGTGTGTGTGTGTGTGTGTGTGTGTGTGTGTGTGTGTGTGTGTGTGTGTGTGTGTGTCTGTGTGTCTGTGTGTCTGTGCATGTGCGTTTGTGAGCATGGGTGTGTTTTAGGAGTTTCAAACCTTGATTGCTGCAGTGGTATTTCACCAGTATGATGGTACATATCAGGTATGGAGATGCCACCACGAGATGACAGATCAGTCTGGGCAGGGACATGATGGGACCTGGAGGTGGAGGAGGAGATGGAGGTGGAGGAGGAGATGAAGGTGGGGGTGGAGATGGAGGTGGGGGTGGAGATGGAGGCACTGGTCATAATAAAAATAGCACTAAATCAAATTAAAGATAGTTTAAAAATCCTTCTCTCACCTCTCACTGCCAGCCAGCTCTCTGGAGATTCTTCCAGGTCAGAGTTATTAAATATTAATACATTATAACTGTTCTGTTAGTAATGATGACCTCCTCACCTCTCACTGCCAGCCAGCTCTCTGGTGATTCCCCCAGGTCAGAGTTGTTACATTTGTAGAGGCCTTCATCAGACTTGGACACTGCAGGGATGGTCATCTCTCCTGTAGACTCAGCCCTGATGAGGGAGCCATCTTTGTAGAAGTCAGCGCTGAAGCTAGAGGGAGTCTGGTATTTACAGCGCAGAGTCACAGCATCTCCCTCTGCCACAGAAAGGACAGGACTCTCCAGGATCACGACACCATCTGAACAAACACAAATAAAACACTATTTATTTGTTAATCACAGGATCACAGCACCATCTGAACAACACACAAACAGCACACACACACATACACAAAGATGTACAAAAATACGAATCCCCTTTCTCAACCCTTCTCCCTCACCCATTCAACCTCATCCATTCAACTTTACTCTCCCCGACAACCACCCTCTGTAACACCCACCCTCCCCTGAACCCTCCCAGTCACTGTGATGTAGTTAGACAATAGAACCTACCAGTCACTGTGATGTATACAGTAGAACCTACCAGTCACTGTGATGGAGTTAGACAGTAGTACCTACCAGTCACTGTGATGTAATTAGGCAGTAGAACCTACCAGTCACTGTGATGTTGACAGTGTTGCTGCGTTGTCCTGAGTCAGACTCACACCAGTACACTCCAGTGTGGTAGGAGTATGTCACTTTTATGATGCAAGAGGACCCCCAACCTGTAACACACACCCCTCCAGAGGTGTCCCCTATCACCCTCCACCCAGTAGAGCTCCCCTGCTGCTCCTCCTCACAGCTCAGAGAGACAGACTCATATTGAAAGAACTGAGATCTGTCAGGACTGACGCTCAGAAAAACTGGAGGAACAGGACCAAAAATGTATTTAATAAAAATCTACAACAAATGTAACCGAAAGATTTGATCACACCTATTGAGTGATAACTGGTACCTTTTGTGTGTCCCGACTGCGCAACGGTGCTTATTACTGAGAGAGAGAGAGAGAGAGAGAGAGAGAGAGAGAGAGAGAGAGAGAGAAAGGGGCAAGAGACAGATATCATTATTTTAACTTCATAAACTCAAACTGTTTTTTTTAGATGTTGCATTTATTAAGTAGTTGCCTGTTCCTAATTGTATTTGAAACCACCTGCAACTTATTGTACTATTTGACGTCTCACACAAAAAGATTCACTTCCATATTGTTGAACAGAGAAAATTCTCTCCAATTTGAAACAAATTCGGTCTCTTGTCATATTACATGTGACGATAGTAGGTAACTCACTGAGTATGGTGTATAGTGCTGTGATCTCCATCCCGCCTTGATGCTGACTGAATGACTGGTTGACTGACTGACTGGCTAACTGACTGACTGACAGGCTAACTGACTGACTGAAAGGCTGGCTGACTGACTGACTGGCTGACTGACAGACTGACTGAATGTCTAACTTTTAGGTTGACGGATACAGAGGAAGTGTATTTATAACGGACACCTCTTCCTGCTGCAATACTGAATGCTCAGTTAAGTTACACACACGCACACACACACAGTGAAAAGAAAGACACCATCACAATGACAGATCTCAAATATGTTACAAAAGTGAAATTGGCTTCTTGTAGTTTACTTTAGTATGTTTGTACATCAACATCAAGGCTACAATATATGCTACAAACTACATTGCACCTCCCACCCCGCCCCACATACACACACACAATGTTTTTGTGCACCAGAGGGCGCATGTGTGTAAATAATCTAGCAACAGTGGGACAGGACAACATTTGACCTTCTACACTGTTTATTAATCAATAAAAAAAATTTAACATTTTAATAAAATACAAATTTTATTAAATACATTTGCCACAGTGTCATCGGTATCATTTACCATAATTATAATATTTCATATAAATAACTTTATTAATTATAATTTTGTAGAATTATTCGGATTAATAATGTAGGCCTATAGGTCTACATAACAATGTTATGGAGTGAATCATCTACTCGTTAACGATCATCACAGAGTAATCATAGAAATATAACTAGAAAATACATTTCCCTGAGCAAATGCGACTGCGTTTCCACCATCAGCAACCAGGCAGTGCAAGTGGCCAGCCCCCTAAAATAACCGCTGCAGCACTAATACGTCCTTGGGGCCAGTTGCAACATCTGACTTCTTCCATTCATATGAATATTGTGAACTGTATGTCCTACATAGTCATCTTTAAATTGTATGGGTAATTAGAAGACAGATTTAAGTTTAATATGTTTGGCTGGTCTATGTCAATTAGTCTCAGAGTAACAGAAAAATGCAAAAGTTGTTGCAACCGTCCCCAGTTTCCCCTATGTCCTTGTGGGGGCTGTCATTATTACCATGCCAACCTAAACATTGATAGGAAACTATGAGTTATGCAACTGCAAGGAAATTTCAACATAAAAAGCTACATTATCAACTTATTTATTAATTTATTTATGACAATAATACTGTGTTCATGTGAAAGTGATGCCTCTGCAGCTAACGTTAACGAGGCTCGCTGCTGTAAACTTGACTATACTATAGTATAAAGGGAAGACCACACCACCCCATACAAAAGGGTATTCTCGTAAAATATGTATATTTGGATTTTCCTAAAATGCACGTAACACGTTTCCAAACATCGTCAGCTTCATTTTTGAGACCCGCGAAATCTGGTTACCCTGAACTTTGACCTCTCTACGACTTTTACAATGACTTATAATTTTTGACGTTGGGAAAATCCCATAGGTTCCAATAATAATAATACCTTTATTACTATAGCGCCTTTCAAAACAGGGTTACAAGGTGCTTTACAATAAAAGTAACAGAAAAAATAGAAAATCATTAAAACACTGTAAAATCAGGTAAAATAACTAAAATAACAAAACATTTACTAAAAACCCAATTTAAAAGGTGGCGGTTAAGAGAAGGGTGTAAGATAAAAGTATTAAGAAGTGATTTAAAAGAGGAAATTGAGGTGGCCTGTCTGAGATCATTAGGCAGGGAGTTCTAAAGCTTAGGGCTCGAACAGCAAAAGCCCGGTCACCCTTGCTGCAGAATATGGATTTTGGAACTATTAAAAGGGTCCTGCTGGAGGATCTCATGCAGCGATAAAACCAAATTGCTGATATTCAAGGCCTTGAACAGCCATCCATCCATTAGCTATACCGCTTATCCTTTGCAGGGTCACGGGGGGGTTGGAGCCTATCCCAGCCGACACAGAGCGAGAGGCGGGGTACACCCTGGACAGGTCACCAGTCTATCACAGGGCCGACACACAGAGACAGACAACAACTCACATTCACACCTACAGGCAATTTAGTGTCACCAATTAACCTACATGTTTTTGGACTGTG
Source organism: Galaxias olidus (assembly GCA_026901105.3). NCBI lineage: Eukaryota > Metazoa > Chordata > Actinopteri > Galaxiiformes > Galaxiidae > Galaxias > Galaxias olidus. The sequence continues at coordinate 23,291 of JAPMUY010004336.1, forward strand.
GGAGGAAACCGGAGGAAACCCACGCAAATTCCACACAGAAAAGCCCTTGGGTCAGGTGGGGATTGAACCCAAGACCATCTCGCTGTAAGGCAATAGTGCTAACCACTGAGCCACCGTGCTGCCCACGGTTTTGAACACAGGTAACCAAATAAGGAAGGGCTGAGGATAGATGTAACGTGGTCTCTTCTTCGAGTAGGCTATGCGTTAAAAACCTGGCAGCAGCGTTTTGAACCAATCTTTGGCTGTTTCGCTTGCTGATTCCAGAATAAAGTGCATTGCAATAGTCATGTCTGGAAGAAATAAAAGCATGGATGAACTTTTCTAAATCTGAATCTTTTTAGAAAATTTTAGAATTTTAGAAAACGCTCTTGTCATTTTTTACCTCAAATATCGAAAACAGCTTATCTTAAGATTTTGATAAAACCTTTATGTGTATAACAGAGGCTTTGAATTGGATTTTAAACTAACTGAAATAGAGTTGGCCTTATATTCAGGCATGTAGGTGAAGCATGATAGTTGCAACAACTGTAACTATCTTAAAATAGTTTACAACAACTGTTTACCTATCAGTATACAAATTTAATCAGCTGAAGGCACACATGTTCACTGCAAGAATGAATGTATGTTTTGTTTCACATAATAGTTAATCGCCTAGTTATAATAAAATTAACAGGGTGTAGTCCATGTCGTGATTTAGAACCCACCCTGTACTGAACTGTAGCCCTCAGAAGACTGAACAAACATTCTTTTCAATTCATTTCCTATGGGTTAGCGCTAGCGTTCTATAGCTTGTGGAACCAACTGCGTTGTATTGTCCGCCCTTACTATAGATTAGGCTACATAACGTGAACAAGTTCACGATGTCTATCTAAAATATTTTCTTCTCTTACAATTTGTAGTCATGGCAAACGTTAGTTGGTTAACTAATTTATAAGTTTAAGGGCGACTGGTTGACATGCTTAACATATTTGGTTTATGTGAAGGGACCTTTTGCATGGATATGCGCATCCTGCAAATATTATTTCCAACAACACTGACACAAAAAACACACTCTCGTCAATGTAGAAGTGGCAGCGTGTGCATAATATTATGTTTACTTGTAACTTTGTAGTTTTCCGTTTAAATGAATGGATACCAGCGCAACCCACTACACTACATATCAATAGGCCTACAGCAGGAAGGGGAAGCGTCTATCCATGGGTAATGCTGACTTGAAACTACCAAACCCACTATGGAAGAATTAGCGATATGGTGACGCCGTTATTACATTCTCACAGGCGCATTGGCGCAGATGTCCTGAACTTTCTGTAATTTATGATTTATCTTTTCCACTTCTGACACCATGTTTCGATGTCAAATAACGAGACGGACTCACTGATGCAGTTTTCAACTGGTGCTCGATGTAACAGCCTATCTAAGACAGTCGGTACAAACGGGACAAAATGCAAATACATAACATCAACGCTAGATGGGGGTATATGACCGTGAAAACTCTCTGCCCGGTCATTTCAATGGGGCCAACAACCGATTCAAAAATAATAATGAAAAATATAACACGTGACCCGATCACTTAGCTGTATATGTAAGCGCAATAGACTGCAATACCCAAAACATGTGGGCACTGGAAAGGAAACGATTGGGTCAAAACTGCGGGCGTTGATAAGGCGCCGAAAACAGGCCTAATAATAATAATAATATTAATAATAATAATAATAATAATAATAATAATAATAATACGACTTTCCGGTAACAGTATGTGATTGCATGACGCATAACATAATTACAGTTAGCTACAGTAGCAGTTAGCTACAGTTATCAAGAAGGCCAAGCACTGCTACAAGCTGAAGGTTGAGGGGCACTTCTCCAGCTCCAACCCCCGACGTATGTGGCAAGGCATTCAGGCCATCAGTAACTACAAGCCCACCAACCCCTCCCCCCCGTCCGCCGATGTTTCCTTCCTCAATGAGCTAAACAACGTCTATGCTCGTTTTGAGAAGGACAACCAAGTACCGGCAATAAAGGCAACTGACTGCTGACCACCCACCCCTAACACTCTCTCCCACTGATGTCAGAGCAGTGTTGAGCAGGATTAACGCACACAAAGCTGCAGGCCCTGATGGCATCCCTGGACGCGTGCTCAGAGCATGTGCTGGTGAGCTAGCGGGGGTCCTGACGGACTTATTCAACCTGTCCCTGGCCCAGGCTATTGTGCTGACCTGCCTCAAATCTACCTCTATTGTGCCGATACCGAAACATTCCACCCCAACTTGTCTCAATGACTACCGCCCAGTAGCACTCACCCCCATCATCACAAAGTGCTTGGAGCAACTGGTTCTGGCACATCTCAAATGCTGTCTTCCACCTACCCTGGACCCACATCAATTTGCCTACCGCAAGAACAGGAGCACAGAGGTGTCTCCATTGCTCTGCACTCTGTCCTCTCACACTTGGACTATAGGGACACATACGCCAGAATGCTATTCATAGACTTTAGTTCAGCATTTAATACTGTCATCCCCTCTAAGTTGATATATATATATATGACCAACAGGCCCCAGCATGTTAAACTAGACCATCACTGCTCCTCCACTCTCATGCTAAACACGGGTGTACCACAAGGCTGTGTATATATATATATGCAGACCTGGACATAATTCCAACACCATTGTCAAGTTTGCAGATTAAATTGGCCTCATCAAGAACGATGAGTCGGCCTATAGGGAGGAATCGCCTGGCTGCTGCAACCTCCTGCTCAACACCAAGAAGACCAAGGAGCTCATAGTTTATGCTGACACTCATCCACCCATCCACATCAATGGTATGGAGTGTGTGAACAGCTTCAGATTCCTGGGGATCCACATCTCAAAACCTCTGGAACATGTGACTGGTCAAAACCAGCTGGCATTTTTGAAACACTGTCCAAAGCACCATCGAAGCATCCTAACCAACTGTATTACAGTTTGGTATGGGAACTGCTCTGTCGCAGACCAGAAGAATTGCAGAGGTGGTGCGCACCGCCCAGCGCATCGCTGGAGCCCCACTTCCTGCTATAAAGGACATCTACAGGAAGCATGTCTTAGGAGGCTATAAACATTAGAAAAGACTCCTGCCACCCAGCACATGGACTGTTTGCCCTCCTGCCCTCTGGGGTACTAGGTTCAGGAACAGCTTCTTCCCACAGCTGTCTCCCTGCTGAACTCTGCCCCCCATGCCCCACCCCACCCCTAACACATATACACACGGATCTGAGCACCAGGACTCTACCAAGTATCATTGCACTACCGTAGATATGCTGTTTATAATGTAAATCATTTTCCCTGCACTTCCAGTATACTATATATTCTGTAGATTATGTAAATCATCCATTTCACTGTACTGTACATACTGTACATTCTGTAGATAATGTAAATCACCCACTACTGTACACTACTCATATCGTAATTTATCTATACTGTTACCATAGCCTGTAGACATAGATATAGACACTGCACATATGTATATATATTTTTTTATATCATTTCATACTGCACTTTGTAAATTATGTTATTTAAGCACTGCTACTTCTGGTTGAGATGCTGTATTTCGTTGCGAGACATGCGCAATGACAATAAAGTTGAATCTGAATCTGAATCTGAATCTGGTAAGAGGAACTGCACGCGAACACACAAACACACTGTTCATCTTAAATACTATCTACTACACCAATGAGTACATGTGTACTCATTGAGTGTGTAGTAGATAGTATTTAAGTAGGTAACATATATATATATATATGATGAGATATATATATATATATATATATATATATATATATATATATATATATATATATATATATATATATATATATATATATATATATATGCTGACTACTTAAAACGAAATCTAGAATACTGCAGTTTTTTTACGAAAATTCGATTATATTGTTAGTATACTCATCTGGAACATGTGACCAAAACCCTGGCATTTTTGTAACACTGTCAAAGCAAGGAGGAAGTTGCCGAATTGCACTGAAGCATCGTTTAGTAACATACTCAACATTTTCCCAATTTGAGTATATCATTCGGGAATATTTTCCATAAAAACAAGTACGCAACATATAGTCTACAGTACAGACACGCGGATGGTAGGATATTCATCTGACACCACCTACTGGTTGAAAACACACAATGTTCTGACTCCATTCACTTAAATGAGAATTCTTAGTGTGTCAGTTATTAAAGGTTTTAACACACTTTCCCATTCACTTTTACTATAAAAAAATAAAGTAAAAATAATGTTCCGAGGGAAAAGAATAACGATCCTTTACGAACGCTCATGAAATACTTTTGAAATTAAACACATTAATGAGTAATACAGTGTTTTCTAATCACTGCAAGCTTTACAGTTTCCAGTATCCACATATCCCCATTTGTGACACATTCTTATATACCCACAGCCTGTTTGAATGTTATTGTTTTATTTGATCGATGAAATAAGAAGACTAGAAAAGAACGCTGTTTTAAATTCTGCAACAAAATGAAACATTAATACGTCATGGCTCAAATGATTGCAAAGAATTGCAAGATAAACCGCACTTCTGTAACATAGCCTACATAAAAAGTCGTATAGTAATATGTTATGACTGTAGTACGACAATAAAGACGTGAGAATTTTTTTTTTTACATAAACGTAGAGTAGGCTGCCGCTGTCTTTCCATGTGACTAAAATTAGAATTACACGAGGAGTCAGAAAGTCGCAGTCTACACTCCGTCACAACATTCCGTCACAACGCACGCGTATGCGTAGAGGCGTTCAAATTCGTCAACAAATGAAACAATTATACAATGTTTTAACTGATCATAATGCTACATGCTAACAAAGCAAAAAAGTAAGTTTAAGCCATGTATTTTGCGCAGAAAGTTTAAGTGAGCTCAGTTGTGACCACTGCAGCATAGAGACATACAGCCAGCTAACGGTTACTGTGCAAGGCCCCGTCATAGGCTGACTATGTGGGCGTCGGCATTAACTTTCTTTATTTATGGTGAGTGGAAGTTATAGGCTGGTCAACTGGAGACCATAGTGCTGCTTTCTTTAAGATCAAACGGTTAAAGTTTCAGTTTGTAGATTAAAACTACAACACAAATGCTTTATAATTATTTGTTGTTGTTTTAGCGAAGTGAAGAACTTCTGATCCGGAATGAATGTGAAATGGAGGCTGTGTTGTTGTCTTGGAGTGTGTGTGTGTCTCTTCTTCAACTTTCCCCTCACGGAAGGTAAGGCTGGAATCCAACCTGTTTATTAAGAATTGTATTATTATGTATAAATAATATTATTTAAATGGATGAAGAATGGATCTTTTTTTAATTATGTGAACAGATGCATATTAAACAAATGTTTTGTATCATTTAAAAAGAAAACATGTTTTGAATGGTTGGTACTTTAGACATTAGTCTGTTATTAATTCTAAACTTAATAGACAACTATATATTCATAATTTTGCTTGCTAATGTAAACGATTTGATGCAAAATTTACCAGAAATCCCTTTGAGCTCAGATAAGATAAATGTAGATTACTAAGGATCGGCTTATGATTGGTTGTTTTCCAGGCCAGTTTTCTGTGATTGGTTCAGCTGAGCCAATAGTAGCCGTAGCTGGTGATGACGTCATCCTGCCGTGTCACCTGGAACCTGCCCTCAGTGTTGTTGACATGACGATAGAGTGGTCCAGACCAGACCTAACACCCAGATACGTGCATGTTCACCAAGATGGCCGCACTTTGAATGTACTACAAAACCAAGCTTTCAAGTCCAGAACAGCTCTGTTTGTAGATGAACTGAAGAATGGCAACGTCTCTCTGAAACTCTCCAGAGTGAGACGCTCTGATGAAGGGAGATACAGGTGTTTCCTCCCCTCCCTAAATAGTCAGGAGAAGGAATATTTTATTCAACTATTTGTTGGTAAGCCTTTCAGAACACACAAATGGTTTGTGTGATTAATTTAAGTGAAATTAAGAAAAAAAGATTGATGACTTCATAACATCAGACTAGATTTGAACCTCAAGAAATCAAAAGGCATTTTGTCAGTTAGCAGTGTTCCCTAGCGAGTCTGAGATCAAACTTCACCAGGCGATCTGCACAATACACATGTTGGATGTGTGTAGTGTGCTGGCCTAACACTTCATTGTTTGGTGATGGTTTTGTAGGTGCTGTGTCTATACCAGAGATCTCCATTGTGAAAAATCCTGACAGTGGTGTAGATCTGCAATGTGAGTCTGGAGGCTGGTACCCAGAGCCTGAGGTGGAGTGGCTGGACAATGAGGGACACGTCCTCTCTGCTGGACCCACAGAGACACTCAAAGACCCTGACGGAAGCTACACTGTCAGACGCCTTGTGACTGTGAAGAAGACTGCCACCAACAGGTTCACCTGCAGAGTTCAACAGCAGCACATCAACCAAACAAGAGAGAAAGAGATTCTCATTCCAGGTGACATATTTTAAATGCTGATAGTCCCTCTAATGAAACTGTTGATCAGGACTGAATGACTTATGAAGCTTTCATTGTTGAGTTTGTTTTTATCTTTGTGTGTATGTGTTCTTACTGTTTGTGTGTGTGTGTGTGTGTGTTTGTGTCTTTCTTGTATCTGGTATAATTTCAGATGAGGTCTTCCAGTCTAGCTCATCTGGTCGTGACATTGGCATTGGTGTATCTGTTGGCATTGTTATGCTAATCATCGCTGGTGTTGTAGCGTTTATCTTTTATAGACGGAAAAAGGCTGGTGAGTTGTATCTCTTTTTTAAGTTTCTACAAAAGACCGACTTACAGTTTATTTTCCATCACGTCTGTAATGTTTTTTCAATAATTGACGTCACAATTGTCAATTTTCTCAACATCTTAAATGACAGTTGAGAAACCCCAACTTAGTTTATTCAATAAAATACCAAAGGACACAGAAATATGCACATATTTGCAGTGGTTATTATTAGAATGTATTGTTAATATCTGGGCCTTCAAGGTATTAAGAGAAGGCCCTGAGATCTTCAGATGATAAATTAAAGTAAACGATCTAATTATTTCAATAAACGTCTCTGTGTTGTATACAGTAAATATCAGTCACTTGTTTCT
>JAPMUY010004338.1:0-30360 GCA_026901105.3 Galaxias olidus
TTTTAGTAATACTATCGCTAATAGCATTTATCCATTGACGCCAATGTTACAATTAGATTCAATGCTAACTAATCATGTTCGTGATTGTGACTAGCCTAGGCTATGTTACTTACGTGATGACAATAGGCGATTCAAAGTTATACACAGTGGTCGAATTGTTAAAAGCTAACAAGGGGGATTGTCAAATATCTGATCAGGTGTGTATTTTTTATTTTTGTAAATTTTTGCAGCATTGAAAGGGTACATTCTGGTAGATTTCAATTAGATATTTTATAGTTTGAGACAATATATAACTAAAATGGCTTAATGACCAATTTAGCAAATCATTCCATAACACCCCCAACCACCCCCACCCCTCACTCAAAAAACGAAACTGTTAATATTTTCATTTTTGATTTAAAAAGTGGAACTTCGAAAACATCTACATAGAAAATCATATTACAAAAAAGCAGTACAAGTTACACTACTGAAATATTTGCTATTTTTGAGAATTGAATGCAAAACAACAGAAAGATGAATGACTTCACTCTCCTATACCTCATTCCAATGAACTATTTAAATAACACATTGTGTATGCACATTGGGTATCTTAAGTGGGGCATGACAAAAGATTATTGGATTTATTTCACAATATCTTCCATATTGATATTGAGTCATACTGGAGAGGAATTCCTTCATTTACAAGTGCTCTTGCCTGCTGGTTGCGAACCAAAGAGTGATTTTTTTTTTTTGCCAATTTGTACTGAAAGATCTGGTGGAGAACTTTATCAGTGGAATATATGCGCTGGTATCCATTCATTTAAACCCAACACCAACAAACCTATTTTAGATAGACATCGTTTAAAAATGGTTTACATTATGTTATATTATCACAGCAGCAAGCGCAGGGGTAGCGGCACATCGATTAAGAATCTTTTGATATTTAATAGTATTGTGTAGCCTACTCCTTACTTTTATAATATCGCAGAAAGAATGAAAAATGAAAGGCCTATATGCCAGTGGCCACAGTGTAAAGTAAGCCAGAAGTGACTCCTGTGCTGGCAAGAATGGTATTGCGAGAGGCCAAGAAGAATTCAAAGAACACCTCCAAGGCCACCCTGAAGAATCTGAGCAATTCTGGTACCCACATCTCAAGGCAAACGCTCCAGCGGACACTGCACAAGGCTTGCCTCCATGGACCCCGACCAAGGAGGACCCCACTTCTCCTAGACCCAGTTAACAGAAAACAATATCAACATTTTGGAGTGGCCCAGCAACAAATCCTATCGAGAATCTGTGGAGGGAACAAAAGACTAGCGTGATGGCAAGGAAGCCTTCCAACATCTCAATGAACTGGAGATCTTCGCAAAAGAGTAGTGGTTCAAAATCTCAGTGGAGACAAAAAGCTTGTTTGCAATAATTATAAGGACTGCAGTGATGGCAAATAAAGGCTTTGCCATTGATTACTGAGAAAGGGTATGAGTAATTTTGGACATGGCACGTTTTGTCAAAATAAAAAAGCAACAACATACAAATGGGTAATATTTTTCGTTACTATTTCTAACAAAATTTCTTACTGTCTTTTGTCACCTTCTTATGTAATGTCCAGCCAGAAGAAACCTATTTGTCAAATAAAAACTCTTTAAACAAAAAATTTTGCATGGGTATGAATAATTTTGGGTTTAGCTAGCTGTCAGTCTACAAAATTAGGCTAACCTGCTGCATGACGCTAGGTGGCACGCTAACAACATAAACTTGACAACCAGTCACAGCTGATTTTGGGCGAGTAGAGCGGGGGAGGGGGGACTTGCAGGTGCGAGGCCGAGAAACTCAGATTTTTTCGTTTTTGATCAGCTACATTAGGTTCAAGTGCAAAAGAAATTATAAAAAAATCATGGGGAATGCATTCCACCAAAAAGTTAAGAGGGATGGTCTTGTCCATTTTTATTAACAAGGGGGATGGCATCCCCCTTCATCCCCCCTCAATTCGAGCACTGGTTATACATGTACATGGACAGTTTGTAATGCCATATTTTCATGTTTTCACAGTTTTACAAAGAAAGAAACAATTAAGGAACTAATGGTCCTACACTTTACTCCGGTTTCCTGGGTCTTTATTTCAAGAATTTCATGTTAGCTATCTGCTAAGCTAACATAATTTAAGCAAGAGCAGAACACTTACAATGACCTATTTTACAAATACATACTTCATCAGCAACACTCACATTTTAACATGTGTCTGCACAAATGGTTCCATATTGTGTTATCCTTTTATTAGGTTACATAGTGATGGGAAACAGAGTTACTAACATTGAAAAAGCTTGGCTAACAGCTTATGTCTTGTTAATACCATGAAACTGCTAAATGTCATTGCTGATAGCACTGTCGTGACATTGCTATCTTGTCCCAGTTGCCTGTTGTGAATCATGGCAATGTGCCATAAAGTGCCATAGCATAGACCCCGGTCATGGCTGCCATCGCAGCTATATTTATTATTATTATTCCCCCAAATACCCCAAAAACTTCCCATGGTTAAAAATGCACCAAATTTGGCAGACATGTCCAGGTCCTCTCAAAACTACAACCCATGCCATGCCGTCTCATTGTTCCTGTTGGTGGCGCTATAGCAGCAGTTCAAAGATCCAAGTGTTAAAAAAATCATAAAACATAGACCATTAGGGTTACAGCTCTGAACATTTCAGAACTTGTCCCCTGCAGTGAGATAAAACTTTCATATGCGGCACCCATTACAAATTATGAAGTCCATTACTCTGTTTTTTTCAAAAACTGGTGGTCTACTCAAAGTGTCTAAGTCCAAAACCATAAATACAAATCACATCAAAGTTTCAGGATATCATCTTCCGACTCTCAACATTAGCTGTATTGAATATCTTGTTGATTTCTCAAAAACTGAGTCCACAGCACATCAAAATGTATTACTATAAACGCTACTGTACATTCACTTTGCCATATCTCACTGGTTCATTAAACAATCTACGTTCAAAAAATCGATAAAAATCCAAAGACCGATATCATGAAGCATTTAAAATTTCAGAACTCTATCTAGAAAACTAAATTTTTTATAAATATCTGAGTTTAGTATTTTTTGATTGGATTTCACACTTTGACACTTGAACTATTTGAAACAACTCCCCCAAGACCGTACAACCAAATGACACCAAAATTGCTGTATATCATCCTCAGATGGTCTACTTTTCAAAACAAACCAAGCGTGTTGATACATTAGAAACTGAGCTCACAGTGCATAAAAATGTATTACTGTAAACAGTACTGTACATTTCGATTTTTGACTGCTTCAATATTGGACCAATTTATATCATACTTTGTATTATGAATCACATCACGATTTAAAGTTTTAAAAAATTTACCTTGAAAACTGCCTTTTTTATAAATAGCCAAGTTTAGTCGTTTATTGGTTGGATTTGAACTAACTCCTCTGAAACCATAAAACCAAATTAACTCAAAATCGCGGTATATCATCCTCAGATGGTCTACTTTACACACAAAACCAAGCTTGGTGATACAGTCATAATTGAGCTCACACTGCACCAAAATGCATTTCTGTAAGTTATTAAGCAGTAGTAGCAAGTATTAGCGCGTTAATGCATATTTCTTTTAACACGTTATTGCAATTTGTTTTAACGCCACTAGTAGTTTATTTTTCCCCACATAGCAGTGGACACAGTGTCGGATCTGCCCTCATGTGGCAGTGGGAGGGAATCTTCTTGCAACCGTGACTGTTGTTGTGTCTTGTTGAGTAACCTCGTTCAAACATTGTCACACATTATCATTGCAATTACCAAAAGACGCATAGCAATGTGGCAAGCTGCTACAATGCGACTTTTGTTTTGTGAGATTCCAGCAGTAGCAATATTACTGTGTAAATCTGTAGCCTTTAATAACGATTGTGGGACGAGGTGTCAAATCGACATTGCAAAGCAGATATTTGTCATATCAGACAAAGAGAGGTTTATACGTTCTTGGATTTGTTCTTAGCTGGATTACAAAATTTATTTTGGAGCTGAGGGTCACAACCGCGCAAGGCAGACATCTTTGTACTTGAAGAAACATGACATACTGTAGCGTCGGGTGTAACTCCCAGCATGACTGGCATGTAGCTCTTTTTATTGTTGACAGCGCTCTTAACGTTTCCTTGTTATCATGTTTATGTTTCCTTGTTATGTCTTGATCATGTTTATGTAAAGAGTTATGAAGTGCTGTAAACGCAGATATTGGTTTGTACTTTTGTTAGGTGTGACACCGTGACTGTATGGTGTGTCTGTGAATAAGGTCAAAGCATGTCTCGTCTTTTCCGTATGCTTCTTGTTTGCTGGTATGACAATAAATAAATAGGTGATCAAAGGTGTATCTCTGTTGAACTTCTCCAAGTCCCGGATGCTGTTCAATCTTATTATTGGGTGTACTTGTTCAAGTCAGTTTATGTGAACTATTTGAGGCCTTAGAACTAAATGACAAAAAACCTCTTAAGACACAGTACTTTAGCAGTCTAATTTTGCTATCTAGATTACTGCAGGTTATGTAGGTTGGTGGGTGTGCCACCTCCTCCATTTGCTGAGAGTTCTATGACCATTCCTACCGGATTTGTCCTTTTTTCTCTTTCTTTCTTTCTTTTCTGCAATTTTTCTTTCTTTTTTTTCTTTATGTTATTTTTTTCCTGTAATAGTTTTTTCATAGCCGGCCACCGCTATCACTGCTTGCAGTTATATTTATTATTATTATTATTATTATTATTATTATTATTATTATTATTATTATATGCTAGTGTATTTTCCTCAGGTATACAACTAAAAATAACAGTACCATCAAAATTGTTTTGCATGAGTAGACTTTTTAATACAATTATATAAGACTCTGCCTTGGGGTGCCCCTGTGCTGATTATAATCTGTGATTATGTTTGGTTTTGCAATCTAACAAATTGACCCGTTTGACAGATAGTTTAGAATCAATTTAATAGGAGGAGGAGGGACGTTTATAGCTCCCAGTGTTCCAGCAAGAATATGTGGCTGAATCGTAATAAAAGCAGTGGAGAATTCAAAACACATCTGACTAATAATAAACCATATGGACAATACTGTATATAGAAGAGCATCATCCACACTAAACTGATAAGTAAACTGCATTGGATCAATGTGGTCTTCAACATACAGCCCTTTTAAACATGTTCATAATCTGAGATTTTAGATCAATAGATTGAAAGTAATTAAGATCTTTACCCCTTTTTAGGAGCATGAGGTTTTACATTTTGATGGTCTGAAAGAGGTACATAAGGAAGTAAAAAATAAGTGTTTTATATTCTATCAAAGTTCCTTGGCACCTAACACCATCAGGACCAACAGCATTGCTTTTTAAGCACTTGATTTTCAGTTATTTCCACAGAGCAAGTGCCAGGGAGATCAGATTTCCAACATCTGTTTAGTACTGAACAACAATCTTCCTTATCAAACCAGGCAAAACAATTATTAAATTCAGAGGCACTCACATTACTACAAAGGTCATCATGAGTGGTAGCAGTATAACTAGTAATTATCTTCATACCATTCCCAACCACTCTGATATCACTGCAATTAAGCATTTGTCCTATTTTTGTCCTATTGTAAATGTTATCTGTAATAATAACCATTTTAAGACCCTTCAGTCATAGGCTGTGAACAGCTAACAAATTGGTTGAACTTCTACACTTGGTTTCTTGTGACAACAATAGCATCAGCATACATTTAAAAAATCCACAGTATTATTAATTATTACAGCTATTGTTTCTTCCTAAAATAGACAGAAAGAGTATTTCAACTAATGGAATCACTTAGATGACATGTGAGACTGAGTGTTGTGTTTGATAGCTGTCGGTCCATTCGTTGTTCGTTCTGTGTAATTAATTGGCGACCAATTTGTGTAAAGCGCTTTGAGTCTCGAGAAAAGCGCTAAAAACTAAATAAAATGTATTATTATTATTATTGTGTGTCTTATTACAAGCTGAACCACTTATTTGTAAGTGTAATAAAAGTACCTTGTGGTAGATGTCCGTAGGGGAGGTGACCAGAGTGGGACAGAAAGAAGTAACGCCATGCTCCAATATCTTTTTGGCCACCAAGGCCATTCCACCTCTAACATCCTCAACCGCTTGGGAGAAATCAATGCCATATCCTCCTAGAAATAAATTGATAAAATTAAAGAAAATCTGACTAAATAGGCACCACGTACAGTGAAGGACCATTCATACTGCAGACAACATGATCCTAAAACAACTTAATATCAAATGCTGGCTCTCAAGTTGTTACATTGTCATTACACACATATACCTACAAACAAATCGGTCCACAATAGAACAGCTCTTCTAATTTTATCTGTATTTTAGGAAGATCAAGTCTAGTTGAGCCTGACGCTCTAAATGTTTGGGGTTTCAATGAAAATGTACAGTATATAAAATAATTCATTGATAAATAAATTGACTCATGGAACAAATGTAACCATTCTTAGTTAGCATCAGATTAATAAGGATAGTTCATCGTTATTTGTACTTTACAGGTGTAGGCAGGCCCTTGCAGGGGTGGAGCAGCAACTTTAAAAGTGCAGGGGCTCTAGGGGTGGGATGTGAGCAACCCCACATGCATTTCCACATTGACTTCACCGCCATAAGCAAACAGTATTCCGTTTAATATTTACATTGTGTCGCCTTTCCCCAAAAAGTACTATTTTCACCAGCATTCAACATACTATAGCATTAAGACTTTAGTATTTGTGTCTGTTACAAAGCATGCTTAAGACTTTCATTATGCTTAAAACAGAATAAGACTTTATTATTAATGAATCTTCTCTTATTTCACCCACAATACACTACAAGATGAGAAAAATAGGTAATAAAAGTTCAGAAAATATCACTTATAAGACTATATCAAATATACAGCATAAGGCCACCGTTCAAAGGTGTGAAGGACTGCTTCAATACGCAATTGTAGTTAGCAAGAACACAGCAGCTTTCACATTTAAACACTCAACCTCTCTCACATATCCTTATATAGCTCCAAGGTATTGAAAATATCAAAACTAGTGTCGTTGAGTGGACTTTTTCAGTAGTCAACTGAAATTGAAGCAGCTTTCAAACTACTAGACCAGTGAAATAACCTTTTAAAAATTGCCTAGTATTGTTGCCCCTTATGTCGGAACACAGCAGTGAGTGAATGTTGCTGAAAATGGGCCTCTAAACGCTTATGTAGTTATTCCATAAATATTGAATATATATTGAATTAAATAAATGTTTTCTGGACATAGTGGTTGAAATATGGCAGGGAATGCTAGAACACTCTGCATTAAAGCACTGGGCAGGTTTTCTTTGACAAAAAAAGAAAGACATGGTCAAATGTAAACTTTGGTACGTTAAAATTAAGTTGTTGTACTAACATACTACTCATAACACCTCCCTCCTAGCGAAATGCTCAATGGCAGAGGGGAGAGGAAATACTAGGCATGTCACGACAATTTAGTAGTCGATACAAATACCAGTGAAATCCACAACTCGATTCCACAGTAAAAAACAAAACAATTAATCCCATGTACTTCAACATACACTCTTTTATTAAAAACATTACAAAAAACAACAGTGGAGTAGGCGTAGCCTTCAAGTAATAAATAAAAAGAAACAACTATTATCATTACAAAAAAAGAGCAGTGACATGTAGCCTTCAAGTATTTAAAACAAACAGTAATGTTTTTATTACAAACAGTAAACTTTTATGATGGCACGTCATTTCAATTGCAGTGCCCGGCTAAGACATGAAAAACATTTGGAAATAATGAACAGGCCAATATATAATAATTAATAAAAAGTGTTAAAACACTATTAACATACATGCAAATTTTTTGACATGTCACAAGGAGAGTCAAATGTTCCCCTGCTGCACTGGGGTGTAAACTACAGCTAACTCACAGGAAAAGTTTGCTTTGTCTTGAAGTACACAGGTAGGCCCCAGCATACTTCAAGAGAAGGCAAACTTCTCGTCCCGTTTTCAGAATTTTTGCATAGACTTGGTACCGAAGTATCAATTCACGTGACATCCCTACTCAAACCTCTGTTGTCAGGAGCACTGGCCCTGAGCCCCCACATTGCATAGCTTCACGAGGAAGAAATGTGACAAGGCACCAGAGTTAGAGCTATTATTTCATCAAGTTCTGAGTTTTATTTTTATCAATAAAAGGGTAGTGTCTAATTAAACTGTGATTGTATAGCTTTATAGACATAACATTAATAAACCCACATCACAACCCATTTCTTCAATGCAAAAGTACAACTAATTAGCTAGCATATCAAAAACACATTATAAAACGTACATTGTAAAAATACATAAACATATTACACATTCCTGGCAAAGATGTAAACATACAAATGGTCAAGGATAAGACACGGTATTTGACACTCCAGCTCTTACACGTAAAAATAACAGTCACATTTTTGTTTAGCCCACTAGAACCATTTTGCGTCTGGTTAACGAACATTCTAGAATGTGGTTAATTACATGTATCGCCCTTATGGCAGCAGATTCGAGGACGCTGATGGGCTACATTTATGTTGCCAATGTTGCTATGTGCATTTCTTCTGTTAGCTATTGGCTGTGCTGCACCGAATGGGGGATTTTCTATCGCCTCAGAAGAGATATTTAGAGAGAGGGGAAGAACCATAGACATATATACAGTGGATATAAAAAGTCTACACACCCTTATTGAAATTGCAGGTTTTTGTGATGTAAAGCCTGAAATCAAGATAAATCATGGCAGACATTTTTCCACCTTTATTGTGACCTTGCAACCAACAAAAATCAAGTGAAAAACAAATAGATATTCTTTTAGGAAAAATTATTGAAAATAAAAAACCTACAAATAACCTGGTTGCATAAGTGTGCACACCCCTCAACTAATACTTTGTGGAAGCACCTTTTGCTATTATTACAGCAGTAAGTCTTGTTGAATAAGTCTCTTTCAACTTCGCACACCTAGACTTTGCAATTTTATCCCACTCTTCCTTGCAAAAACGTTCAAGCTCCATCAAATTCCGAGGGGGATGTCCTGTGCACAGCCCTCTTTAGGTCATTCCACAGGTTTTCAATGGGATTGAGGTCTGGGCTCTGACTGGGCCATTCCAAGACGCTTTCTTTTCTGAAGCCATTCCTTGGTTGACATGGACGTGTGCTTTGGATCGTTGTCATGTTGGAAGGTGAAATTCCTCTTCATTTTCAGCTTTCTGACAGAGGTCAGCAGGTTTTGTGCCAAAATATCTTGATATTTGGTGCTATTCATTATCCCCTCTATCCTGACTGGAGCCCCTGTCCCAGCTGAAGAGAAGCAGCCCCAAAGCATGATGCTGACACCATCATGCTTCACAGTAGGTATGGTGTTCTTTGAGTGATGAGCTGTGTTGTCTTTGTGCCAAACATATCTTTAAGAATTAAGGCCAAAAAGTGCAACCTTAGTCTCATCAGACCATAAGACATTATTCCACATGGTTTGGGGTGATTTAATGTATTCTTTTGCAAAATTTAGCCGAGTTTGGATGTTCTTTTTTGTGAGAAATGGCGTCCGTCTTGCCACCCTACCCCATAGGCCAGACATGTGCAGAACACGAGAGATTCTTGTCACATGCAGGGAGTGACCAGTTACTGCCAGAAATTCCTGCAGCTCCTTTAATGTTGACGTAGGCCTCTTGGTAGGCTCCCTGATAAGTTTTCTCCTTGTCCTGTCATCAACTTTGGAGGGACGTCCTGATATTGGCAATGTCCCTGTGGTGCCACAGTTTCTCCATTTATTGATGATAGTCTTCACAGTGTTCCATGGTATATGTAATACCCCTCTCCTGATCGGTAACTTTCAACAATAAGATCCCGTAGATGTTTTGTAAGCTTGTTGCGAACCATGACTATCCCAGTCGGATGCAACCAAAAAAACGTTGAGGAAATCAGACAGGAACAGCTGATCTGCACTTGGGGTAAATGAGAATCACATTCATTGATGGCAGGTGCATGCTAATTACCTTTGGGCATGATTTTGAATGTGTTAACTCTGAACACAGCTCCAGCTCCCATTATAAAAGGATGTGCACACTTAAGCAACCAGGGAATTGTAGGTTTTTTATTTCCAATAATTTTTCCTAAAAAGTATCTATTTGTTTTTCACTTCAATTTTTGTCGGTTGCAAGATCACAATAAAGGTGGAAAAAGCTATGAAATAATATATCTTGATTTCAGGCTTTACATCACAAAAACCTGCAATTTCAATAAGGGTGTGTAGACTTTTTATATCCACTGTATGTCTGGGATGAACAGTCAGCTAATTTTCCCCCAAATATAATGATTTAAATTGTATTATATTACACGTTATTGTGCATTTTAAACACACAAATCTTAAAATAAGAAATTATTGTTTATTTTTTAAATAAATAAATTAAAAAAGAAAAAATTGTTCCACCAGGGAAAGCCAGGGTGGGGGGTGCCCTATCGCCCTATGCTGGCTAGCTGCCACTGGCTATTGCATAGGTCAATTCATTCTGGATAGGCCTGTATTCTATCCTAACATTACATTTTTTATATCTACTTTCAGATTAGTTTTAAATGACTAAAACAAAAAAAAATAAACAGTTCATGCCCACACATGATTGAAGCCTAGCAAGCAAAAACAACCACGTTTTACAAAATTTTCAAACTAATAGCCTAAATGTGATAAACATTTGAATGTTATTCAAATGCAGTGTTAATTTAAATTTTAATCAGTTTTCGTCTTCCTCCTTACTGAAAATTGTAGTTGATTTAAAGTCAAATTTTCGTAATTGAATTTAGTCAAGATTTAGTCAATGTTTCATGCCTGACTTCTAAGGGGAGTTAACATAAATGGTTCTGGTTCTATTACAGTCAATACATTCGACTCCTCTCTATGGGAAACCCTCTTAGAGCGTCCATCATTCACTGAACACTTATACCACAGCGCCTTGTAATCAACAAGGCTTGTGAGACTTCAAGGGTCGCACCCGCGTCAGCTACTCTATAAATACAGTAGCAGACCCATCTCACTCCAGATTTTCATCATTCAGCCAGGTGTGAACATTAACGGTGTCCTCCTGTCTAGTGAACCTTATCTTCGGTGAAGACGCTGTTCGGTCAGAGGATTTTCTCCTTGCTAGCAAGGTAAGAAAGTTCTCTCTTGCCTTCGGCGATTTTTCTGCTTTCCGTTGCGCTACTTAACGTAGCACCACAGCAGGCGAGGTTTCTAGCTCCCGTTGGCGAGCTAGTTCCTTTCCACCGTGCCTGTTAGCCACTTCGTTCCTCCTTGGAGTTTCCGTTGTGGTTTTTCAGCACGTTTTTTTCCTTTCTGTTAGTTAGCAGCTCGTGCTCCGATTTCGTACGTGTGCCATGCTGTTTTCTTTTAGTCCGAGTGTAGTTGGCAACGTGGTTAGTGACCCCCGTTTTGCCTACGGGCCTGCGGATCATCGCTAACCGCATAGCTAGCTACTACTAGGCTACGTGTGTGGTGGCTAACTAGCAAACAGCCTGTGCCCCATTTTCGAACATGTGCCTTGCTGTTTTCTGGTTATAGTCGTAACCGTGGTTAGTTTCCCCCGTTTTGCCTATGGGCCTGCGGGGTATCGCTAACCGCTAAGTTACTGCTAGGCTACTGCTAGGCTACAGCTAAGCTAGCGCCCATGTGGTGCCTAGCTAGCAAACGGCCTCCTCGGTACCTCACTTCCTGTTGCTTCGGTGACCTCGTGGGGTGTTAGTTAACAGCCTGTGCTCCGTTTTCGAACGTGTGCCTTGCTGTTTTCTATTGGTCCGAGTGTGTAGTAGCGAGGTGCTTAGAGTCTCCCCATTTTGTCTGCGGGCCTACGGGTTACCTCTAGCTACTTAGCTAGCTACTGCTAAGCTAGCTCTCAGAGCTAGCTAGCTGCAGCTGCCTCGCGTTGTTGACGACCTGGCTGCTCTTTGAGCTAGCAAAGTCGTGCGCCTCTACCTGGTTAGCTTGGTTGGCTTGGGCTGTCGTCCCCCCTACCCAGTAGTGGGATGTTGATGTCCAAGGGGGCTAGAAAGAAGAGGCAGAGAGCTGCCGCTCTTCTGCCTGTTAAGGCTGCCCCTCCAAGCGGACACGAGCTCTCTCCTTTTCCCTCATGCCCGCCTATTGTGGTGCACAGGTCCCCCGGGAACCTGGTGAGAATAGCTGACAAGGAAGATGAGGTGCCAGTGTTCCAGCCATGCGCTGTGCAAGCAGTGTCAGCTGGTTCACTGCGGGACACAGACTCAATGACGGACACGCTCTCTCAGCCAGCTGAGGTGGGCTCGTCTCGTTACCAGTCCTTATCAACCTGGGAGGCATGCTGTTTTAGGAATATTAACCCTCTAAAGCCACGGCTGGGTCACTCCTCTCCCCTCAGGGTTGTGTGCTCAATAGCCGGGGGCTGCGGCTCAGTGGTGTGCATGCACCACAAGCGCATGGGTGTTACAGACCATAGCGTGCAGGTACAGACTCCAGTTTCGGAGAAGCCTGCCTCGGTTTGTGGGGATCATAGAGACCTCCAACAGAAAAAGGGGCTGTGAGATATGTGGCGCCGATGGAGGCACACAGCGGGTTCTACTCGCAATATTTCCTGGTGCTGAAAAAGGGGGGGGTGTATGCCCCATCCTGGACCTGAGGCGATTAAACAGCCACTTGACTGTATTCCAGTTCAAAATGCTGACGATCAGAGGCCTCTTATGCAATATCCATCAGGGCGATTGGTTTACAACCATACACCCAAACGATTTTTATTTTCACATTTCGGTCCTCCCCGCACACAGGAAGTTCCTCAGGTTTGCGTTCAAAGGTCAGGTGTTCGAGTTCCAGGGTCTCCCCTTCGGACTCTCACTGGCACCCCGAACATACACAATTACCTGGACGATTGGTTATTGTGCGCAGGCACGAGAGAGGAGGCGATGGAGTTCTCTTGGTGAACCCCGAAAAGAGCTGTCTGGTTCCCTCCCTGTGCGTAACATTCTTGGGAATAACCATCCGCTCGGTTCTGAACCATGCCTTTCTCTCCCGGGACCGCACCCAGGCCTTTTACAAGAGTCTGTCCGGTTTTCCTTCCTGCGGGCCTTCCAATGCTGGCTGGCAGCCAGAGTGTTATACCCCACAAGGAGACTGGATTTATCCCTGAGGGTCACCAACCGCTGCGTTTTGGTGCTGGCTGCGTGGCGGGACAGAGCGCTGCTGCTGACGGGCACCCTATTGGGCCCTGTAGTACGAAGGCGCGTAGTGACGACAGATGCCTCCCACACAGGATGGTAGAGCGTCTGCGAGGGCACCCTATTGGGCCCTGTAGTACGCAGGCGCGTAGTGACGACAGATGCCTCCCACACAGGATAAACGAGCGTCTGCGAGGGGCGTCCAGTGAGCGGTGCGGGGGACGCGTCTCAACGCTGTCTCCACATCAATCACTTGGAACTGCTCACGGTATTCCTGGTGCTGAAACGGTTTCTCCCGTTGCTGGGCAACCAGGATGTGTTACGGACAACACAACCGTGGTGGCTTTTGTGAATCGACAGGGCGGAACCCGCTCCTGGATACTTCACAAGTTAGCCAGGCAGCTATTGCTGTGGTGTGCAGTGAACCTGAGGTCGCTCAGGGCGACTTGGCGACTTAGCTCAGGGCGACTCATGTCCCCGGTCATCTGAATACTGGCGCAGACCTTCTCTCCCAGGGAAAAATCCCACCCGGAGAGTGGCGTCTGCATCCTGAGGTGGTACCGAAGGTTTACTGTCACTTTGGAGAAGTGTGCGTCGATCTCTTCACCTCAGCGGCCAGTGCCCAGTGTTGCCTTTACTTCTCTCTGCGAGAAGCAGGTGCTCCTCTGGGCGTAGATGCTCTGACCCACGCGTGGCCTGCAGACAGGCTGCTTTAAGCATTTCCCCCTACAGCTCTGATCCCGGCCGTGCTGGCCTGTGTGAGGTCTCAGAGTCTGTCGCTGAGACGGCAACTTAAGTTGTCCGCCTGAACAGAGCCAGCTCTTTCGTCTCGTCTTAATTCGCCAATATTTCTTGAATTTACGTTGTCGTTACAATTTAGTCATGAAAAAAAGGTCGCCAACGAATAGTTTGTCAAAATTTTTGTTGACAAAATTAACATTGCTCAAATGTTAATGAAAAGCAAGTTATTGATTAATTGTAAATGCTGAAATTGACAAATTTACTATCCTTAGAACATTAGTATTAAACCTGTAAACTGTTCATCTTCCAGTCAATTGATCTTCAGAAATCTTGTGCCAACTCACACATCTGGCGTGACTCACTCGTTCAGGCCCTGTCTCAAGCCCCCAAGGCAAATAACTGTGACAGCAACAGAGATGAACTGGCTAATATATTATTACCGTAAAAGTTTTTCTGGTTAAACCAAGCAAACGACTTTGACTCATAAGAAAACCGGGTGTTTTATTTGGGTTTTTCCATGGAGCTGCATCTAATTACACTCTTTGGTGCACAATGCTTATCTCTGTGGATAGATTGGACGGCTGGCTACCCAGATTCTCCTCTACAGACATCTGCTTTGCAGTCATACCTGCATTTAAACTTATATACATCTTAAACTACTCTCTGATTGGTATGGTGGACAAGTTAGCCACACTACAGCTAACCTGGCATTGACTAAGGAAGTTACTAGGACAGCTATCCTTCATGGACTATTCGAATAAAACTTTTACAAACCCAGGGTGTTCAACTAAATATATAATATGTTTTAAATAAATTATCTGTAACCCGCTAGCTAGCTTACGTTAACTGTTCCACAAACAGAATCCCCAAATTAAAACATGTGCGTGCATGTGCGTGATCATGTGCTCTTGCCATGAGGCTTTAAAATGCGCATAGCTAAACCAAAACATCACGCCTGTAAGAAATCATACCATTTATCTGGACATCAATGAAACCAGGAGCAATGATGCAACCTTCACAGTCCACAAGATTGTCTGCAAATCCTTCCTCATCGTAGAAGAGTTTCTCTGGGTCTAGAATCTTCCCATCACGAACCCAGAGATCCTCCCTAGAAGAAGCATAACCACATATAAATAATATAAAAGTCCAGCAATACAAGCAGGAGACCAGTACTGCTGTTGCACTGTGAAGTCAAAACGAAAAACTTGTTTAACAACATCATAAGGTGGATCCAGAAATACTCTATTCCTTTAACAATTATATTCTATCAAAGACAATATTTTGTCTCATTGTTCCTGTTGGTGGCGCTATAGCAGCAGTTCAAAGTTCCAAGTGTTAAAAAAATCATAAAAAATTAAAAATAGACCATTAGGGTTACAGCTCTGAACATTTCAGAACTTGTCCCTTGCTGTGAGATAAAACTTTCATATGCCGGCACCCATTACAAATTATGAAGTCCATCACTCTGTTTTTTTCAAAAAACTGGTGGCCTACTCAAAGTGTATAAGTCCAAAACCATACATCCAAATCACAACAAAGTTTCAGGATATTATCTTCCGACTCTGAACATTAACTGCATTGAATATCTTGTTGATTTCTCAAAAACTGAGTCCACAGCACATCAAAACGTATTACTATAAACGCTACTGTACATTCACATAAAAATCCAAAGACCGATATCATGAAGCTGTTAAAATTTCAGAACTCTATCTAGAAAACCAAATTTTTTATAAATATCTGAGTTTAGTAGTTTTTTGGTTGGATTTCACACTTTGACACTTGAACTATTTGAAACAACTCCTCCAAGACCGTACAACCAAATTACACCAAAATCGCTGTATATCATCCTCAGATGGTCTACTTTCAAAACAAAACCAAGCGTGTTGATGCATTAGAAACTAAGCTCACAGTGCATAAAAATGTATTACTGTAAACAGTACTGTACATTTCGATTTTTGACTGCTTCAATATTGGACCAATTTATATCATACGTCTATTTAATATTTGTATTATGATTCACATCACGATTTAAAGTTTAAAAAAATGTACCTTGAGAACTGCCTTTTTTATAAATAGCCAAGTTTAGTCGTTTATTGGTTGGATTTGAACTAACTCCTCTGAAACCATAAAACTAAATTAACTCAAAAACGCTGTATATCATCCTCAGATGGTCTACATTACACACAAAACCAAGCTTGGCGATACAGTCATAATTGAGCTCACACTGCACCAAAATGCATTTCTCTAAGTTATTAAGCAGTAATAGCAAGTATTAGTGCGTTAACGCATATTTCTTTTAAAGCATTAAAGTAATTTGTTTGAACGCCACTAGTAGGCTAGTTTCTTTTCCCCCACATAGCAGTGGAGACAGTGTCGGATCCGCCCTCATGTGGCAGTGGGCGGGAATCTTCTTGCAACTGTGACTGTTGTTGCGTCCTGTTGAGTAACCTCGTTCAAACATTGTCAAACTTTATCATTGCTATTACCGAAAGACGCATAGCAATGTGGCAAGCTGCTACAATGCGACTTTTGTTGTGTGAGATTCCAACAGTAGCGATATTACTGTGTAAATGTGTAGCCAAGAGACGAGGTGTCAAATCGACATTGCAAAGCAGATATTTGTCATATCAGACATTGAGAGGTTTATACGTTCTTGGATTTGTTCTTAGCTGGATTACAAAATTTTGTTTGGAGCTGAGGGTCACAACCGCGCAAGGCAGACATCTTTGTACTTGAAGAAACATGACGTAATGTAGCGTCGGGTGTAACTCCCAGCATGCCTGGCGAGTAACTATTTTTATTGTTGTGGACAGCGCTCTTAATGTTTCCTTGTTATCATGTTTATGCTTTCTTGATATGTTTTTATCATGTTTATGTAAAGAGTTATGAAGTGCTGTAAACGCAGATATCGGTTTCTACTTTTGTTTGATGTGACACCGTGACTGTGTATGGTGTGTCTGTGAATAAGGTCAAAGCATGTCTCGCATCTTCTGTATGCGTCTTGTGTGCTGGTATGACAGTAAATAAATAGATGAACAAAAGGTGGGTCTCTGTTGAACTTACCAAAGTCACTGATGCTGTTTCATCTTATTATTGGGTCTACTCGTTCAAGTCAGTTTATGCGAACTATTTGAGGCCTTAGAACTAAATTACAAAAAACCTCTTAAGACACAGTACTTTAACAGTCTAATTTTGCCATCTAGATTACTGAAGGTTATGTAGGTTGGTGGGTGTGCAACCTCCTCCATTTGCTGAGAGTTCTATGACCAGTCCTACCGGAATTGTCCTTTTTTCTCTTTCTTTCTTTCTTTCTGCAATTTTTGTTCCTTTTTTTTTATTTTATTTTTTATGTTCTTTTTTTTTCCTGTAATAATTTTTTCATAGCCGGCCACCGCTATCATTGCTTGCAGTTATATTTAGTTATTATCATTTGACAAGAACATGTAACCTTAGTATAGTGTTGTGCCTCTGCTCTCATGTAATCTAACCATTACCAGCACAGGCTTACAACGACACTAGCAAAGATGTTGGCATAGGCTACAGTTTCTAGGATGTATTTGTTGCACCCCCTGAAATCAACACTGCCTCACACGTCCATTTACTCTTCAGGCAACTTTAATTATAAACCAGTTTGGTACAGAAACAAAAACAACAAAGATCTTGCTAGTCTTAACCTAAACTTTCTATTCGCCATTTCTCATCTCCTGTCGTGTGTAATTTTTCTTATTTGCTTCTCCGGCGAAGATCGCTGCACGCTCTGAAAGGGCACAGTCCTTTTCCTTTGCAACTACATTTATTACAACAACATATTAATTTGTGTGTGGCCTATGAGCAAGTTAGTTTTTTATTTGGTTATATAATAGGCCTATATTTAATTAGATTTTTGCCAGGGCTGCCAACTTTTCTAAAAACCTTTGCATGATCATGAGAGACGAACTACAGTATTGTGCTGTTGCTTAGGGTCATCACCGCAAGCGTCAAGACATTTATAGACACAGAGCGCAACGCGTCATCAGAGGAAAGACCACGCCACCCGTGGGGAAAACAATCCGCGAAGTTGAACGGGAGTGAATGAGAAGTTGCATGACAACGTGTCTTGAAACAGCTTTAACATAAAATATTAACACCAGCCTATTTATTAGTACCCTTCTGCCCGAAGAAAGGGTTGTGATGAAATTAACCACGTCTTTAGGGCAAAATACACCCTGCAGTTACGGGAAAACTGGGGCACCGTAGGCCTGCTATTTGTCGGCTTACATTTAGATCTCCAAAACCAAACCAAGATGAAATGTATGTCAATCTCATGACCATCTGGAGTCTCCCGATTCCACTAAATACATTTATTTTTTGTAAGAGCAAGGCACATCGAGACAGTACTAAGAAAGTCGGAGTGTTTGTTTTGATTTCGTCTTGTAAAATGTGTCAACCACCAGAGTATATGAAAATGTACTCTCTTTTTTTTACAGTACTGTTTAATACCCTCTTTATCAGTAAAATCTTAGCTTTAAAATATGGGCAATATCGAAGTTTTTGGAAATACAGTAGATTGGTTGAGCAGCCGACCTAAATGTTCTGTAGCGCCGTCTCTAGTTTTCAATTAGCTAGCTAGTTGCTATTGCTACTCGATCTCCAATAGTGCGTTCTCCATCCTCACGATCTTGACATTTGATAGGAACATTCTTCTCAAGAACACGAGTATGTTCTGAGCGTTCTTGGTATTGATAAACAGCCACAGTCAGTGGCGAGTTCTATTGACGTGTTTCTCTCGCGAGAATAAAACCGCTCTTTTTGTTTTTTGTGATCTTGGCTGTTGATCAACACTAAGAACGCTAAGAACGTACTCATGTTCTTGAGAAGAGTGTTCCTGCCAAGTGTCCTTGACGAGAACGGTCTTGCAAGATCGTGAGGACGGAGACACACATCAGAAATTGAGATGCTATGTGTACTTGCTATTGCGCAATACCTTGGGCATTATCAGCACAACAGGATACGCTTTTGTTTTATCGTGTTTGTGTATTACATTTGCGTTTTAGTACAGGCTGCTACTTTGTTTATATAATAAAGGTAAATTAAAACTCGTGTATTGTCATTTTATTGTCATATGGTAGGTATGAGTAACCTACTAAAATGTTATTGATATGATATGAATGGCCTTTCAAATGTCACAAGCTAGCAGCGGGAAAAAGCTGATTGCACTCCTGCCGTCATTCTTGCAATGACTTCTGGGATATTAAATGTTCTTGCTAGCAAGTAAGCAACCGATGCATCCTCGATAAAATGGGCGGATCAAGAACACATACGGGCATTTTAGGCGTTCTTGGCAACGTTCTTTGAATTGTAACCGCACTTGGGCCATGAAAGATTGTCAAACGGGTCCACGAGAATGCAAGAAAACGTGGATTGGTAAACAGCCTGTGTCTCATCATCAAAAGAGCAATACTGCTGTGATTAACAAGGCGAGGGAAATTGCTTGGCCAAAAATTGCCGACAGATTAAATGCGTAATTTAGTAGCCTACTTTTTTTATATGAATGAACATTGAGATCATTATGGTAAGACTGTGGCTATATCATCAGCAGGTGCAATAATATTCATGTTTCACAAGAGAGTGAGAAAGGGCTCCCTGGTATCTCACCAGGCAAACAATGTGTATTTTAGACGGCCAGTCCTTATTGCAGGGATCCGGGTTGAATCCCAGCATGAGGCCGCTTGCTCCATGTCATCTTTTATCTAGCTCTCCACTATCCATAAAAACTCTGTAAATAATATTTTACATAATATAAAGTTTTTTCAAATGTATTTTCAATGTCACATTGTGTTTTAGATAGATTTTCTGTCACATATAATGCAATCACAATTAGGAAATGGAATTCCAAAGCGATTGATTAATCACAAGGAATGTAAAACTATAAACACTTATATTCATGGTCACATTGTGAGAAACAGATCTGAACCTACGTATGTTTCTGAACACAAACATACGGTAAGTGACAAAAGTGAAGCGAACGAGAAAAGACACTGGATGGAACTGTCTTTTGGGATTTTGTTTCCGCCTGTTGGATATTCTTTGTTGACAGTTTGCCTACTACGAAGCAGGCTAG
Organism: Galaxias olidus; assembly: GCA_026901105.3. Lineage (NCBI taxonomy): Eukaryota > Metazoa > Chordata > Actinopteri > Galaxiiformes > Galaxiidae > Galaxias > Galaxias olidus. The sequence continues at coordinate 20,054 of JAPMUY010004338.1, forward strand.
TTCAGTGGTTCTCAACCTGGGGATCGCGAGATAATTTCTGGGGGTCGCCAGATACTTAGATATACTGTAGTTAAATGTATATATTTTTTACATTGTACTCGATTTTATTGAGTGTGTGTATGAGTTGAAGTGCACCTGCACTTGAGTTTAGATTGGACACACACGTGGCATGCACACACACACGGCACACGCACACATAAACAAAATAATTTTGGCGAACTGTGCCACAATTGCTTGTAGCCGATTAGTTGGTTGTTAGCTAACTACTAGCGATCACATGGAACAACGATGGAGAGATGGCTCATAAGGGTTACCAGAGCTACAAACTCTCACGCATTGAGAGTCATGCAAATGACCCTCTTCGCATGCTCTCACACATTCACACATTTGCTTTTGGGAAGCGTAAACTGCTATTGCAGACCATTGAAAATTATGTTGCGCCTATATGCAACGCCAGCACTTGCGGGATCCAAAGCAAAATTCTTTTGATAATGCTCTACTGTTTTATCTTCCGCAAAGCTGCGATCCCATTGGGACATTTGAGACAGTTGTATTTCTATGCTAATGTTTTAGTGGTTGGTATAAGTAGGCTAGATAACTCCAAACGCTACAATGTTGTCTTAACGGGACACAATTCAAGCAGCGGCGACTAAAATCGCGCTGTGTAGTGTTTTGAAACTGTTTGAATCACCACAAATATAACGTTTTTGTTGGTCTGAGCCTATTCAGTAATTCAAATGTAAACCTCGTTTCACAACATATACGTGTCAACATCGATACAGCTCTTGCTAATTCACATTTAGCTTTCAAAGTGCGCATGTTTTGTTCTTGCATGAACAAATACATTTAAGCAGTTTGATCAAAAAATGTATGCTTTATTTATTATCAAACCACTGATGTACTGATTTAAGCATTTATTCTTAAATTATGGACAATTCAATCTTTCCATATACTTACTGTTAATAACATCATATTGTAATTTAAAAACTCGCCTCTGCGTGGTGCTCGACGCTGAACTTTGTTCGAAATGCTTTGTTTTGGTAGAAAACGGGCACCGATTTTGCCATGCACCAAGTCTTGAAGTCTTCTTGCCTACCTGTTCCCATACTTTTTCATTTAAGTTGCTACTAACTTAAATTAAATCCTAGGCAGAAGAAGAACTGCTCTCTCAAAGTTTTCCGTGCCTTCACTTCTCCAGGACAGCGGTAAAACACACGTCATTTTCCACTATAGCTAGTTTGTTTTGATTTAGAAATCAGTCGCGTGGTTTGGAATCCATAAAGCAAGACCTATTTTTATTGTTTTCTGTAAGCTTATGGTAATATCAGTCAGTTTGGCTACTATTACATAGGCCTATAACACATTGAATTTTAACTTTAGCTATGCTGATCGATTGTGAATGTAAGTGATGCTCATCGGTAACGTTATCTGTACCAAGATAAAAGGCGACCTAGTTGTTGCATTCTTGAGCAGGGTAATTGGTCATTTTAAGTAGGCCTATCAAGGCAGTTAAGAATATATTAATGATCAGCGGATATGAAAAACTTCATATTTTAAATACTTCTGCTTATGAAGAACTATGCGTGATAAGAGTTTGAGGTAGCATAGCAATTGCCGTGAGAAAATCGGGACCTTTCCTTTCATCTTTTGTTTTCCTCTATGTCCACCTCTATGTTGGTTTCCTTAAAGATCGCGTTGAGTGGCATGATCAGTTGTGACCACGAATGCGTGCCTGAAAAATCAGTGCATTAAGAAAACAAGAAAACCTATTTATTAGTCAGATGGTTTATTGCCTTAAGGTTTGCAGAGCAGACTGCAGAAATTAGCAGATCGGCTACTTGCTGTCAGCTAAAAATACAAGATCAATACAATACAAGATCATCATCGTAATGATAAATGAAATACAGGCTATAATGTAGGAGTTTGTTGGGCAGAGAGCTTTGACTTTTGCAAGATCGATTGGGCGAGAACTGTGGGGGGAGGCAGGGAAACGATAGTATTTCAACGAGGGAATATGCCTGTTTATTACCACTTTATAGGCTAAATAAGCAGATATGTACAAATAATACTGAGCAATGATCTTGCAATAGGATCTACATTTTACTGAGATGTTTTGAAATGTATTTTCGACCGGTGATTATCTCGCACTGATGAGTGTACAAACGCAATTGCAAGCAGTACCTTGGCAAACTGTCGTTCGAAGCCTAGAATTGTTGTTGACTAGGGCCGCGTCATAAAAAAGCTAAGTTGTTTGACATGTTCGCGGTTTTCAGCATACACGTTATTAATATTTTAGCTTTAATTTAGGTAAACGACCATGTAACTGTAAAGGCAGTTCGTTTTTCAAAGTATCTGTAGCAACATATACATTGTTTTTCCAAGACAAAGAAGTAAACTAATGTCAAAGTTGGCCATAGGAGGTTTGAGCTCTTAGAAGACACCGCTTGGCTACACCAAAGTATCAACTCGGTAAAATGAAAAACCTTTTTTCGACACTAAAACTGTCACTTGTAGATCAACTGAAAATTTATGAATTTGTTTTTATTAATAAACGTTTAGTAAGTAACACAAATTTGGAGCATTCACTGTTTAATCACTTGATTTAAAAAAAAACTGACAACACGTTTGTCCTGTCTAGTATAAGGATTATACGTTATAATATCGGTGGGTGTGTGGTTAGTGCTCTTGGGACCATGCGTCAAATTTATCAAATTGAAAGCGTTGAGCAGGTTCCTCTTAATATGGAGGACGCAGAGTGTCAAGTGAAAAGTAATATAGTGGTTCCTTCCCTTATTTTTAATTCGAAATTTAAAAGACACGTTTAAAAAGCAGTTTATAAAGTCTTGTGTAAATGGGTGAATTTAAAATCGAATTTACAAAAAGGTTTTTTTTATTAATAAAACAAATAACAGTGTTTTATTAAATGTCATTTAAATCGATTAATTCAATATTGCATTAACAAATCAAAACATATAAATGCTTTTCAAACGTATGCATTAATAAATCCAACTTCAAATCAATTTAACAAGCAGCATTGACTAACACACGTTTAAAAGTGCATTGCTTTTCGACGTCTCATTGCGTTTCCATTTTACAAATCCTTTTATTTTTAGTTGCACTGCAATAGATGACCCATCCTAGATGAAACAAGAACTCTCATTGGCTCTTGAGTTCTATATGACACACCCCCAAGACAAAATGCACAAACTTTGTTTCCTCCACGGATTTTAATGTAGCTTACAACTACTGGAGCTAACGGTAGCTATGTCAGGGCCGAATATTCGGCTACTTAAGGGAGCTTGCCAAAATAATGGTCCCGATTCGTTGCTCTCGTTCCTAGCTAGCTCCCTAGCTAGCGTCGTTCGAAGTTTAGTTTGAGTGAAGTCTTCCAAGTCAAATGACATGACATGTATTAGTAAGTTAGTTGGTTAGTTAGCTAGTTTAGTTGGTTCGTTAGCTAGTTAGTTTGTTTAGTTAGTTAGTAGGCAGCTGCAAGCCTCACATGTTGGAAATAAATAAAACGTTACTACAGTTATGCACTCCAGAGCGATGGTTGTGGTCACGGACGAAACGGCACCATGTTACGTTAGCAAGCAAAGAGACCAACACATAATTTTATTAAAAATGACAATACTTTTATACGCATGTGTATACACAACTACTTAATTCATTGTTTGAAAGGTAAAGAGAAAGACCGCAAACTTCATCTGTAGAAAGCTATCAGAATAAGGATAAAGTGACCCAGGATAGGTCGGTTTTGTGTTACACGCAATCCCTTGTGGGCATTTAGAACTGATCTAAGATCTGTGGCATTTTAGCGCTTTGTGGTATGGGTTTTGTAGTTTTTAGACAACACTCTGTACGTACACAGGATTGTACCCTAGACTTTTTTTTTGTGCAAATAATAATGTTTTTCCTGTTGATTGTTATTTTTTTTATTAATACATTAATAAAAAGATATATTACAAAAACTTTTTGTAAATTCGATTTTAAATTCACCCATTTACACAAGACTTTATAAACTGCTTTTTAAATGTGTCTTTTAAATTTCGAATTAAAAATAAGGGAAGGAACCACTATATTACTTTTCATTTGACACTCTGCGTCCTCCATATCTTAAACCGCCAGCCCCTAAGTTGTCTTACGACTATACATTAATTAATGCAGAACTATACAAAATGTTAGGCTACAGACAGAGGTGTGTGTCTGTGTGTGTGTGTGTGTGTGGGGGGGGGGGGATCACTAACACCAACCTGATTGTTCTTGGGGGTTGCAACTCAAAAAGTAATTTAGCGGGGATTCCTATAAGACACAGTAATGTAACGGAACTCTCACTAAAATTAGCTAGAACTATCTAAATAAGCCAGGCTTTTCACTTATCTAGCTTGATGTTATATACCCCCCCCCCCCCCCCCCCCCCCCCCCGGTCTCTTTTCCAGCAGTGCCCAGTTTAAAGGAAGAATATATACATTACAGCAACAAAAAATAAATAAAAAATAAATAAAAATGTTTACAATACAATATTTACAATACAGTACAATATTTAAGTTTTAACCAAAACAAGAACACTCTTCAACTCCCAAATCCTCCAGTAAAAGTTGAAACAGTTCAACAGAAACAATCTGCCCTAATTTCGGTTCCTGTTGATTCTTGTTCCATTTATCCGAGGCAAACAAACTGAAAGCTGATTTACCAAGTTCTGTGTTCACTTTGCGGTTTTCAAGGGTGATATAGTCCTGTGACTACTGGATTTGTGTTTTAATAATGAAGTACGGTAAACAGGTAACTTGCCCAGCAATGCCTTGTAAACAAAAAAGAGACAATGAGAAGACCATCGCACTTTTGTATACAGTGTACAATGAGTTCTAAAACAATCCCCAGTTAGAAAACGCAAAGCACTGTGGTAAACTGCATCAAGGGACTTTAAAATAGTTCGGGCTGCATACAATAATACCATAATCACCATAATCCATGACTGACGAGAGTAGATTTTACAATTGTCTTTCTATTTTCAAGTGAAAAGCATGACCTTGTTCTATATAGACCTCCAAGTCTGATCCTCACTTTTTTTGTGAGTTCAAGCACATGCTTCTTAAATGACAACTTTTCATCTAGTGAAATTTCCAAGTATTTGTAAACTGCAACACGCTCAATTTGGGCCCCATTAACGGAGCAAATGTTATATGCCTTATTATCACATTTTTTAGGCCTTGATAAAATGCTTGCTGGTGAATGATAATTAAGTAAGTCTGGGAAAGATTCACTTTGTTTTCACAATGCAATGAACCCACTAGTGTGCCATCATTGGATCGCCATCCGTTATGATGGAGAACAGCATAAAGAAGAGCAATTGGCTCTTGTTAAATTCCGTGGAAAATGTCTTTGCCTCTAGTGTGCCATTTGTAAGTATATCAAAATGGTAAGTAGCACTTTTTTGCACTCATGTCTCCGAAAACCATGCTGATGAAAACACATAACTGTTCCACATCCACCATTTCAGTTGACTCATCGAATTGGAGAGAAACACACCCACAGAACGCAGAAGGTCCTTCTTTACTTGATCCTCGACATCCTCCGCCATTCCCTCGCATCGCCATCTAGCAGTATTCCAGGATAATTGCACTTCCTAAATAGTCACAATATCAGTTTTATTCAGAATAGTCACAGAAGATTGCGCCTGCAGCCTTGACAAAAACGTATTTAACATCTTGTGACTCACGCAATAAGAGGCCATTGTTGAATTTACTTAAACAAATTATACAAAACCTCAAATACCCCTTCTGAAAAAGTAAGTGATCCCCTAAGAGTCAACTGTTTTACTACCGACAAGATCTACACCTACAATCAATCACTTGATGTAGTCATGATCAAGGTCTCAAAGCCACTACGAATGGTTTTGGCCAACTTAACTGGTAAGTTTAAATTACTTTGTTACATTTGAGGTTGAGTCAAAAAAGGACTATACTTTATTATTGTCATAATTAAAGGCTTCCCAAGTCTAGTGCTGTAGCAAAGCACAACCCTACATCTGAAATTCCTCTTTTTAGGAATGGGGTGATTATCTGGGAACATTTCCAAAGAGAATCAACAACAGGTTTTAGGATGCTTTAGGTCTGTATATTTGACCTGTCCTGGTCACCATATACATTTTTTTTTTTATTGTTTTGGTAATTGTTCTGCATTAAACAAACACATAACTAAACAAAACTCTAATTAAATAGCCGTCATTAAAGCAACCACAGCTGACTTTATTGTATTAAAGTATTATCGATAAATTTCTTCTGATTGCACATTGTAATATCTATGAGAGAATAATAATCATTAAAGAAATAAAAAAAATCGCAGTTCAGAACAGTCCAAGGTCTCAATATTTAATCCTAATTTTGTCTGCCAGGGGTATGATCCTCCTGCAAAACTGGGATGAATTTCTTTATGGCACAAGGAAGTGCGTCACTAAATCAGAAATACTGTAGATGCCCAAACTTGGGAGTATATTCGTAGATCGTGTTAGTGAAATTCAGTGACCGCGCGCATCCTGCACATTTTTTTTGCGACGGTTAGGGAAAATAATTACACCAAGCAACCGGTAGGGGTTGCCAAAATCACCTCCTACAAAATTAACCATCTGCCATTGACTCTAATGGTTTACTTACAAAGGTTGATTGGGAGTTTTTGGAACTTTTTCTGTAAGTAAATTAAATAAAACGCACTCGGGACGTCTCTAATCCAAAATTAGGTTTGGGCAACATTGAACCTGATGACCCTTGCAACTAAAGTTTTTTATGATTTAATGGGCCAAACTCACAAGCCTAAGCCCAATCGATCAACTTACATAAACAAATATACCCCTAAACCAACGGAAAAAATAAACCAAATCCACTACTGTGTTTCTACCTCACATGTACACATCAACACAAGGACAAAAACACAGTCTTCCTCACAGTCTAGAAAAAGGTACAATTCTCTGCCAGAAAATGCAATAACAAGAAATAAAGTGCACAACCATGACTAGTAAAAATATATTGTCAAATTATATTCAGATTCAGAATAACAGAAATTTAGCAGAAGTCTATTAAAAAAATAAATTATATAACAAGTTGCAAGTTACATAAATTGAAGGCTACTGGAATCATTAAATGTATTATTAAATATAATTGTATAGGTTGCTTGTTCTCAATGTTATTTAGTGTGACAAGGCATTGGGTTTTAAACCTATCAGTTAAAAATGTAAATTCATCATTAATCGACTCAGGTGACTGAAATACTTTTGGCCTACCTCTGTAGCTTGTGGTTTCTCAATATTCTGCAGTTGTTGAACTGGGTAATGGTAGCCTCTGACACAGACTTATTGGTTGGCATTTTCCAGGATATTGTATATTACTCTCTTTGACCACTCTGTGTAGAAAAAAATTACTGGATTATTAAAGGACTTTAAAATAAAGTGTTTTTGCCAGACATTTGTCTTGTCAAGGAATGTTTAAGGATACAACAAATGTTTTTGATTAAGCCTTAGTTACAAACCAAAACAGATAAGCGTATGAAGAATTGAACAGGTTGATAAAAGCAGTATGAATTTAACAAAAACATACTTCTTTACCTATTTTGTGGTTATGTGTGTGTATGTAGCACAGAAACCGTTTCTTACATTTCATTAATAACAAAATTTACAAAGCTCAAAAGATCCACATGTTTTCCCTGTGTTAAAAGTACAAACAATTCTAAAACCAAAACCAGAGGCCTTAAACTGGGGCTCATGGCCATAGTGGTACTGCAAATAATAATAGAAAAAAGTCTATTCTATCAAATCCCGGTTCAAGCTTGACAAATTTGGATTTACTGGCAATTTAATCCTGCCTCCACCAGCAGTAATGGCACCCTGCATTCCACCTCTGGCTTGCCTCTGGAGCTAACCAGGGTAGTCCTTGGATGGGAGACCAGTTGCTGCAGAAAGTGGTGTTGGTTGAGCAGTAGGGGTCACTCTACCCTCTGGTCTGTGGCAGCCCAATGCCCCAGGACAGTGACAGTGACAGGGACACTGTCCTGTACAGAGTGTCTTTCGGATGGAGCGTTACACGGGTGTCCTGACTCTCCGTGGTCACTAGACATGCCATGGCACTTCTTGAAATAAAATAGGGGTGTTAACCCTGGTGTCCTGGCTAAATAACCCAACCTTGCTATACATCACCCTTGCCACCTAATCATCCCTTCAGCTCCCAATTGGCTAGTTAATCACCTCTCCTGCCCCTTGTGACTCTCAGTAGGTCATAAACTGATGTGTGGTGAGCAAGTCTGGCACAAAATGGCTGCCGTGGCATCACCCAGGTGGGTACTACACATTGGTAACCAAACTATGAGTCCCCCCTAGTGTAAAGAGCACTTTGGGTGTCTAGAAAGCACTATATCAAATCCAATCAATTATTATTATTACTACCCCTATCTTTGGAACAGGTTTGCACCAGTAGGCCTACTTGACGTCACATACCTGCAATATAGCTTGGAATGTGCGTGATTAGTCGAATAGTCGATAAAAACTTGGCTACCCTCACTAGCCTGCACCAGAAATACTAGTCGCTTAAATGGAACTATTTTATCAATGGAGGGGCTACACGTTTAAATTACATATTAACATAATTTGCACTGAAATGTCATGTCTTTTTAGTCACATGCTGCCTTATAAAAAACTATCACCAGTTAACATGTTTTTTTTTTCTGCTATATGACCCCAGAGGGTACATATAGCTCTTGTACGCAATATTTTTTTTCGGACAATGTTTAACTTTATAGATTAAATTGTGCTCAATATATTATTGTTTTCTTACTTTTATCGTTACCGTTATCGACCTCCAACACTTTTCATAGTTTGTGTGTGCACAATTCACTTACAGTGGTCTCCAAAAGTATTGGCACCCCTGACTGGTAATGCACAAAGAATCCTTAAAAAATATATATAAACATTATAATTATGGAGATAAACCCAAAATACAAACATGTGAGAAATAATGTCCTTTATGAATGTTTCTATGGAACCAATGAAAATCACACAATTATTTAATTTAAAAAAAAATTCACCAAAATCAAGGTTTCATAATTATTGGCACCCCTGATTTAGTACTTAATGCAACCACCTCTGGCAAGGATAACATCATGGAGTTTTTTCCTGTAATGTTTGACATAAGGAACACATCTGGAGGGCACTGAACTGCTTTTTACAAATCAACCGAGAGTCCTGCAGACTTATTTCAATGATGCAAAGGAGTCTTCTGTGGAAAACTGCAAGACGTCGGCACTTGGTGATTAGCCGTATCGGTCTCTGACTTTGCCTTGTCTAGACTGTCCTTTGTGCACTGCAGTTTCAAAGCAAAAATGCTCAGCCATGGCATTGGATGCTTATTTTGCTCCTGATATGACTTGTAGCACATGAAAAACACCACAAGGACATGTTAACGTTAAATTGAATTTCACTGGAAGGGGTCTTTAAATACTGTAAAACACCTCTAAAACTTGTTCCAGATTAGTTTATAGTTAATAGAATAGGACGTGGATACTGGACAGTGTCAAGTCTAATCGCTTGATAAGTGTAATCCGAATTGATAAGATCGTATTCCATGTGGTTTGTGCTGTTCAAACAGACCTGAGTCACATATGAGCAAAAAAATATTTTTTACTTTTGCCTGCGGTGTGATCACAGCCTTAGACATTTCTATTTGTGATCTGTATCATTATCCTAACTATTATTGCTACTGGTGCCCTGTGGGCCCACCACCTGCAGGCACAGACATTGGGGTCGGGTGCAATGTCAATCGGGTAGCAGGCATAGGCGGGCACCTAGGCGTGCTGACCCCTGGCATCGTAGACTGGTCCAAGGGACGTGGAATGTCACCTCTCTGGTGGGAAAGGAACTGGAGCTAGTGCGGGAGGTGGCGCAGTACCAACTAGACATAGTTGGGCTCACCTCGACGCATGGCTCTGGTTCTGGAACCCAAGTCCTGGAGAGGGGCTGGACTTTTTTCTTTTCCGGAGTCGCCCAGGGTGAGAGGCGCCGGGCAGGTGTGGGGATTCTTACGAGTCCCCGGCTGGGCGCCGCTGTATTGGATTTTTCCCCGGTGAACGAGAGGGTCGCCTCTTTGCGACTGCGAGTCGCTGGGGGGAAGGCTCTGACTGTTGTTTGTGCTTATGCACCAAATGGCAGTTCAGAGTATCCGGCCTTCTTGGAGTTACTGGGTGGGGTCCTGGAAAGGGTACCATCTAGTTATTCTATAGTTCTGCTGGGGGACTTCAACGCCCATGTGGGTGACGACTTTCGGTTG
>JAPMUY010004345.1:2500-10000 GCA_026901105.3 Galaxias olidus
TTTTTTATTCTAGTCTAGTCTTGTCTCTTTAGTTCTATTCTATTCTATTCTAGTCTAGTCTAGTCTATTATATATATTATATATATTATATTCTCTTTTGGTCACTTCCTTTCTATTCTATTCCATTCTATTCTATTCTATTCTATTCTATTCTATTCTATTCTATTCCTCACCAGGAAGACATAGAGAGCAGATTTTCTGGGTTTGATGTACGTTTTTCTGTTGAGTTTACGTTCAAACAAAAAGGTTCATGTTCCACATGAAAAAGGATTTTAGACAGAGGCTCACACACACACACACACATACACACACACACACACACACACACACACACACACACACACACACACACACACACACACACACACACACACACACACACGTGTACGCTGAGGTTGACCCACATATTTGGGGTAGGGAAGGCTGGCGCTGAAGTGGTGAATCACCACGGCGACGGGTTCTGATTCCACAACAGATCTTCCAGAGTGTTCTGTGGTCCTCTGTAGAACGGCGCCAAGCCCGTTTTATAACGATGACTATCTGTAATCTCTGAATCATTAATCCTTCTCCTTTTTTAAATTAAAACGTCGCCGCCACAGTCATTTGCATACTGATTGAGATATGGGGGAGTCCTTGGGAAAAAGGCGACTAGATTCTGGGAGGCAGATTTAAAATGGAGATCCCATGGTCAGATAGGGTTTAAATTAAAACCGAATCACAGAGAAGATCCTGTTAAACACTGTTATTTTAAATACTGTGCATAAATTATAGTCATATACTGTACTTTATGTTCGGCAATAATTACCCTTTTTTAGTTAAAAGTGAATTGTAAAAGATTGCTGTGTTGATTGATTGACTGATGTAATTAAGGATGAACAGAATCAGATCTATTGATTGCTGTTTTACAATACTGAAAGATGTATTGGTTGCAGTATTGATGAACTGATTAATTTATTGATCGCAGTGTTGGATTTATAACATGTATTGATTACAGTGTTCATGTACTGATAAATGTATGGATTAGCTGATTGATTACACTCATTAACGTATTTATTATCTTATGGGTTATTGATTTAGCTGATGAGTTATTGATTAGCTGATGGATTATTGATTAGCTGATGGATTATTGATTAGCTGATGGGTTATTGATTAGCTGATGGATTTTTGATTAGCTGATAGATTATTGATTAGCTGATGGATTACACTGTGGCTACCAGGTACCGTCTGACCCGTATCGCCGTGGACAACGCGGCCGGGCCCTATAGGAACCACACCGTGGTCTTCCTCGGCTCGGAGAAGGGCATCATCCTGAAGTTCCTGGCCAAGATGAGCAGCGGCCTCCTCAACGACAGCCTCTTCCTGGAGGAGCTCAACGTCTACAACCCAGAGAGGTGGGGCTTTGGAGCGTGTGTGTGTGTGTGTGTGTGTGTGTGTGTGTGTGTGCGTGTGTGTGTTTGTTTGTACAGCGTGATGAGCACTAATCAGATCGTGTGAGAATAGAAAAGGGGGAAGAAAGTGTGTTTGGTTTTCTCCAGTCCTCCTGACCCACCAACTCCAGCCCTCATCAACAACAGAGCCCCATTCCACAGCCAGCCCCCTCCCCATCCCCAACCCCTATTTCCATCCACAAAACCCCACCGCCAAACCCAGTGCCCCCCAGCCCCAGCCCCAGCCCCTAGTCCCATCCACAACCCCCCCCCCCCCCCCCCCCCCCCCCACCACCAACACCACCAAACCCAGTGCCCCCCCCCCCGCCCCCCATCCCCAGCCCCAGCTCCGGTCACAGCCACCAGGCTCAGTGTGCTGGCCAGCTTACCGTCTATTTGAACCAGTAGCAGATGGCCACTCTATCATTTAGGCGCGTTTGATCAGGTTACACTCAGAGGGCTGACCGCGCGCCACTCCTCCATTAAAGAGACTGGGCCAGGCCAGAACCCCCCACCCTCAGAACCACAGGCCCTGCTCTGAAGCTCCGTACGCCTGGGTGATTCAATCAAAATAAACACACACACACACACACACACACACGTATACACACACCACCCGCCTGCACTGGCTCCCCAACGTCAGCTTCCCAGATCTCCCCAATATATTATAGACAGCTAGCACGTGTGTGTGTGTGTGTGTGTGTGTGTGTGTGTGTGTGTGTGTGTGTGTGTGTGTGTGTATGCACGTGTTTGTGTGTTTGTACTGGGGAGGTAATATTTGTAGAGCATAGGAGTGAATTAGGAAAAAAATTGTGAGTAAGATACTCTGCCCAAGCTAATATTTCCAAGACTGGTTGAAAAAGCAGGAATAGAGGAGAGGAGCACAGAGGAGAGGAGAGACGAGGAGCAGAGGAGAGGATAGGAGAGGAGTAGAGTAGTAGAGGAGAGAATATGAGAGGAGAGGAGAGGAGAGGAGATGAGAGGAGAGGAGCAGAGGAGAGAAGAGGAGAGGAGGAGTTGAGGAGTAGAGGAGAGAATATGAGAGTAGAGGAGAGGAGAGGAGAAAAGAGGAGAGGAGAGGAGGAGTAGAGGAGAGGAGCAGGGTGAACAGGAGGAGTAGAGGAGTGTAGGAGTAGAGAGGAGAGGAGAGGAGAGGAGGAGCACCGAGGAGCAGGGAGAACAGGAGGAGCAGAGAAGAGGAGAGGAGGAGTAGAGGAGGAAATATGAGAGTAGAGGAGAGGAGAGGAGAGGAGAGGAGAGGAGGAGAGAGGAGCAGGGAGAACAGGAGGAGCAGAGAAGAGGAGAGGAGAGAGAGAGGAGAGGAGGAGAGAGGAGCAGGGAGAACAGGAGGAGCAGAGAAGAGGAGAGGAGAGGAGAGGAGAGGAGAGGAGAGAAGAGGAGGAGAGAGGAGCAGGGAGAACAGGAGGTTCTTTCAAGGTGCTCAGTGTTCTTATCCAACATGCCTTTTGGTCATGTGACACGTCAGGTGCCGTCTGTCCTCTTTCCTACCCTTCATCCCTTCCCGTCTCTACGGCGACGGTCAAACACTTCCTGGCGGATGGCCATCTGGCCTCAGAGCTTATTGGCTGTCTGCTTGACTGTTCCACTCCTGTTCACCAATAGGCTAGCTGGCTGTTATCTTATTGGCTGTCTGCTTGACTGTTCCACTCCTGTTCACCAATAGGCTAGCTGGCTGTTATCTTATTGGCTGTCTGCTTGACTGTTCCACTCCTGTTCACCGATAGGCTAGCTGGCTGTTATCTTATTGGCTGTCTGCTTGACTGTTCCACCCCTGTTCACCAATAGGCTAGCTGGCTGTTATCTTATTGGCTGTCTGCTTGACTGTTCCACTCCCATTCCCCAATAGGCTAGCTGGCTGTTAGCTTATTAACGGACCTGGTTGACTGTTGTTTTGACTTGGCTTTCAGTCCGTGTGGCTTACCGTTATTAAGTTGTTTTGGCTATTAGCTAATTGACTGCCTGTTTGCCTGTCTGTCTGACTGACTGTTAAAAGCTGTTTGGCTCACCGCTAGGCTTGCTGGCTGGTTTGACGTAATTAACCTGTCAGGCCTTTTCCCCTGCCTTTATTCCCTCCTCCTCGCTTGACTAGTTGATCACAAGCGTGGCTGACTGCTTTCTCGTGTGTGTCTGGTTGACTGACTGTATCGCTGGCTGGATCAGGACGGTGGGTGTACCCACCCAGAGTCTGTGGCTCCTAAGCCCCAGGAGAGAGCTCTAATGTGGGTAGAGAAGCTCAAATGGGTGGGATGGATTAGAAGTGGTTCAACAAAGACATCTGTGTGTGTGTGTGTGTGTGTGTGTGTGTGTGTGTGTGTGCACGCGTGTGCGCGTGCATGCGTGTGTGTGTGCGTGAGTGGTTTTTGTGTGTGTGTGTGTGTGTGTGTGTGTTAGAGTGGTATTAGTGTGCGTATGTGTATGTGTGTGTGTATGTGTGTGTGTGTGTGTGTGTGTGTGTGTGGTAGTGTGTGTGTGTGTGTGTGTGTGTGTGTGTGTGTGTGTGTGTGTGTGTGTGTGTGTGTGGTATTAGTGTGGCGAGGAGGGTTTAAGTGCTGTGTTGTTATTGCTGACTGCTCACTATTTTGTAGTGTCCATCTGTTTCCAGTTCTGGGGCACTATACTCTTCCTCTGTCTCTTTTTTTCTCTCTATCTTTAGCCCTCTCTAAGTCTCAACCTCTCATATATGTGTCCTATCTCTCTCTCTCTCGCTCTCTCTCTCTCTCTCTCGCTCTCTCTCTCTCTCTCTCCTCCCCTGACTAACTCACCTTGCCCCTCCCCCTTCAGATGCAGCATCGATGGCGTGGAGGACAAGCGCATCATCAGTATGCAGATTGACGGGCAGGGCCACGCCCTCTACGTGGCCTTCACTTCCTGTGTGGTCAAGGTGCCGCTGTCGCGCTGCGAGAGACACGGCCGCTGCAAAAAGTAGGACCAACATCAACACTACAACACATTAACATTACAAACTAACACAACAATCCTTAATGACGGAGGTCCAACATCAACACTACAACACATTAACATTACAAACTAACACAACAATCCATAATGACGGAGGTCCAACATCAACACTACACCACATACACATCAAGTTATAATGTAGGTAGTAGAGTTTCATAGCTGTTTCAACATAAATATTACAAACTAACATATCAAGTTATAATGTAGGTAGTAGAGTTTCATAGCTGTTTCAACATAAATATTACAAACTAACATATCAAGTTATAATGTAGGTAGTAGAGTTTCATAGCTGTTTCAACATAAATATTACAAACTAACATATCAAGTTATAATGTAGGCAAATCAGTTTCATAGTTATTTCAACATAAATATTACAAACTAACCCATCAAGATATTATGTAGGCAAATGAGTTTCATAGCTGTTACAACATAAACTTTACAAATGTACACAACAAGATATAATGAAGAAGGTCCAACATGAACACTGCAAACGTACACAACAAGACTGTTTTAGCATTAATGTTACAAACGTACTCAACAAGACTGTTTTAGCATAAATGTTACAAACGTACACAACAAGACTGTTTTAGCATTAATGTTACAAACGTACACAACAAGCTGTAACGTAGGCAGTCGAGTTTCAAAGTGATATGGCATACGAGCGATAAAAGTTACACGTTTTCAAAGTTGTTTCAACATGAACAGTTTGAATGTAAACAAGCAGTCTAGCCTAGGTTTTTTTGAAAGTTGTTTATATGTACAAAACTATTTATGAATGCTTTAGAGAAGGCGAACGTTAAATGAATGCACTTAAATAAGACGTCTTTAATGAAGAGGCTCTTAATGCTGTTTGTCCATAAAATATATTGCTTTATGAATTTAAAATATATATGTTTTCATGTATAGTGTGTATGATCCTTCAAGATTTGAGAAGATGAAAACATAAACTAGAACTTTCTTACACAGATCCATGTTTGTGTGATTCTTGAAGATGAGGAAGTAAGGATGAAGAGAGGCGAATTGATCGAAACTCTCCCTCTCTCTTTCTTTCTGTGTGTCTGCGTGTGTGAATGTGTGTGTGTGTGTGTGTGTGTGTGTGTGTGTGTGTGTGTGTCCTCCAGGTCTTGCATAGCGTCCAGAGATCCATACTGTGGCTGGGTGTCTGAAGGGGCGTGTCGAGAGGTGGTCCTGGACTCAAAGTAAGCCTTCATGTCTTTCTCTCCCTACCTCTATTTCTATCTCTCTCTCTCTCTCTCTCTCTCTCTCTCTCTCCCTCTATATCTCTCTATCACCCCCCCCTCTCTCTCTCTCTCTCTCTCTCTCTCTCTCTCTCCCTCTCTCTCTCTCTCTCTCTCTCTCTCTCTCTCTCTCTCTCTCTCTCTCTCTCTCTCTCTCTCTCTCTCTCTCGTCAGTTTATTTCTATAGAGTGGTAAAGTAAGGGGGTGGGTCTGTTTTATATTGTGGTCTTAGTGACTCTGGTCCCACTACATGGGTTAGCTACAGTATGATCCCTTCCAGCTGACACAGCTATAGTAGATGGAGACAGATCGGGGACGGTGTGTGTGTGTGTGTGTGTGTGTGTGGGGGGGGGGGGGGGGGGGTGTAATACTGCCCCGAGGGCTGAGGTCTGGTTCTTCATGGGCTCGTGGCCAGGGGTTGGGGTGGACGGTCGTCGTGACAACTGTGATTTGCGGGCTGCGTTCTGTGACACACGGCCAGATTATTCTCTCTGAATCAACAGCGAAGGGCGAGGGGGGAGGAAGAGAGGGAAAACCCATTTTTCCGCATGAAGTCATAACAACAAAATAAGGGTCTGTCGCGTTTTGACGTTCAGCGAGTTTGATTCGTGCGTCGACGTGGCTGGTCTGTGGGTGGGGCTGGTCTGCCAGTCTGGATGGGACACAAAGGACAGCCAGAGAGAAGTGTAATCAGAACGCACGCCACATCAAATCAAAGAGGCCCAGAGTAGAAACGTTTTTGTGGTGTTTGCTCAGCTTCAAAAAACAATAACAGAAACGTAATTTTGATTTGGTTGCCCGTGACAACAAGCTATTTAGCCTCCGTGTCAGGAGCCCCTGGGCCAAAGGGCCGTTGTTCGCTCTGCGTGTTCTGTTTCTAGGCTGCGGTAACGGCCCCCTGTCTGTCCTGTGATGATGTCTGTCTAATAGCCGAAGGGGAAGATCCCCAGCGCTCCGTTTGAGTTCCCACTTTGGAAACAAGGGGAAATAAAAGAGAGGTTTAAAAGAGGGCAGATGACCTCCCTCTAACGCCACACTATGTGGGAGAGAGAGGAGGAGAGAGGGATTACCGTCCAGGGACATGGAGAATCTGGTGAAAGCATTTAGATGGATGGACTGAAATAGAGAGGGGGAGAGAGAAAGAGGGATGGATTGAGTACAGGAGGGAGGGAGGGAGGGATGTGGCATCCGAGGGAGATTCTGATGAAAGGATGGATGGAGGGAGAGAAAGGGATGGAAGTGCAGTGCTGCGTAATGAAAAGGGTTTCCCTACGCAAACAAACTGACCCTCTAAGATCCTCCTATACCCTCCTCTACCTGCTCTGTCTCTCTCTCTCCTCCTCCTATACCCTCCTCTACCTGTTCTCTCTCCTTCTCCTCCTCCTTTAGATGCTCCAATACCTGTTCTCTCCCTCTCTCTCTCTCTCTCTCTCTCTCTCTCTCTCTCTCTCTCTCTCTCTCTCTCTCTCGCTCTCCTTTCAGATCCTCCTCTAGCCTCTACCTGTATTCTGTCTTTTCCTCTGCTCTTTTCTCTCTTTTCTGTATCAATCACACAATCTGCCTTTCAACTCTTCTTTGTCAGATTTTGCTTTGCTATTCCCTCGTTTATTTCTCTCTTTCTGTGTCATCCTTCTTTCTTTCTCTCTCTCTCTCCATCCTTACCGGTACCCCCCTCCATCTTTTTCCATCATCATCGCCTCCCTCCCTCCCTCCCTCCCTCCCTCCCTTCTGTCCTCCTCCTCCATCTGGCCTGGTAGATGCCCTGCCAGTTTTCCTATGGATTCCTCCCCTCCCATGGCTTTCCAAACAGAACACCTCCTAATATTCTCCAGCATCTGTAAAATGGCCTGCTCTCT
>JAPMUY010004345.1:17500-30562 GCA_026901105.3 Galaxias olidus
TAAGTGGTGTGAGTGTGGGTGTGTGGGTGGGTGTGTGTGTGTGTGTGTGCGCATGCGTGCGTGCGTGCGTGCGTGTGTGAGGGGAGATAGAGGAGCGTGGCTTTAATAGGAGGGGGCGACAGCAGGGTAGCGTGATTCATGGGGTGCAGAGATATATGACCGTCTTTGGCAGAGGACAGACAGTTATATACAGACAGACGGATGGACGGGCAGACGGGCAGGCAAACAGACAGACAGACAGACAGACAGACAGACAGGCAAGCAGGCAGGCAGGCAGGCAGGCAGGCAGGCAGGCAGGCAGGCAGGCAGGCTGGCAGGCAGGCAGGCAGGCTGGCAGGCAGGCAGGCAGACAGGCAGACAGGCAGGCAGGCAGGCAGGCTGGCAGGCAGACAGACAGACAGACAGACAGAGACAGCAGACAGCCACAGACAGACAGACAGCCTGTCAGGCAGGCAGGCAGGCAGACAGACAGACAGTCAGACAGCAGGCAGGCAGGCAGCAGACAGACAGGCAGACAGGCAGGCAGACAGGCAGACAGGCAGACAGACAGGCAGACAGGCAGACAGGCAGACAGACAGGCAGACAGACAGACAGACAGGCAGACAGGCAGACAGACAGACAGGCAGGCAGGCAGGCAGGCAGACAGGCAGACAGACAGACAGACAGGCAGACAGGCAGGCAGGCAGGCAGACAGGCAGGCAGACAGGCAGGCAGGCAGACAGGCAGGCAGACAGACAGGCAGGCAGGCTGGCAGGCAGGCAGACAGACAGGCAGGCAGGCAGGCAGGCAGGCAGACAGACAGACAGGCAGGCAGGCAGGCAGACAGGCAGGCAGGCTGGCAGGCAGACAGACAGGCAGACAGGCAGACAGGCAGTACACGTACAACTAGACTCACAACTGACAGACAAAACACAATAAATATACATTTTGGAAAAAAAAAGCATGATTTAAAAACCAACAGAGAGAGAAATCTGTTTAACATTCCGCCCTGCGTTCTGCGATGACCTTGGGTTGTACCACTTTATCCAGAGGGGTGTCCAAGGGTCCAAGGGTGTCATTGACGAGGCTAATTAGCATTAAGACTGAGATCCCCAGCAACATGACTGTAATTGAATCCTAACGATCTCCCTGGTGATTGATTTAGTGCAGCCGACCTTCCTCCACGTACATAGAGTGGGCACGAGCAGCCCAAAGAGACAAGCTAGACGGGTTATTAGTAGATTAGACTTATTAACGAGATGATTATATATATTACAATTCACATTTTCTGGTACATTTTATGTGTGAAAAGATCATCAAGGACCGTTTTAAGTGACTAAATAGTTTGAGGATGAATAATGTAGCGAGTCGTGCAGAAAGTCAAGCAGGTAGGACAAGTGATGAAAACAAGGAATTTTAAATGATGGAGAGATGAAAAGAGGAGAGAGATTGTCTTGTCCTCTCGCCCTTCATATCAAAAGCAAAAGATCCTGTGATGATCGATAGAGAGACAGATGGAGAGAGAGAGAGAGAGAAATGGACAGAGCGAGATAGACAGAGAGAGAGAGAGAGATGAACAGAGAAAGATGGAGAGAGAGATGGGTCTGTTTTTGTACTAGCAGATATAAGACCTGAAATGTGTGTGAAAAGACAGAAAGAGAGAAGGTGAAAGTGTGATGAAGAAGGAGAAAGAAAGAGAGAAGGAGAAAGTGTGATAGAGAAGGAGAAAGAAAGAGAGAAGGAGAAAGTGTGATAGAGGAGAAAGAGAGAAGCAGAAAGAGGAGAGAAGAAGACTGGCCTCGTCCTCATGCCAAAGTGACCGATCTCACACACACACACACACACACACACAGTCATACACACACACACACACACACACACAAACACACACACACACACACACAAACACACACACACTCACGTTCACACGCACACACACACACACACACACACACACACGCACGGTAGCTAATGAGTTGCTCAGGGTCGTCAGGGAAAACGGCTTGTTGCTGTGCTCAGCCCAGCAGCTGTCCATGTTTGTGTCAGAGAGGAAGGGAGGGAGGGAAGGAGGGAGGGAGGGAGGGAGGGAGGGAGGGAGGGAGGGAGGGAGGCAGACAGACTGGACATTGAGGGCTTACGAGTGTGTGTGTGTGTGTGTGTGTGTGTGTGTGTGTGTGTGTGTGTGTGTGTGTGTGTGTGTGTGTGTGTGTGTGTCTGTGTGTGTGTGTGTGTGTGTGTGTGTGTGAGAAGCAGAGCCAGTGAGGTGCGGGGTTGGAGATCACCATTAATATCTAAGACGATGAAAGAGAAAGATAGAGAGAGGAGAGAGAGAGAGAGGGAGGGAGAGAGAGAGAGAGAGAGAGGGAGGGAGGGAGAGGTAAGGAATATAACGAGGCACTCTTTCTCTAGTGATTAAACCATGTTGTGTCTTTGGTCTGGCTGCGTTACTTTAACTGTGCTGTTTCTCTCTGTCTCTATGTGGGTTAGCCTGTGCTGTTTCTCTCTCTCTGTGTTGGCTAGCCTGTGCTGTTTCTCTCTCTGTCTCTGTGTTGGCTAGCCTGTGCTGTTTCTCTCTCTCTGTGTTGGCTAGCCTGTGCTGTTTCTCTCTCTGTCTCTGTGTTGGCTAGCCTGTGCTGTTTCTCTCTCTGTCTCTGTGTTGGCTAGCCTGTGCTGTTTCTCTCTCTGTCTCTGTGTTGGCTAGCCTGTGCTGCTTCTCTCTGTCTCTGTGCATTAGTCAGTCTGAACTGTCTCTCTCTCTCTCTGTGTTGGCTAGCCTGTGCTGTTTCTCTCTCTGTCTCTGTGTTGGCTAGCCTGTGCTGTTTCTCTCTCTGTCTCTGTGTTGGCTAGCCTGTGCTGTTTCTCTCTCTGTCTCTGTGTTGGTAAGCCTGTGCTGTGTCTCTCTGTCTGAGCGTTAGTCAGTCTGCACTGTCTCTCTCTATCTCTGTGTTGGTTAGCCTGTGCTGTCTCTCTCTGTCTCTCTGTGTTGGTTAGCCTGTGCTGTCTGTCTCTGTTGGCTAGCCTGTGCTGTGTCTCTCTGTCTTTCTGTCTCCACGTTGGTTATTCTGTGCTGTCTCTCTCTGTCTCTGTGCGTTAGTCAGTCTGAGCCGTCTCTCTCTGTCTCTGCGTTGGCTAGCCTGTGCTGTCTCTCACTGCCTGCGTGTTGGTTAACTTGTGCTGTCTCTCTGCGTTGGCTAGTCTGCACTGTCTCTCTCTATCTTTGCGTTGGCTAGCCTGTGCTGTGTCTCTCTCTTTCTCCACGTGGGTTAACCTGCGCTGTGTCTCTATCTTTGCGTTGGCTAGCCTGTGCTGTGTCTCTCTCTTTCTCCACGTGGGTTAACCTGCGCTGTGTCTGACAGGCCACCACCACCACCACCACCACCACCACCAAACTCCCCCCTACCCCACCACGGCACTCCCTGAGGCGGCCGCTGCAGCCGCCGGAGATCCCCTGGGTCGGGACGCGCCCGTCCCCCCCTCAGATAGCAGAGACCCCTACATGGCGCAGCCCGAAGCAGCCAATGGTAAGCCTTGGAACGGTCCATTTTCACCTGTGGAGAGGGGTGCGGGGATTGGGGATGGGGGAGGAGTTCACGATTTGAGATTTACCACCGCCGCCTGCTGCTGCTGTCTGTGCTGCTTCCAGCTGACCTGTACAACTCTGTCACGGGAACAAATTACCTTTCTACACACACACACACACACACACACACACACACACACACACACACGCACACACACACACGCTCGGTCATACACACACACACACACATAGCCACCCCGCAGGAGAGATTTATTATTTAAGGGCTCTAATATCCCAGAGGATATATATATAATGTAATATCCACACCATTATGTCGTGAAAAGGAAGATTGCAATGTATTTATTTCCACAAGAAGATGGCCCCCGCTCCATCATGGCCAGAGATATCGTGACGTGACATTGAATGGTCTCTTCTCCGAGTTAACAACCGGTCGAGATGTACCGCCTCAAGGTTGAGGCACACACACGCGCACGCACACACACACACTCACATACATACACACACACACACATTCGCATAACGCACACGTAACCTTACATGTTCAAACAGATTATCAAACACACACACACAAACACACACATAACACACGCGCGTCCTGTTAGGCGAGTGGAACTGTGATTACAGTTGATCAACGAGGCGTTCCCTTTAATAGAAGAGATGGTTCCATTATAGCTCCCATTACCCAGACATGGAGGTCCCTCTCCTCGCCTCGCCTCTCCTTCTATTGCCGTGCATTACATGAGTCACGCCATTAGACGGTCGTCACGGCGATGAGCAGATATTGATAATCCATAGTAGTGGTTGGGAGTGTCCTCGTGCCCCCCGCTGATATCTATCAGAGACGTAACATGAGATATTTAAGCCTATATGTATATAACGGGAGTCATAGAAATTCATAGAAATAGATGTTCTAGAACGCGTCATAGCTGTGCCGGCCGTGTCTCTTCTGGTTCATCCAGATCTATGAGTGAGACTTGAATGACTAAACAACAAAAATATATGAACTTATACATCAAATATCTGTATTAATTGTAATTTAATAAGAAGCTTAAGGAGCCATTAGCATTTGCATTACTATTAGCCGCATCATTAGCATTAGCAGCGTTAGCATAAGCCACAGCATTAGCATAAGCCACAGCATTAGCCACAACAGCAACATTAGCAGCATTAGCATTAGCTGCATTTGTAGCATTAGCATTAGCAGCAGCAGCAGCGGCGGGTCAGTAGATCAACCAGACTGGGGAGGCAGAACCCCCCCGACCCGACAGCATGCTTAGTTAACCAACATCACCACAACGACCACATCGCCACGACGACCACACGATGGTTTTCTGCTTTCCCTCGTCCTTCATCTTGCCTTTACCTGAGCTCCCCCCCATGTTTTCACAGAGCCATTTAAAACATCCAATCAGAGCGCGGTCAGTTAGAGAAACCCCGAGGTCGAATGGTTCCGGAATGTTCAGGGTTTGAATTGTTGCCTGGCAGCAGTAAGGAGGGCTTTCCAGGAACTAAAGAGGTCCTAGGTTAGAGAGATGTGTTCTGATTGGGTGGCTCTGTAAAGACAAACAGCTAACTAGCTCAGGTAAACGCAACCAGCAGGGCTTACATTCAAACAAAGGCTTCTTTGCTGTTTTATTTCTGTTTAATGTTGTTATTATTTCTTGATAACACTTTTTGTTTGTGTTTAAATGTTTTTTTTAATTAGTTCTATTTAAATTTTCAGCTCTGCAGTTTAAAAAAAAAGAGAGTCAGCTCTGGCAGTATTTTTTCCTGTTTCCTTCAGTTAATTTCATTTGAGTGTACCATATTTTGCATGGCTTTAGTGTAGACTGTGAATTGTGCTACTTATATATAATATATATATGTATTTTTTTCTGCTTTGATTGCTTTGATGGTATTAAGCACCGTTTTGCCTCCACACAGCTTAACGCGTTTCTGCATGGCAAATTGAACACCACAGCAGTTTCCATCCCCCTACCCTCACCCTTCTTCTCTTTTCCTCACCTCCCTCCATCCCTCTCTCTCTCTTTTTGCTTGTCAAAACAGGCTTCATAACAGGGCCAAATGCACTCTGGAAACATGATGAACGTTGCTCGGAATCTCAATCAAGCACAGAGTGATCGTTAGCGACACTGTTTAATGGAGTCACTCACTAAATTAGCATATTCTATATCAAAGGAAGATGGATATATGTGACACAGTTTTTAAACGGTGGCAACATTTAGTAAAAACCATCCATCAGTAAGTTGGAAATAAAGTTTATGAAGCCGTTTTGGAAATAATATTCACACTTTCTCCATAATAACTTCTCAAAGTTGTTAGTTAGCTACTCCCTTGTTGGATAAAAATTATTATTCCACTCCGACATTTTCTATTTACAATCTGGCTCATTGTGAGATTCTTATCTGCTAATGAATGCCACAGAGCCACCGATATGTATTAGAGAAACACCCCCAGCAGCAGTTGCGACGTTAGAAAAGCCAGGGGCCCATGGGAATTGGAGTCATTCATTAACACAACGGCTATTTAACACCACAAGAACTCCATTACCCAGGGTTCCAGTGGGACGACAATTCGAGTTGCCGGGTGACCGTGCTAGTTTTCTCAGTGCATTGTAGCCTGCCTGTCCTGTGCGTGCGGCTGACAGTCTGTCTGTCTGTCAGTCTGTCTGTCAGACTGACTGGCCCTCTCATCTGTGGGATCAACCCTCTCAACTCTCCTCCTCCCCCTACTCCCCCTCGCCTCTCCCCCCTGCTCCTCCTCGCCTCCCCCCACCACCATCTGCTGACATCGTGAACCCCCTTCGCCCCCCTGCCCCCCTCCACAAGACCCCCCCCTCTCTCTTGAGATGGAATGTTCCAAGGCTGTACCTTTAATGTAGTCACAATGTATTACTAACCAGATTTATAGGTACAGACCCGCCTCCCTCCTCGCTCCCCCTCAACTCTTTCTTCCTCTTCCTCCATCTTCCTCTTCCTCCGTCTTCCTTTGCCTTTGCTTTCGCTCTCTCTCTCGCTCTCTCTCTCTCTCTGTCTCTCTGTTTCTCTGTTTCTCTCTCTGTTTCTCTCTCTCTCTCTCTCTCTCTCTCTCTCTCTCTCTCTCTCTCTCTTTCTATCTCTGTCTCTCTCTCTTTTTCTGTCTCTGTTCCTGTCTCCCTATTTTTCCTATCTCTCTCTATCTCTGTCTCTCTCTCTCCCTCTTTTTGTCTCTCTCTCTCTCTTTCTCTCTCTGTTTCTGTCTCCCTCTCTCTTTCTCTCTCCCTCTCTCTGTCTCTCTCTCTTTTTCTATCTCTGTTTCTGTCTCCCTCTCTCTCTCTCTCTCTCTCTCTCTCTCTCTCTCTCTCTCTCTCTCATTGTCTCCCACTGATGTTCTATCTTTTCCTCGGGCTGGTAGAATGTGTCCTAGCCCTGCTTTTCTTTTCTCTCTCCTCTGTCTCTCTCTCTCCCTCTCTCTCTCTCTCTCTCTCTCTCTCTCTCTCTCTCTCTCTCTCTCTCTCTCTCTCTCTCTCTCTCTCTCTCTCTCTCTCTCCCACAGTCTCTCTCGGCCCCCTCCTCCCAGACCTGTAGCTGTCTCGGTTTCGTTCCAATTTATGAGTTCATTACAGAAGCTATCTAGTGTGAGAGGGAGAGGGAGAGGAAAGCGAGCAAGGGAGGGAGCGAGGGAGGGAGGGAGGGAGGGAGGGATAAGCCGAGAGGAGATAGATGGCGGGGGGGGGGGGGGGGGGGCTGGCGTTGAGCTTGTGACTGGGGGGAGAGATAGAGGGAAGAGGGAGGAGGAGGAGGATTGGGGGATAGGGAATGTGAGAAGAGAGAGAGGGAGAGGGACGGAGAGAGGGAGGGGGAGCGAGAGAGAGGGAGTGGGAGCGAGAGAGAGAGAAGGCACAAAGACAGGAGGAGAAAATGGAGAGGGCTGAGAGATTCACAGAGTCACAACCAGGGATTGACAGATGAGAAGAGAAAGACTCAGAGAGAGAGAGAGAGAAAGAGAGAGGAAGAGAGAGGGGGGGGAGAAGGGGTGAAAGAGAGAAAGGGGGGGTGAAAGTGAGCGAGACGCAGAGGGAGTGAAAAAGAGAAGAGAGAAGGAGAGAGAGAATGAGAGAGTGAGAGAGAGAGAGAGAGAGAGAGAGAGAGAAAGAGAGAGAGAGAGAGGGAGGGGGGTTAGACTGAGAGAACAAAGGTGGGGAGAGAAAAATGCTGAAGTGCAGAAAGGGCGACAGATAGATTTGTTATGGAACGAAAAAGAAAAAGAGAGTGAAAAGAAATAGAGAAAGAATAAAAAGAGGAATATAAGAAAGAGGGGAAAGAAAGAAGAGAGGACTATAAAGACACACAGGGAAAGAAAGAGAGTGTATCTGTGTTTCCAACCCAGCACGGCCTGTGAGATGTGTGTCCACTCTGTACTAACTCACCCCTCTTCCACTGGGACTTGTAGTCCTCTGAACACCTCTGTGAACTACAGTGAGGAGGACACAGGGAGGGGGGCTCACATTGCACAGTGAGACGTGTGTATGGAGTGTTGCATGGTGTTACTGTATGCTGATGTTTGTTGCCTAATTGCCTATGTACACCATTACATATTGTGCTATATTGACTGAATCACGTGGCAAATCCACTGCCAGAAACCAGCGATATCATTCCAGCATCTGTCGACTGGTTCAGCCATCGATCGGCTCCACTGAAATGAAAGACGTCATAGATAAATCTCTGTATTTCTCCTTCCTCGCAACCTGGTGTGAGGAGGAAGAGGGGAGGAGGAGGAGGAAGAGTGGGGGGGGGGGGGTTCTGAGAGAGAGGATCCTTGACGGATCTGCCGGGGCCACAGGGACACTGCCGGTTATTGGGTTATTTTAGTTTGGGTTGTGACACCTCTGTGTTGGGGTGATATTGTCATGATGGAGGGCTCCCTGTGCAGACTGGCTTCCAGCGCTTTGGGATGGAGAGCCAATTACTGGTCTCTGTCGAAGCTGTCTGCAAGAGGCTTGTTATGGTGGCTGACTGAGGGGGGGGGGGGGTTCGACTGTCAACAAGGTATATAGAGCAGCAGACGAACAAACAAGACAGCAGTTAGGTATACTGCTGGTGTATTTAGCCGACTGTATTATGGGCTAATAGCAACAAAAAAAAAACGAAAATCTTTGGAAAATGGTTCGATTGTTCAGACAGCGGAAGTGTTTACAGCGCTGTGGGACAACACTGCGGTTAGCCTTCCTGGGAGCCCGTGGATAATAACGACCCTAGCTCCTTTTCAGTCGAATGTATTTCAGCTGCCGAGTCATTTCAACATGAACTCAAACCAGAGTGCCCGCTGGAGTTGAACTTTCCTCGAGCGTTTGGACTTGACTTCCTGTCCTGACAATTAGCTCACATTGTGTTTCCCTCCAA
Organism: Galaxias olidus; assembly: GCA_026901105.3. Classification (NCBI taxonomy): domain Eukaryota; kingdom Metazoa; phylum Chordata; class Actinopteri; order Galaxiiformes; family Galaxiidae; genus Galaxias; species Galaxias olidus. The sequence continues at coordinate 26,402 of JAPMUY010004345.1, forward strand.
AAACGAAGGCTGCGTCCGTGTCTCCACCTAACCAGGAGAAAGAGCGCCCGGCGTTAAGTGCTTCTTTCGCGTTAAATTGCTCTTTTTCACGTTTGAATGGACTCTTTTTCCCATTGAGCCGGACCCCAATTATTTCAGATTTTCCGCCCCCCCCCCCCCCCCCCCACAGAAACCCGTTGATCCGAGCGCACCGGTCGCGCGCGGCCCCTCGGCCCGTCCAATGACCTGCGGCGCTGACACCCCGAGGTGGCCGGGACAAAGCTTCTGATTGGTCGGAGCGGGAGGAAATGAGACCTCCTATGGGGCCGTGATTTGATGACGCACCACACACACCACCCACGTACCCCATTGTACAGAAACGTTCAATTGGCCAATTATTAACAGCCAGGCATTGACAGACTAAAGGAAATACGACCTCCCTCCCTTTCTCCCTCTCTCCCTCTCTACCTCTCTGCCCCTCCCTCTCCCAATCTCCCCCTCTTCCCCTCCCTCTCTCCCACTCTCCTTCCCTCTCTCCCTCTCTCCCTCTCCCTCTCTACCCCTCCCTCACCCCCCTTCCCCTCCCTCTCACCCCCTCTCTCCCCCTCCCTCTCTCCCCCTTTCTCTTCTCTCCCTCTCTCTCTCCTCTCTCTCCCCCTCCATCTCTCCTCCATCTTTTTCCGGGTGTCGTCTCGAGATTCAATCACTTTCAAACCTTGACATGTGCCCCTCTCGTCACCACAGTTAATCATTATGCAGATTCTGGAAAGAAGAAACATAATTGGATTGCATTGTTGCAACGCGTTATCAATTCAGCACAGGGCCTCTCATCTTATGGAAATGGCCCGTGAATATATGAGGATCAGGCTGTGAGGAGGAGGAAGGCAGTGTGTGTGTGTGTGTGTGTGTGTGTGTGTGTGTGTGTGTGTGTGTGTGTGTGTGTGTGTGTGGGGGGGGGGGGGGGGGGGGGGGGGGGGTGAGCGCGTGCATGTATGTGTGTGGGCATGTGTGTTGTGTGAGTGTGTGTGTGTGTGTGTGTGTGTTGCGTGTGTGCGTGCGTGCGTGCGTGCGTGTGCGTGTGTGTGTGTGTGTGTGTGTGTGTGTGTGTATGTGTGTGTGTGCGGGTTCGCGCACGTGTTTGTCTTTGTCTGGATTCCCCCTGTGTCATGGAGATGGTTTATTAGCTGGGAAGTTGAGGCAACAGTGACACCAGACTACAGTCTGTCTTATGAGAGACAGGGAGACAGAGAGACAGAGAGACAGAGAGACAGGGGGACAGGGAGACAGAGAGAGAGAGAGACAGGGGGACAGGGGGACAGGGAGACATAGAGACAGAGAGACAGAGAGACAGAGAGACAGAGAGACAGGGGGACAGAGAGACAGAGAGACAGAGGGACAGGGGGACAGGGAGACATAGAGACAGAGAGACAGGGGGACAGAGAGACATAGAGACAGAGAGACAGAGACACAGAGAGACAGAGAGACAGAGGGACAGAGAGACAGAGAGACAGAGAGACAGAGAGACAGAGAGACAGGGGGACAGAGAGACATAGAGACATAGAGACAGAGAGACATAGAGACAGAGAGACATAGAGACAGGGGGACAGAGAGACAAGGAGACAGAGAGACAGAGAGACAGGGGGACAGAGAGACATAGAGACATAGAGACAGAGAGACAGAGAGACAAGGAGACAGAGACAGAGGGACAGGGAGACATACATACTGTAGTCTAACTCTGTAACACCAGACTACAGTCTGTCTGATTAGAGTCAGGGAGACAGAGAGACAGGGGGACAGGGAGACAGGGGGACATAGTAGTTTATCTCTATCTCTGTAACCCTAAACTACAATCTGTCTGGAAACAGGGAGAAGACAGGGGGACAGGGAGACAGAGAGACAGGGAGAAGACAGGGGGACATGGAGACAGAGAGACAGGGAGAAGACAGGGGGACATGGAGACAGAGAGACAGGGAGAAGACAGGGGGACATGGAGACAGAGAGACAGGGAGAAGACAGGGGGACATGGAGACAGAGAGACAGGGAGAAGACAGGGGGACAGGGAGACAGAGAGACAGAGGGACATACTTACTGTAATCTATCTCTGTCTCTGTAGCACTAGACTATAGTCCGTCTCTAGGAGAGACAGACGGACAGGGAGACAGAGGGATACATATTGTGGTCTGACTGCCGCTGTAATGTGTTTTAATTTGCCGCCCCCCCCCCCCCCCCCCACTGCAGAGTGTGTAATTGAAGCCAATGAGTTCACGCCAGCATGCACCTTAACTCTTAAACAAACTGTTCACGCTTCACTGACCGCCGACGCGCTCGCTGTACAGTCTGTACGGAGCCTATGGAAGAGAACTGTTCAGAAGAGCAAACGGTAGACTTTATAGATAAAGACATTTGTAAAATAAACAAATAGATTTTCTATAATAGCTAATTGTCCTCCGCCCCTTTTCTTACTGATTGGTTTTGCATCGTCGCGAGTGTCCGTGTATCTCTGAGCGAAACACTCCACTGAACAAGGCCAAGAGAGACTAACTCAAACCATTTTTTAGACAACGTCCCTGTGTGTGTGTGTCTGTGTGTATGGCTGTGTGTGTGAGCATGTGTGTGTGTTTGTGTGAGCGTGTGTGTGTGTGAGCATGTGTGTGTGTGTGTGTGTGTGTGTGAGCAGGTTCTGTGTGTGTGTGTGTGCGTGTGTGTGTGAGCGTGTGTGTGTGTGTGAGCATGTGTGTGTGTGTTTGTGTGAGCGTGTGAGCATGTGTGTGTGTGTTTGTGTGAGCGTGTGTGTGTGTGTTGTGTGTGTGTGTGTGTGTGTGAGCGTCTGTGTGTGTGAGCATGTGTGTGTGTGTGTGTGTGTGTTTGTGTGAGCGTGTGTGTGTGTATGTGTGTGTGTGTGTGTGTGTGTGTGAGCATGTGTGTGTGTGTGTGTGTGTGTGTGTGTGTGTGTGTGTGTGTGTGTGTGTGTGTGTGTGTGTGTGTGTGTGTGTGTGTGTGTGTGAGCATGCTGTGTGTGTGTGTGTGTGTGTGTGTGTGTGTGTGTGTGAGCGTGTGTGTGTGTGTGTGTGTGTGTGTGTGTGTGTGAGCGTGTGTGTGTGTGTGTGTGTGTGTGTGAGCATGCTGTGCGTGTGTGTGTGTGTGTGTGTGTGAGCGTAATGGTCTGTATTGGGAGGTTGTAGACCTCTTCTCGGCCTCGTTGTGATCTTAAAAGGGCCTTTCAAGTTCTCCCGTCAGCGGACAAAGGAAGCACTCTGTTGGGTTCCACCAAATTCTGAACACATTAAAAGAAAGTGTGTGTGTGTGTGTGTTTGTGGGAATGTGTGTGTGAGAGAAATTGATTGATGGACAGTGAACGAGAGAGAGAGAGAAAGAGATAGAAAAGAGAGAGATAAAGAGAGAGGGGGGTTAGAGAGAGAGAGGGAGAGACAGAGGGAGAGAGATTGATGGACAGTGAAAGTGAGAATGTGATGGAGAGAGAGAGAGAGATAGAGAGAGAGAGAGAGAGAGAGAGAGAGAGAGAGAGACCATTGTGCAGTGTTTTGTGATGGTGCAGAAAGTGTCGGGGAGCTCTACCTGTCTCATTAGGTACACATAGTGTTGTGTAGTTTAACATGAAACGGTCAAATATAAACAGATGCGATGCATTAGAAAACACACAGAGATGTATCTGAATATCTGAGATATGTATTAGCAGAGCCTGCAGGATGCATGAAACTCACATCAGACCCTTTCTATTCAAAGGATTTGGTTATCTGAGAGGTCTATGACAATACACATATCTAATTAGGCCAATATACGATATATAAATCCATATATATACAGTATATATATATATATGTATACATATACTGTGTGTATATATATATATATATATATATTTATAGCATAAGATCATTTGAGCAGGATGAATACTCAGCATGTGACGTTGATGGTTTCTATGACAGCGTTCAGTCCTACTGGAAAAGGCGTTAGGACAAGACTGTGAAATCAGAACCAGTGAACTCGTCTTCATCAAAGGGTGAGCACATCGAGGAAGACGTGGTCATCTTCCAGGTCCAGTGACGGTCTTTTATGACTGTATATGTTTATTTCTATTTAAAAACTTTTTACATAGTAGTCGTTTCGGTGTTCTCCTGCGGTCAAGGTCAAAGGTCAACTTAGAACCCAGAGCTGGGAAGA
>JAPMUY010004350.1:0-2500 GCA_026901105.3 Galaxias olidus
CCCCCCCCCCCCCCCCCCCCCCACCACTCAATGGAGATTGATGTTGGCAGATCTGAGTCTTCTGAAGATGGATTCTGTTGAGGGCACCAAGCTTCGTGTTCTTTTGTGATTCCCCTCTCGCAAACAAAGAAAACACAGCAACGGCTGCCTCTTTTGGTCGTGGGTTTGGTACGGCAGCTCTGTGTTCCGCTGCTGCTGTCTAGGCACGCACCGATCCAATCAATATGCTCTATAACTGGTATTCTCTAATCTCCTGATCAGAGAGAGAGGGGACAGAGAGAGAGAGAGAGAGCGAGAGAGAGAGAGAGAGAGAGAGGGAGAGAGAGAGAGGGGGGGGGGGTTACACACCAAGAACAGGTTTTTACATGTTTTAAAAAACTTGTTTGTACTGAATGTTCCTTTTCATCCCGGGTTTACACTTTCGGTGTTTTGTGAATGTTCCTTTTCATGTTCCGTGTTTTGTAAATGTTCCTTTTCATCCCGGGTTTGACGTGGTTCATGTGAATGTTCCTTTTCATCACTTTCGGTGTTTTGTGAATGTTCCTCTTCATCCCGGGTTTGATGTGTTCACTTTCGGTGTTTTGTAAATGTTCTTTTCATCGGGTTTGGACTTTCGTGTTTTGTGAATGTTCTTTTCATCCCGGGTTTGACTTCACTTTCGGTGTTTTGTAAATGTTCCTTTTCATCCCGGGTTTTTGAACTTTCGGTGTTTTGTAAATGTTCCTTTTCATCCCGGTTTGATGGTTCACTTTTGGTGAATGTTCCTTTTCATCGGGTTTGACGTGGTTCTTTCGGTGTTTTGTAAATGTTCCTTTTCATCCCGGGTTTGATGTGGTTCCAGGACTTACTGAAAGGTGGACTTACTTGATGCTTGGGATATCATAAGTATTACAAAAACAGACTTCACCATTCAAAAAGAGAAAAGGGTATATTGCAAAGACTAATGTGTGTCGAACAAAACTTTGGTCTTTGGTGGACTGACCGGTAACCCGGAAGACGAAGGGCCCTCTTCGATGTATTGGCTGACAGACTGCAATGGCTACTGGCAGTAAACATCAAGTTTATTTTGGGTTCAACAGGTTATTTATACAAGCAAAAATGTACAAATGTAATACTGTCACTCCAAATTGTATTAGTATTCATAAAAATAATATTAACAGAAACGGGCAGTCAATGGTTCATAGTACCATAGATTATGTCATAATTGGATTTGCCTTATGATGGAATTATAATACCAACAGAATGAACTCTGACATAAGCCGCGAAGAGCAACACACTGACAAAGGAACATTTTTTAATGAACTTACTGTAATCGGATTTGTCTCAAAAAAAGGCGGAGAAAGGGGGAGACTATTTGCTGGGATTGTAGAGTGTGTTTGACAGGGAACGAGGATTGGCTGTGACTAGTGTGGACAACAGTTTGTGTGTTCCAGATGACAGCTGTTTGCTCAAAGTGGGGACAATACTTCTGGATCACACACACACACACACACACACACACACACACACACACACACACGGAAGTTTAGCTCTGGATCACATGACCCTTTTTCACCCAACTGTCTGGCTGTCACACACACACACACACACACACACACACACACACACACACGCACACGCACACGCATACGCAAACACACACACAGATGCCTTCACACACACACACACACACACACATGCAAACACACACAGATGCCTTCACACAGAGAGATACATGGAGGCCTAGCTCTGGATCACAAGACCCTTTTTTGCCTAATTGCTTGGCTGTCACCCCCACACACACACACACACACACACACACACACACACACACACACACACACACACACACACACACACACACACGGCACAAGGCCAGACCTGCTCATGACTCGGACAGACCTGTCGTGAATGAAGCCACGCTCAAACAGCGGGACGAGAATAATAAACTCAGGAGAAACAAACATGCACCGCATAATCCATTCCAACTCCCATTTGTCTGTCACACTCCGAAATAATCATCCCAATATTTGTTGTCCTCTGCTTGTTAGTCGCAGGGTGCTCCTTCCAGAATTTATCCCCCCTTTTTTTTTTGTTGGTTTAAAAGAGAGGCCAGCAAGGACGGTCCGAGCTCAGCTGCTGGGCAATAATACATGACAGGGAATTCTATCAAACGGTTTCCACGCTCTCCTCGTCCACCTCTGACATCTGTCACATGCCCCATAGTTATGCAAGGTCACAAACAATATTTACATATTCTCTCTCTCGCTCTGAGTTTGGAGACGGACCGTACCCTCTCTGATGAATAAAAGAACAAACAAAAGCATCCGACCTCTCTATGTGTCAACGCTGTGGAACAATATGGTGAAATATTTAGCTTGGTTCTAAAAGCTGAGACTTGCGACCTCTGAGCGCACAAATAATAAAGAGGCATTTTCACAGGGTTCGCTCGTTATGGCAAACCATAGTCATGCAACATTTAATTTTTTTATTGGACCACATGCATGGCAATGAGTGGCTC
>JAPMUY010004350.1:7500-30504 GCA_026901105.3 Galaxias olidus
GAGGTACGGGGCTGTCACGTGGGCCGAGGAGGTTTACCGAGAGGATCACGGAATTCATCGGGAAGCTGATGTTGCAATGGATGGCTAAAGTTGCAATGATGCGGAGCGGAGCCGACTTCATAAACAGCTTTAAGCACCCAGCTATTTGTCAGATAAATCCCTGCTACTTTGTCGTCATTTAGGATTCAGCACCCTGGGACTGGGAGAAACAGTTGTTTGTCGAATGTATGCGTGTGGTCGACTGTAATTAAAAACTCCAACGTAGTTAAGCAGCAGGCTGGAATTCATCTGGGTTAAAAAAAGAAAATCAATCCCTACTTCTTTGTCCTTGGCTTAAAGGCTCTTTTTTTGTACAGAAAGCTAAGCAAATAAGGCTATTCTTCTTTGGGAGCTTTTGTGTTAACTGGCCAATAACGCGCCGAAAGAATGAAGAGACTATAGATTTTAAAAAGCCCTCGTGATGTGAGGTAATACATCAGCAGAAACAAAAGCCGGTTGGCTGCGCTCTCGGGTTTCAGGTGTTTTAAATAGAGAGGGGTTCAAAGGTTACTAATTGTAATTTCCCCAATCATTAAATGAGGCGGGAACTCAGCTCATTGTTCTTAGCCTAGCGTGACCCAAGACGTATGGCTTCCTCTTGGCCTTTGTGTTCACTGAATATCCCTTTATTCCCCCCCACCCCCCCTTTCCCTTTTCCTATCGTTCACTGAATATCCCTTTACCCCCCCCCCCCCCTTCTCTCTCTCTCTCTCTGCTTAATTATCTCTGGTAAATTGGGCGTGGAAAATGGGGTGTGGTTGGCAGAGTGTGCGAGAGTGTGTGGTAGGCCCCCGGTTGCTCGCTGCTCATCGCAGTTTGAAGTGTACTACTCCTGTCAAGCAAAACTCTACTGATACGCTGGAAATCTGCTGTTTCCAACCTCTTGGCTCAAGGTTTAATTACCAGATATATTCTCCTCATTAGTCCAGTGTTGAGTGTCAGCTCAAAGTTACTCTTGTAGGAGCTGATTTTGCTTAATTACGTCAGGCTTTTAAGCTTTTTTTTTTACCCTCAAACTGTTTTAACACAAAGTTAAACAGCCACCAGAGAATGCTGCATTGTACCAGAGGTCCAGTGCTCATCTCGTACAGTTTAGTAGTGTGTGTGTGTGTGTGTGTGTGTGTGTGTGTGTGTGTGTGTGTGTGTGTGCGTGCGTGCGTGTGTGTGTGTGTGTGTGTGTGTGTGTGTGTGTGTGTGTGTCTCTGTGTGTACTTGTCTGTGTGTGTGTTTGTGTGTGTGACTGTGTGTGTGTGTGTGTGCGTGTGTGCGCATGTATGCATCTATATAGAATTAGCTTAGCACATGTGTGTAGACACTTCTTTAAACGTGCGTGTTTGTTTCTGTGTTGTTATATAAGTTTCCACTAAAGGTCTATCACATATTCATCTTTCAAACACCCAGTTAATAGTGTCGTCTTCCCAGAGGAGAAGCGTTGTGATAGAACGATATGCCAAGTGGGAGCGCTTTAATCAAGTCAAAAGCCGTAGTGTAATAACTCACTCACATTCCCTAAAACATCCACACAGGACCACACCTGAAACAAAGACCATATTACTCACCAACCTCATAAACGTTGGTTCGCTTGGTTTATGGACCTGGAACCCCATGGGAGGGTGGTGTGGTGTGTGTGTGTGTGTGTGTGGGGGGGGGGGGGGTGGACAGGTTGCGTCCAATTGACTTAATAAAGGCAGCAGCAGATGCAAGGAGAAGAGTGAAGATGTTAATGCGTTTGGAGCTTTGGAGATTGCTCGGGGAGACACTTGTTTTCTTTGGCTTCTGATCGATGTGTGTGTGTGTGTGTGTGTGTGTGTGTGTGTGTGTGTGTGTGTGTGTGTGTGTGTGTGTGTGTGTGTGTGTGTGTGTGTGTGTGTGCGTGCGTGCGTGTGTGTGCGTGTGTGTGTGTGTGTGTTCAGATGCTCCACCACTCTGTCGCTTACCCAGGGCTTTTTTCTCCGTCTCCAGAGACCTGGACCTAGTTTCTCTCAGATATTGGCGTAGATTTGACACCATCGAAAAGACAACAAAGCCTCCGACGTAATTAAGTGTCAGGCAGGCCAGATATCTTCTCCCTTATCCTACGTTTAGGTAGACAAAGGGGGAGAGAATGACTTGGTTTTAATTGGGGGTCCTCGTGTATGGAGACTTGTAGCTATGGGCTCTAGTAAGCCTGGACAGGCAGGTTGTGATATCACCCCCCCCCCCCGCGCTCCATTAAATTATACACCACCAAAATCACACCTCAGAAAAGAACGTTCAAACACAATCTGTTGGCACACTGTTTCCAGTCAGCAATTAGGAGCATAAGGCAGAATAGACTATAATAGAATAGAATAGAAAAGAATAGAATAGAAAACAATACAATACAATACACTACAATGATGATGCAGCTGAAAAGACACAGATTCGAAAAGAGCATAATAGAAGCAGACTAGAACACATTAGAGCAGAATGGAACACATTACAGTCGAATAGAATACATTAGAGTCGTTTAGAACACATTAGAGCAGAATAGAATGATTTAGCAATATCACAGGAGAAGGAGTGCTTACTACATAATATATCATATATCAGTGGTTTCGACGCAGGCTCGGGTGTGATAAGGCTTTTAAACAACACTTCTATTCTATCTAGTTCTATTTATTAGCTAACATAATATACGGATTATGATTTGTGATTTGTTTCTTTAATCAACCATTTGACTCCGCCAACAAAAATAGTTCCACACCTGGAATAGGACTGTAAAATATGTCCCTGCACACTAGCTGTGTCGGTCTATTACACGTTAGGCCAACTACTTTGTATCATGTACCTTTCTCTGTGTGTTTGTTTCCATTTTATTTGAAATCAGAGTCTGTTCACAGTCACTTTCACTCACGGAATGCGTCCTGTCCAATCAATTCACTTGTTTGTAACTAAATGCTGTATAAAATAGATTGGAGTAACTTACAGTAATAAGGCATTGTCCGGCACAAAGCAAAGTTATTGAACTTTTTGCAGCACAAACTATTGGCTTCCATGAAGCAGTTCTGAGAGTTTGTCAATAACTCTTCGAAGGGACAGCTAGAACAGTAAAGATTTGTCCTTTTGGGGGGTTAGAACCTCTATTGAACACAGATCCCATTAGCTCGTTCATGGAAACATAACTCTGACCCCTCTCCTGGTGAGAGATATTTTCTTGTGTTGTCAAGACCGTTCTCTGGGCTGTGGGAGAGCCTGGGTCTCGTGAACCGTGGGAGATGCTGCTGAAACAGTGGCCTGGACATGGAGACATTTCCACCCAGCCGTCTGTCTTTGCACAAAGACTTTGAAAATGCATTTTTTTGTCCCTCCCCTCCCTACATCCGAACACACATACATCAAATTCATACCGGGTGGTAATCAAGGCCAACTTTACGACTTCATTTTCCCTAAGTGCTGTTTCAAGTGTCGGGAACAGGGATGTTTCCGCCGTGTCATCAAAATGGATAATGCGAGGGGGGAGGGAGGGGGGGGGGGGTGTATGGGAGGGGGGAATTACACCAGATAGAAATTCCTATTCAGCTCTTTCCAGACCACTGAGTGCTGGCTCTCCTCAGCTCGGCTTCTGTTAGCGAGAGGTGGCGGAGGGCAGGGGAGAGGGATCGGATACGCGACGGTTTGGGGGTGGGGGGGGGGGGGGGGGGGGGGGGGTGATGAACAAAGGAGAGAACACACGGACAGAGGCCAGCCGACCCTCTCCTCCTCTTCTCCTCCTTTCTCTCCTTTTGACGCGCATCTCACTTGTTCTTCTTTGTCTTCCTCTCACTCTTTTCGGTCTCACTGTGGGAACTCGTGGCGGCGGATCAATACGTCATTTAGTCGAGCGTTTCATTCACCTTTTTAAGAGAGTGTCCCAACAACTTCATTTGAATGGCTTGTTTTTTAAAAAAACGAGACGCCCACACTGCGTTTCCCTTTTCTCTCTCTCTCTCTCTCTCTCTCTCTCTCTCTCTCTCTCTCTCTCTCTCTCTCTCTTACTCTGACACTGAGCACGCTCACAAACCTCGTTTTCTGCTTACTTCTGTGCTTCTGAAGAGCCAGGCTTGATTGTCTCTTTATTTTTTTCTTCCCTGTCTGCCGCCCTTTCAATTGCAACACTCAGGACATAGCCACTTGTTTTCAGCCACTCAAGGGGTTTGGGGGTAATTCACCATTTTTCTGTGAATGTAAAATGGGGATGTGCACAGATTGAGTGGAATAGGGGAATATGTGTTGAGACCACTCACCTTTGATTGATATTTTGTATTTGTGGTTGTTGTTGTTATTGGTGGTGAAGTGCCTATAACACTAAAAGGTTCATCAGAATGCACGACCACTTGAGACCATTCAAAACAAGTATTTAATAGATATGCCAAATTAAATGTTGAGTTTGAGAATTTCTGCCACACATGTGTAGGTGTGAAGCTACGTGTATAGATTTGTTTTATTCTTCTGTGGAAGCTATGTAAGACGGTGTCACCTTTTAAACTAACATGTCACGTCTTCTGTTTCTGCGATGTCCCTGCATCTTGCGGGAACCATCAAATTTCTTGTTGTACAATGCACTCTCCCTGCTGTGGACAAATGGCTGTCCTCTTCCTGCTGGAAAGGTTACCTGAGATGTCAATCTATAGCACGATATAATCTGGAATTACATTACGAAAATACAACAATATAGAACAAATTTACAGAAAACACCAAAACGATTTCCAGAGTAAAAACCCAGCATCAGAATGAAGGACCAATTTTCTTCCACATACCATCTGGCCAATCAGCGACACTCTCTTCTCACACTGGCCCCACACTCGGAAGAACCTCGGTGAGTTCTACCCCAAAGGCCTGAACAAGTATCAATTTTCTAAACAAGGCTCCTTCTTTGCCATCTTTTCAATTGAAGAAACTCGTCCACGGCCGAGGCTAATCTACAAGGGCTTTTGAGTTGGATGAGTTCCTGTGACGAGTGTTTCATTCTCCGTTGAACGGAATTGGTTTTGTCTGATCATTTCAGCGCAAACCTACAATTTGGCAGTCTGCTTCTTTTGTATGTGTGTGTGGGGGTGGGCTAAAGTTATCTTTTTTCGATTCGCTGATCATTTCGCAACAGCTGTCTGCCTCCATCCATGCAGGCGGTCGTCGGCACAGTACAATGCATCAGCATTTAAATGTGCTCCCACAATACCAGAAAGTGAATACATTTTTTTTATTGAAACGTCACCTTGTGGTTTTTGCTCAATATCACAGCGAATCAGATCAGATCCTATGGGGACTTTTTTTGCCAACAAGACCGTTGAAACTCATACTCTTGTACGACTCCATTTAGCTGGCTCACTAACCCCCCCTGCTGTTTTAAAATACGCATTAACTTTGTCCTTTTTTAATTTTTCTCCCACAGAAAATGTATTTGTCATTGACTTTGTAGATTAAACATAGAAGGATATACACATGCTGCTGTTGTAATACAGGAGGGTTCAATCATAGCTCAGCTTAGTATTATTAACAGGGAAAATGTTACCTTCAAGGCACATATAAGCTGAAATATATCTTGCTTCAGATACTATAAAAGCACGTTCAGCCTTGACCAATATATATCCATTACCTAGAGCCAACTTTAACCTTTAACCTTAGTGTAGCACCTCATAGCATTTTAAGATAAAAAAAAATATTGTGACTTGCAGAAACTCTTAAAGCTCAAAGGTACCCAGGGTCATTGGCCATCATTCTCTAATGGCATGGAATAATTGGACCTGTTTGTAGGTGTCCATTACCTCTTAGTTCATTAGATTCTTCTGCAGTGATTACTGGTCATTAACGTTTACAAGCTGACTTTCAGGACGGTTTTTATCACCAACACCTGTTGTTGAATGTCGTCGACGTTCACACTTGTTTTCGACCCGAGGCAAGGCGTTCTAATTGACCTCATGTAGACACAGAAACAGTTAATGAAAATAGACAGCAGGTACCATCCCCCCACTGATACATGGCAGGACCTCGTTCATATAAAACCAATAAGATCAATGCAATAGTGTCTTGCAGAAACATTTATTTTCAGTTTTAATAAGAAAGCAGGAAAAAATATTATATACAAATATATTAAAGGGTGAATACATATCATGTTCTGTGTGTAGAAGGCATGCTTAACAAGACAACACTAACACACACGCACACACACACACACACACAACACACGTACACACCACTTACTTACACGCGCGCACACACACACAACACAACACACAACATGCATTTTAAATGAATTCTTCATGTTCACTGTTATTGAGTATGCCTCCCTATAAGGCACCCCATTTTAAAGGTTATGAAAAGGCCATACATTTCACCAACGATTAATCACGTCAGTAAATGATGCTGTGTGAAGTTTCTAAACTGACCTTTACATGGTGACCTAATAGCTATCTGGCCCACACATGCTGTCTCTTAACAGCACCTTGACGTGTGCCTGTGTGTTTACCTGGGTGACTCAGACCTGTCAACTCCACTTATTAAACGTAATAAACTGGCAGAGACATTTCTGGGGTTGCCGACCACCTTTTTTATCGTCTTTAAAAACAACTGTGTGTTTGATCTTGGCCTTTTGGTAGATGCAATATGCAAACGCTGCTTTTTGGCTTTCCTTATCACACCGCCACGGAACGTTGGGTTGGTTCACTGACCAAAGTGTCTGCGTGATTTAAAAAATATTGCTTTTCCATTAGCATTATCTTCTCTTTCTTCATTATGTTTTCAGGATTTTATGACAACTCTTTGAAGGAAATGAAATGCTTGTTAGACAAGTTACCGGAGATACCTGAATGTAAGATAATTGGAAAAAACAATATTGTTTTGTTCGTAGTGAACCATATTTATAAAAATACATCCGTGTAATGAAATTTAAATCCCGGATGCCGATCCCTGTAATTTCTTCATATCTTTAAAGATAACCTCCCAATGTACTAGAGAACGGACTACTAGTACAATAAGCCTACCAAGCCGCCATGCAATAAGTGTCACAATAACTGTAATAACCTCGGCGACCGCAGCCCGGGTCTTCAATAACGTGCTTTTTTATCTCACAGATCTGCAGCATGTCTAACTTTAGCCATTAGCCATTCTGTTAGATATTGGGTATGATGTGCAGCATAGGACCTTCTTGGAGTATTTCGTTTTATTCAATGTGGCACTACAGCAAGAAATGTACCACCAATGTTATGAAGTAATCTTCTGTCTGTCCATTGAGTCAGAGCAGTCTCCTAGGGCAACTTTGTTTTGGTGTAGTGTCTATTTGTTCATGACTTTGTCTTCCCTGACCACAAACATCACTTTGAATTGAAGCGGGGGTTGCATTAGAGTAGATTAGAAACACTTTATCATCCCACAAGGGGAAGTTTTGCACTGACATGAAAACAGTGCAATAAATAGTTAACGTGGACAGAAAATATATTTGGACTTCATATCATTTGTAACAAAAAAAAAGGCTATAATGAAGTTCATTGTGCATGCCTTGTTGCCCTTCGTCTAGTGCAGACCAGATCAGGTCAATATCAATCATAATAGCTGATATACCTTAGACAAAAAGTAGTGGCTTCATGAGGTGGTAAATAGTGGATATATCAGGAGGCACTGGGTTGAATGGGCAGCAACACGGCCATGTGGCTATAACTTTGTTGGGCAAACGTGAACGCTTACGAACTACTGTAATTATATGTTATAGTATATTGTTTGTTACAAAGCCTCTTTACTTTCCAGAGGCTCATACATACAATCTGTTCTTTCTTCACGGTAACATTCTTTCTTTAATTCTATGCAGGCAGTGTAAATATAGACTGCTTGACAGCGTTGTTCATTTCCTGCCTTTTTGTAGGTAACAGAGTTACTTGGTAGGCCGTGCACAGTGCACAAAGTATTTTATACTTTTCCAGTTCTGCTTTGGGATTCCGTTTGATGACTCTGTGTGTGTGTGTGTGTGTGTGTGTGTGTGTGTGTGTGTGTGTGTGTGTGTGTGTGTGTGCGTACGCAGGAACAGAATTAAAAGTCCCTCGACCATCGTGCAAAGATTAGTTTGTGTAAATGAAAAGAAATCAAATGAGATTTGCGGTCAGGCGGTTGCAGCCCAGAGAGAGGAATCTTATAAGGCTGGCTGTGATCCTACTATTAGACACAATCCAATCGGGGGTCTCACCCAAAGTCCAGAGCTTTCAGAGAATCAGTTTTTTACTTAAATAATTCAGATTCTCTTCTTTTTGACAGACAAAAAAGGAAACAAAAAGCTGCCAGAAAGTATCCTCTGTTGCTCCCGTTGCAGGTTATTAACAAAATGTACCATTACGACTTTTTTACATGAATTGTTATGGCTGCATTATTAAAACCCCAATAATGTTGTTGGTCCATCAGACCCGCGAACATTGGGTGAGTAACAAACCTTAATAATGTTGTTGGTCCATCAGAACATTGGCTGAGGTAGAAAACACGAACAGCACACGAGGGCTAGACTAGCCACATCATTATTTACAGTCACTGAGGCCACAGCACACTGGACTGCCTTAACATGTTCCCTCACGTGTCTCAGTGACACACGCACACACACACACACACACACACATGCACACACGCACGCACACACATTGAAACACACACACACACACACACACACACACACAATCAAACACGCATACATTGAAACCCACGCATACATTGAAACCCACGCACACGCACAACACACACACATTTTCAAACAGTCACACACATATGCATAAATCTAAAAATGTATATCCTAAAACAACACCCGGTAAATTCATCAAAAGTTTCCCAAGGACGAGGTTATTCAAATACCAAAGAAAAGCCAACGCTTGTGTTTGAACAGGAGTTTGGGCAGAGATCAGTGCTTGTTAATGTCCACACACCCCCCTCACTGTGACAATCGCACGACTCTGGTGGGAGGTCTGACAGCTACGGCTGACTGAAGAGAGGGTGAGAAAGGAGGAGGGGGCGAGATGGAGAGAGAGAGAGAGAGACCTAGAGAGAGAGAGACATAGAGAGAGACATAGAGAGAGAGAGAGAGAGAGAGAGAGAGAGAGAGAGAGAGAGAGAGAGACATAGAGAGAGACATAGAGAGAGAGAGAGAGAGAGAGAGAGAGAGAGAGAGAGAGAGAGAGAGAGAGAGAGAGACAGAGAGAGAGAGAGAGAGAGAGAGAGAGAGAGAGAGAGAGAGAGAGAGAGAGAGAGAGACAGAAATAGGCAGTGGAGAAGTGAAAGAATAAGATGTGGCGGGGGGTGAGGAGGAGGGGGGGGGGGGGGGGGGGTAACTGCTCCTCTCTGGGATCACAGAGATCAGCCAGGCCCATATATAAACCTGTGACAAAGATAAATATAGTGCTGACAGGCGGTCAGTAATAGCACAAGCACACAGACTCAAGGACAGTCATAGTCGCTGTTGGAGTAGGCTCACGGGACACGCAGTGTCAGTGCTGCTGGGGGGGGGGGGGGGGCTCACTCTCGGTCTGTCGGAGAGGTTGTACACGCTCCACGTGACACGAGGCAATGACCTTTGACCTTTCTCTACTGTTTCGGGAGCATGGCTACCGAGGCCCGACCACGTGTCGGTACGCCAGCGGAGGGCGGGGAGACGGGAGATGGGATCCATCAATCACTTCAGACGGAAGGCAGGACTGCTGCTGTGTGGGACAGCCAGCAGTTAAACTCCGGAGGGTCAAACTATCGATTTGGAGTTTCTACCCTTTTAGAAAAACACACTCAGAGGCACGGAGGACTATGAGTAGCTTACGTTACTTTGTGTTTGTTCTGCATGAGTGTTGTTCAGTATATTATTTATAATGCTTTGAATCTGAGCAGTTTAGTTTAAATTAAACAGATCAAGTGAAACCACGATGGACTATTCTATTGATTTTATAATCTAGTAATCCAGTAGCGGTCTTTTCTCTTTGTGGTAATTGTGGCTTACATATATGTCTTTGTCAGAAAGAGAGTGAAGCTATTTTGTTTTTTTTATTAAGTGGAAACTGTTAAACAGTGTCATTCTATATCTTCCACCCCACAGGACGTATGCTATTACTTTGCAGTCACTATCATTTCAATGGCGCTGCTTAGTTTGGGTGTTTATTTCATTCTGCTGTTAAGTCAGCCTAAAGAAACGTAATATAAACATGTATGTAAATGAGACTTATTTACAATAATTGTAAAATCATCTAATAAGGTCCAAGTTAAATCTCTGAGGAAAAAACTGCATTATGTATTATGTGGATAAACAATAATTTACTCACTGAATAAAACTGTTTTTTTTAGAAAAGTGAAAATATAATAACATAACATTTGTGAATTTCTGTTAAATGATTCCAGATGTTCTCGTTAGCAGCTGGTGGTTAACCAATACACAAATTAATTTCTTTCTCTTAGCGGGTTTAAGCGATTCGGAACTTTGACTCCATTAAACATTTTTAAAAAGTAAAAAGAGTTTAATAAGAATCTCAAAACTCACTTTTTTTCCTTTGCGTACCCCTAGTTTGTTTCCTTTGTACAGTGTCCTTGAGTTATTAGAAATGATAAATCTTGTGTTTTATCTTAGATTATTATTAAGGTTAGCGCTCTGAGGAGACGATGAGGCTGTTCTGGAGTCTGCTACTGGGCGTGCTGGTAACCACGGCTGCTACCCACAATCTGACCCAGGACCAGCAGGGAGAGGAGACTGGGGTTCAGGGGTCACATGGAGCCGGACAGGCGGCTGAGGAGGCTGCTGCTGCTGGCGAGGAGGATGTCCTAGCTGGGGTGGAGTCTGACGGGGGAGATGGAGGACTGGAGGTGGGGGCAGCAGCCGAGGAACCAGCAGAGGGGCCTCGCACTGGACCGGAAGACGACGGACGAGGAGACGAAGGTGGAGCGGAGGACCTGAGACCGGAAGAGAACGACACGGCGGCGGAAGAGGAGGATGGAGCTGACGGAGCGAAAGAAGAGGAGGAGGAGGAAGGTAAGGTAGGAGAAGAGGAGAAGGGTGGGGTAGGAGAGGAAGAACCAGGCCAGGAGGGGCGCGAGGTTGAAGAGCCGGCCCAGGCAGAAGAGTCCCTGGCTGGGGAGGAAGGTGTCGGAGCAGAGGGGGAGGGAGAAGCAGCGGAGGAACCTGGTGATGAAGAGGTGCCTGTCGTTGAAGAAGAGGCAGCAAGGGACGAGGAGCCGGCTGTTGAAGAAGAGGAGGAAGAGGTGGCTCTCGTGGAGGAGGAAGAGGTGGTGGCGGAGCCCGAGGGACCAGGGATGAAGGTACAGCGGGAGGCAATTAGGAGAGGTTTTGCCTTATAATGAGATGGCTGCCATTGTAGTTCTCACTCTAACCCAATTCGTAAAGTGCCACACAAAGAGGCAAGAAACTTCAGCACAGCACTTTCAGAAAGTTCCGTATTTTTTTATTGTATTAGGTTTCTTATGAAAAGCACACATAAATGCAAATGGGAAGCATAATTTTTATTATATTGTCAAACTAAGGCAAAATTTAAATAACTACAGTATATTCGGCAACAAAACTCTAAAAACAATAAATGAAATTACATAATACATTTTATTGTATTCATAATATAAAATGATACTACAGTTAACACATTGAGACCTTGCAAACAGACTTTTAATAATAAAAATAATAATAATTCATGTGATTTATATAGCACTTTTCTGACACCCAGGGACGCTTAAATGTCTTTGATGTTATTCTCCATTCTTTCACAAAGGACGATGCCCCTGACGACAGGAAGCCATGTGCCATGTGGATGGGAGGAGTCCCAGGGACGCCGGGACACAGCGGACACCCAGGACAGGATGGCAGGGACGGACGCGACGGACCCAGGGGAGAGAAGGGAGACACGGGTAGTGCATTACATTACAACCATTTAGAAGACGCTTTCATCCAAAGCGACTTACAATAAAATAGTGCTTTCAACAAGAGAAGGTAAAAAATATACAAGTAAAGTAGCTAAAATGTGTGCATCCCTGACCTAATCACCTAGATAAGAGCTAAGCAAGTGCTATATTAAACATCAAGATACAAAACAGAACCATCGCAAGCCTAATACAAACAAGAGAGTAGTACTACTCACTGGCCTGATTTCCATGTTGCATTGCATTGACATGCAGAGGTCAGCAGCGCTAGCTACACGTTACAACTACGCTATTGAGCCATAGACAAAATGATTACAATAGCTTGTGAATTATTTGTCAAACTACTAAACCTCACTGTTCTGATGTCCTCTGTGGTCAAAAGGTGAAGCAGGAGAAAAGGGGGATACGGGGGACAAGGGTGACACAGGCCCACCCGGGTCTCGCGGTTTCCCCGGCAACCCCGGATTGAAAGGTGCGCCGGGCGAGAGCGCCCTGACGTATCACTCCGCTTTCAGCATGGGCCTCACCAACCCGGTCCCCACCACCAACGTGCCCATCCGCTTCAACAAGCACTTTCACAACGAGCAGAGGCACTACGACGAGGTGACGGGCAAGTTCCGCTGCTCCCTCCCCGGGGTCTACTTCTTCACCTACCACCTGACCGTGTACACGCGCGACGCCCGCGTCAGCCTCTTCAAAAACGACAAGCCCGTCATGTTCACCTACGACCAGTACCACCAAGGGAACGTGGACCAGGCCTCCGGTGCCATCGTCCAGAGGCTGGAGAGGGGAGACGAGGTGTGGCTCCAGGTCTACGGGGGAGAGGAGTTCGGAGGAGTCTACGCCGACAACACCAACGACTCCACCTTCTCCGGGTTCCTGCTGTACCCTGATATGGGAGGAGCGGACGGAGAGGAGGTGGTGGAGGAAGAGGAGGAGGGGAGCAGGAGGAGGAAGAGGAGTCATCGCGCTTTTGGAAGAGGGATGTTTTGAAGACTGAAGGATAAATGTGTGCAAAATATACAGTTTGAATGCTCTGTTAGCCATAAGGCTGCTCCAACACATATTTAATCGCAATTTTTTTTAAAGAATATCGAACAATATCATAAACACACAGTTGGATAACCTTGCACTAAACCAAGAGGATGTTGCAGATTACAATAGTACAATCAGTACAATCTTGTCAAAATCATCAATAAATATACTTCTTAAATTACGTGCAGTTTTAGTAACGTAAATCTGACAATTGACCTAGCGGTTCAATACATTGAACTACAAATGTGTAAAGGAATACTGTTTTGGATGACAACTGATCAGTTTCACAGTGGTCTTCACAGCACAATATTGTAAAGCCCATTGTACATATAAACCTGACATTTTGTGAACTACTGGCTGGGGCCAGTGAAAGGGAAAATTCAACATGGGGAGCAGCTTTGATTTTATATGTATATATACTGTATATACAGTACTGTGCAAAAGTTTTAGGCAGGTGGAAAGTCTTTAAAGTTAGAATTTTTTTTTAAATAAAAATATCAATGTTAATTGTTTATTTTTTTTATCAAGACACAAAATACAAAGTGAGGGAAAAGCAAATCTGTATCAAATCAACATTTGGTATGACCACTCTTCGCCTTCAAAACAGCATCCCCTGCCTAAAACTTATGCACAGTACTGTATATACCTTATGAGATATGATTTGGGCATATTGGTAGGGCTAATGATATCTCTCAAGTGAACAATCAACAGTACTGCTTATGGGTAACAGTTAGTTAACTGTCTGTAAGATATTCCCATACTTACCAAAGATTTCATAATGCTAAGACTATGAGACTGAAATAATTACCTGTGTGACAGTGCAATGAAGAAATTGTGACAGCATGATGAATAATAAAATAGTGGAAAAATAGCTGGGGGATACTGCGTTGTCAATTTTGGCCCCTTCTATCTTTTCGGCTTAATTTAAGACCGGCTTCTGTGGCGCTGCATGTGTGATCTGGGGGGCATGCGGCGAGGCTGCCATTTGTTGCCGTGTTCACCACCAAACACCTCCCTCCCCCGTCCTGTGAAACAGTTGGTCCATCTCCCCTCTATTCACACCTAGGTATTTCTGGCTACCACCGCTGACCTCAGTGAAGAGAGATTATTACCTCAGTGCCCCCTGTCGTGCAGCCAACACGGTGATCATAAACCATTACAATTCTATATTAATTGAGTCAGTATGCTCAGCACAAAAAAATAAATACCAAGCGAACTTACTTATAGAAGGCTCTGCTGGCTATATCTAGTGCACCAGCTGCAACAGAAAACTACCTCGGCTATTTTTAATGAGCGTTCAATGTCAAAGTTAAGTTAAACTAAATGTACTTTCAAATTTACATAAAGACGGGTACAACTTCCGTTACTTATCTTCCACAAATCTGCACACAACCATAAGATATATGTATTTTGTTGCATCTCTTGGTTGTAATGTTTTTCTTTTGTTCAGTTAGGCATTTATCCTGTTCAAAACACTATTCTGGCCCCTGGGTATGCATTTAAGTTTACAATTCTTCCAAGTCTACACAAGAAAATTACTGGAAGTCTTATATAAAAGCGTGATTGCCATGCTCAGGATAGGTCACGGACAGCTATATGCTGAATTTATAAGACATAAGTGAATACAGAGCTCCACCTAGTGTCCGTAAAGAAAAGTGAATGTTAAGTGTCAAACCTTGAGGAAATGGCTATGCCCATTTGTAGGTTCTTGGTATGCACACCCTGAAATCTACTGGTAATTTTGAACAAATAAACAAAAAAGGCAATTTAGGCCAACACCAAAGCATTGGTACGTTAAACAAAAACACAAACACAAAATGTCAAGAGATGTGGTAGAATATTTTATTCTCATATAGTTTTATGAAATATACAAAGCTATACTTCCCACCCACACAAAAACGCATCCTTTTCCCAAGCACAAGTCACTCGAATCCGCAAGACATCATTGGTCGGTGCAAGATCTCTGAAGTCACTGGTTGGTTGAGGTGAGCTCTAGGGGGACGGAACAAACAGCCTATCAGAGACGAAAACGAGTTCAGTGGATGTAGAAGCGTATGATCGCAGTTTCGTGTGAACTTTTCTTATTTTATATAAAAAAGTACATTTTCATCAGGAACCCTATAAAAAAGGTAGCCACTGTTTGACTACAGAGTCAGTTTAAACTAGCGCTGAAATAAGCTAAGAGAAAGATGAGTCCCTTGAAAAAATAAAACGTCTCAATCTTCTTCATCATCGTTACAAGGACGTAATTAATAATGTGCAACAATAATTTAGTTAAACATGACTGTAAAAAAACTGACCTTAACAGTTTTTTTTTCGTTCTCAATCTCGAGAACTGCACATTAGGAATGAAAAATCTGCTGACTTAAGATAACATAATACATATTAACAATTAACTTACAAAAAAAAACAAGCAAAAGTAGCTGAAAGGTGGGGTAAGGGCAAATCCAGATGTGAAAAAGGGTACGGTAAAATAGTACCATCTAAATGTTGTGAAGAGAACCTAGGTCCAATGTGTAGACTATATTCAAACAGACGTCTCAAACGCTAACCAAGTGCGCTCGATTTTGCTTTTTTATACCTATGACGAAACTAGACAGGGTTTGGCTTTTTTAATTTGCATTTTGTTTCTAATATTAGATATTAAAATTTCGGAAGAAAAAAAATTAGTTCACTCAAAACATCCTAAACTAAAAATAATTCAGTTATTAAAGATGTATGGCGTTGATACCATAAGACTACAGCTGGTTACTAGTTCAAATGTACAGTTTCAGTTTGTATTAGTCTCGTGTCATCATATCATTAAGAGACGGTGTATCGGTTTTTGAAATGGCTAATATCTTGTAGCGGAAAAAAACTATTTTTGAATTAATAGCTCCACTGCCTACATTGCCTCGGTAAAGCGCAAATCAAGTGCACACAAGACTTTTTGGAAATCCTCAACTCTCGGACAACAGCCAATAGTGACATACTCCTGTTGAAGCTAATCATTCACCACTTTTTTAAGATCGGACAGTAATGTAATAGTTCCAAAACGGAAGTTGCAGTTAAGTATAGCTCTGGAAAAAATGTAGACCACTAAAGTTTTTCCTAAAATCAGCATCTCTACATGTATGAGAGCCATTTGATTCAAGTGTCTGTTGAATTCCAACACAACTCGTTCTATCTAACGTTGTACTAATTATATGATTAACTGACCAAAATCTTATTTAATGAGAAAAAGTATAGAAACAATTGCTGTGGTCATCACTATATAATCTCTGGCAATAAAACCAGCTGGATGACAAAAATCGTGCTAGTAGTACAACTCCCATTCTCAAAAAACGAGGAAGCTGTGTAAAACATAATTAAAGCAAAATGCCATAATTTGCTAATCCTTTGACATATACTCAATTCAAAACAATACAAAGACTATAATTGTCTTTCACCGTTTCAACTTCATTGATTTGTTTTGCAAACATATACTTATGTTAGCTTACTCTGAATTTTAAACCAGCGACATGTTTAAAAAAAAGTTGGGACCAGGGCAACTGAAGATAGGAAAAGTTGTGGAATGCTCACAAAACACCTGTTTGGAACATTCCACAGGTAAACTGGTAACTTGGTAAAAGGTGACAGCATCATGACGGGCTCATCCTCAAAGGGCTCATTCGTTCACAAGCAAGGATGGGGCAAGGTTCTCCACGTTGGCTCATTCGTTCACAAGCAAGGATGGGGTAAGGTTCTCCACGTTGGCTCATTCGTTCACAAGCAAGGATGGGGCAAGGTTCTCCACGTTGTGTATCACAGAAGAATTTTCAGCTTATCTCCCCCCACCCCCCCCACAACACCTGTTCATCTAATAGTTGGATGAAGACTTGGAGAGTGTGAGAGACTGTGGCTTGTTGGTCTTTCCGAGAAATTAAGTGGAGGAACAGTGATGATCTGGGGGGGGGGTGGGGGGGGCTTCAGCAAGGCTGGAATCGTGCAGATTAGTCTTTTGTGAAGGACGCGTGAATAAACCCACGCGCAAGATCCAGGTTGTCCTGGAAGAAACCGCGCTTCTTCCTGCTCTTGACAACGTTCACCCCAACTTAGAGGATTGTTTTTCCAGCAGGACAAAGCTCCACGCCACGCAACCAGGTCAACCAAGGTGCGGATGGAAAATAAACCAGATAGAACACCCTGTGGACCCCATTGAAAACCTCTGGAACGTGACCAAGAGGAAGATGGATGCTCACAAGCCTTCAAAGAAAGCCGAGCTGCGCGATTTGCGTGCCAGCTGTGACAAAGTCACCCAACAACAACGTGACGAATCGGTGGAGAACAAAAACCACACGGAAGCTGTGATTATCAGATGAATTAAGTAAAAAAAAAAGTGTTTTTTTTCTTTGCATTTTTCGAGATCTGAAAACACGGAATCTTTTTTTGTGTTATTTTGACCAGTTGTCATTATCTGCAAATAAAGGCTCTATGTGTCAATATATATTAATTTGTCAGAAATGTTGTCAGTAATTATAGAATAAAACAGAACTGTTCATTTGACTCACACGCATCTATAAATGGTCAAACCAGAGGAAGTGATCATGTTTGCAGTGGTCTCTTCATTTTTTCCAGAGCTGTTATCATGGTGAGTTAAAAGTGAAAGAAAGAAAAAAAAATTCCTCACTTAATATTGAATCCATTTAGTACATAGGTTCATGATGTGTTACAGTCAATGAAACAAGTTCATTTCAGAGAAAGGAAACCAGTTGGTTCGTTCAACCACCTGTCTGTCTACTGGTAAAGTACGACTTCTCAAATAGAATCGTTTGACTCTCTGGGCTTCACTCTGGTCTACAGATTCAATTCAGTTCTTTTCCTGGGAGTCAGTTTGTTTCCCAACCACTACAAGCCCAACACACTTCAGAAGCCGAGAGTAAATCCAGTACATTAAAACAAAGTTCAAACGTTTCACAGTCCAAAAGGTGCTGGCAGGCTGAAAGAGAAGAGTCCTTTTTTTTCGTTTTTTTTTTTCTCCACAAAAAAAGCTAAGGCCCCTTTTTTCCGCCTCTCCAAAGCCCTTCTTCTACATTGTTCCATTCTAGCTTCTCCCTGTGTGTTTCGGAGGACGATTCAAAAACACAGACACTCAGAAAATAAATCTACACGTTCAGGAGCGACGAGGACGGACAGACCTCGCTGTGAGAGCCTTGACTCCTGTCTTCCTGTCTAGTTAGTTTGGAGAAGAGCACAGGTGTGCTTAGAGAGGGACTACGGGGGGCCCTCGAAGAACCAGGAAAGCCAGCTGTGACGGCAGCCATTTTAAAAAGAGTTGACTGTCTCTCTCGCTCGGTCTCTCTCTCCGTGACCTCTTCTTTCTCCGTTATGTCTTTTTCTTCATCCGTCCGTCCGACTACGCTGTGCTTCTCCTCCTCTTCCTCCTTCTCCCCCTCCCCCTGACTCAGACCATGTAGGAGTTCTGGTTCTTCAGCTTGTCTAACTCCTTACTCTGCTGTCTCAGGAACAGGATTCTGGGGAGGGAGGAAGAGGAGGAAGACGGTGTTAACAGGTTTACTTGTATTAAAACATTGTCGTTTACTGAGAGTGTGCGTATATAAAAGAGTACAGGTGAATACAAAGTCTGTGTGTGTGTGTGTGTGTGTTTGGGACCTGTGGTGTAGTTGTCAAATAAGTGTGTGAATCTGTGTCCACTATTTTTCATGGTGTGTGTGAGCATCACTGATTTTGTGTGTGTGTGTGTGTGTGTGTGTGTGTGTGTGTCCAGTCCTCACCTCTGCTCCCTCAGCGTGGCCTGGATCTCACACACTCGCACCAGCGAGCGGAGGTTCTTGAGCTCGGTGCAGATCTCAGACATGTACAGACTGCCCATGTTGTGGGCGTCCTCACGCAGTCGAGCGGCCTGGCACACACAATCACAACACCAAGGTGAACTAGTTAACATGGCACATATAATCACAACACCAAGGTAAACTATTTAACATGGCACATACAATCACAACACCAAGGTGAACTAGTTAACATGGCACACACAATGACAACACCAAGGTGAACTAGTTAACATGGCACATACAATCACAACACCAAGGTAAACTAGTTAACATGGCAAACACAAATCACAACACCAAGGTGAACTAGTTCATATGGCACATACAATTACCAATTACGATATTATTGCAAATTACAGAACACTTTATCTTGTGTGAAAACTCAAACACATTGCTGTGACTTCATTGATGTAATAATACACACATTTCACGTAATAGTACACACATTTCACGTTAACTGTATTGACGTTGTTTTATTTTCCTTCCCCACCTGTTTCTCTGTGTGTTCAGCGGGCCACCCTTGGACGTGCCTGATGAGGTTCTCGTCAAAGTGGGAGGCCAGGGACGGGGTGAAGGAGCCCGCGGTGCTCTGGCCCGTGGCCCCGCAGCCGCTGGAGGAGTTAGTGGCCCCTCCGGACGCACCCGGCCCAGAAACGTGGTTGGTCCCTGGGGACGGGCTTCTCTGGGTGCTGCTGTTGGAGGGAGAGGGAGAGAGGGAGGGGGAGGGGGAGAGGGAGAGAGAGAGAACAAGGTATTTGAACTGACACTGTGACACGGAAAGTCAACACTCTTTATAACTCAATTTCTATCAGGTCTAATCGAGTTATTTACACACACACACACACACACACACACACACACACACACACACACACACACACACACACACACACACACACACACACACACACACACACACACACACACACACACACACACACACACACACACACACACACAAACTTTTATGTAATAAATCTGCAATCAAAATCAGTCATCATCCTTTCAAATAAACCAGAAGCATGTTCGTACAAATCAATAAACACCATGAAAGATATAATGTTAACCACGTGTTATCACTGATGACAATAGAGTGCACGTGTCAGAGGTCATGCAGGGTTAAAAACAAGCGGCCCTTAGTGAGGTTGAGGTCAGTGCAGCGCTGTGCCGTGTACCTGGTTCTCTGCTGCAGGGTCCTGGGGTCCTCAGGGCGTTTCTCCACAGAAGACTGGGACAGGACTGGTCCGGGTTTACCTGCCGACATGCTCCCCTGCTGGGGGGGGGGGGGGGGGCAAGGGAGAAAGGAGAGGAGAGAGAATAAGAGACAGGAAAAGGGGGGGGGGGGGGGTAAGAGGAGAAAAGGGGGGGGGGAGAAAAGGAGGTATAATGGGGAGAGAATTAAGAGGAGAAAAGGAGGGGGGGTAACAGATAGGGGAAAGGAGGAGGAGAGAACAGAGGAGGGGAAAAAAGGAGGATGGGTGGCAGGTAGAGTGGAAAATAAAAGGAAGTCATCAAGACATTAGAGGATGTAATTGGTAGCGAGGTTTTAACAAATAAAATGTAGAAGAACACATTTTCTTCAAGACTGATTGTTTTTTCCCAAATTACACAAACATCTCATTTGTCTGACAGGGATTACACAACAAAACCTGAGATTCTGGTGCCCCCCTCTCCATTGGCTACAGAACCTGAACCATCCCTGAGGAGTCGGAGTCCTGAAAGTGGTGTGGGCTCCAGCTCTGCTGCTGTGTGTGTGTGGTGTGCTTCTCACCCTGGCCTGAGAGGGTCCTGCAGAGGCGGAGGCAGACCCTCCAGAGGAGGCGGAGCCCGCACACGGGGGCACGCTGAGCAGGGGGGGCTGCTTGCCGTGGCTCAGGAGGTTGGTCTGGGGCGTCCCGTTACGGGGAGACAGGTAGGGCCGCGGGGACGAGGCGTCCGACGTCAGGGACATGGGGGACTGACTGGACTGCTGGGCTGGAGACAGGACGGGGCGGTTTAGCACACGTGATTTGGTTTTCAAATGACAAGAAAAGGTCACTTTTTTATGTATATACACTGTGCAAAGGTTTTAGGCAAGTGTGAAAAAAACACTTTAAAGTAAGAATGCTTTTCTTAAAATATAAAAGTTCATTTTACATTTTTTGATCAATTAATGAAATACAAAGTGAGTGAAAAGAAGATCTGTAGCTCATCGACACTTGGTGTGGCCACCCTTTGACTTCATAACAGCATCCCCTGCCTAAAACATATGCACAGTACTGTATATCCTGAGGGGTTACTAAACAAGACTTCAGTGTTCGTGAAAAAGGAAAAGTTACCCATTAGCCTTTTTTATTTTTTTTTGCTAATTATTTCTAAATCAAGAATCATATCGTGCTACGCTATTCCCCATTGGTTCCCCAGTCAAACGGTTAGCACTGGAGCTAAACAGGAAAACGCCAATACTAAAGAAAGAAAAAACACACACCCAAACAGATGTAAAAACTATCTGGACATAGAAATAAGGTAAAACCTCCAAAGCAGTGAACTATTCCTTTAAGAGGGCTAGCCAACTCGTTTAGAGTGACTGCCATCTTTAGTCTGTATAACTGACATTCCCACCAGACTGTTTTGATTAGCCATGGACTTTAATCATGCTCCTCAATACAAGACCCCCGGGTCTGTACGTAGCCAGCATAACATAGCACAGCTGAGCGCTGGTCCAGGGTCTGCGCTGCTAAGAGTAGCTCTTCCACCAATACTCTGGAGTACTGACACTGGATCAGCCTATCTAAATAAACACACCTACTCCAACTAAAGGATGCTTAAGACATATACAGGAGTCAGTGGTAAGCAGGGGAGGAGTAAAAGTTAGAAGTAAGCCCAGTGCTATGCATTCTACATGTGCCTCTTACGAATTACACAACCTAAGCAGAGCAGGCTTACAAATGTTTTTTTATATCAACATATTTATGGACGTGAACTAAAACACACAGGTGGGAACAGAAGCAGAGTGTGAGAGGGAACAAGAGGAGGAGGAGGAGGAGTAGGAGGTACCTTGGCTGGAGGCAGAGGAGTGCTGGGCTGCCTGTGAGAGCAGGGCGCTGATGTTGAATCCAGACGGCACGCCGCTGAGCAGCTTGTGGAGCATCGAGCGCAGGGACGCCTGGGTGACGGCGGCCGCCAACACTGGGGGAGAGGATACGCGACCGCGTTAGGACGTTTAATACAGAACACACACCAGAAACTACAACCGAGCTGAAACTTAAGAACTAACACCCACAAACACAAGAGACACACCAAAAGAAACAACAACCGAGCTGAAACCTAAAGACTACAACACCCACAAACAAAGAGACACAGCGGCTGAAACTCCGCTCTCTCTCTCATTAGACACCGTTAGCTTATTAGCAAGCTATCCTAGTGTGATGAAGCACACAGTCATATGAAAGTAGCGAGACAGTATAGCGAAAGAGAGAGACAGAGACATAGCGAAAGAAGAGACATAGCGAAAGAGAGAGAGACAGACAGCAAAATAGAGAGACATAGCGAAAGAGAGACAGAGAAAGAGAGAGAGAGAGAAGCACACAAGTGCAGGAACACAGGGAATGTGAGTTTGAACGTTCTCTCCAGTGTTGACTACAGGCACACGTTTCTGACTGTTCCTCAGCAAACAGCACTCACGTCTGCACGTTAGGCTGCGGAATGAAAACAAGGGCAGCGCCAACGTTGTTGTCTGCACACATTTTTTGTTAGTCGGCCTCGTGACAGCAGGCGTCGGCCGATTGCAGACTATTGGAAAAGGCCAGGTATCGGCTGATGGCGGGAGTGGCTTGCCGATCAGTAGGTCCTGACTCAGGTTGGTGACTAAATTTGAAGAGTTCTGAGAAACATCTGTCCAAACACATGAAATGGTAAGTACGTACCATGGGAAAGAGTGTCGTATAGAAAACGGGATAGCAAGCAGCGACTTCATTAAGCAACAGGGCAGCCTTAACTTGAGGGCGAAGATGAATTAACATTCTCAAGCACGGTTTTCCAATGACAATGCGCACTAATGTTGTGCCCTGCAGGAGTGACCAGGATGCAGGCTGGGTTAATGCCCAGACTATAATTCTGAAAAATCCCAGCAAAAAACCCCCAAAAGTCAGCTATTACTCTGCTTCCATGTCAATATTCATTCTAGACCGGATCTCTCAGTTTCTCAAAATCACAAACAAAGATATTTGAACAATACTTCAGCCAAAGTAATGCCTACAGGTCTGGGTCAGGCCAAACA
>JAPMUY010004351.1:0-22500 GCA_026901105.3 Galaxias olidus
TGCTTAAAGGTGTAGGATCTCAGTTTCGGCATCCAGGGTCTGGAGACAAGACGCACACATACACAGGAGAGGCCATATCAAACGCACTTCCAAAATAATTCCTTAACAAGGTTGCTATGGCCTGTTAACTGATTGGTAACTACGTATATCATAATACACACGCACAAAAGACACGCATGCATTAATTTTCACACACACACAAACACACACACACACACACACAATGTATATTGATGATATATGGTTAAACGGCGTGGATTGTAGTTGTGAGAGTCTTTGCATCCAGATCAATATCTTTGAAGTTTCAAGAATGAATCTGGATTGATAATCATCTCCCTAAACATCGATAAACAGTCTTCTAAAAACCTAAACTACAGTATATATACTGTATATCCATGTGATGTTGTTGTATATTCATATGTAGAGACATGATCCATATGTCCATGTGATGTTAACTATATCCATATGTCCATGTGATGTTAACTATATCTATATGTCCATGTGATGTTAACTATATCTATATGTCCATGTGATGTTAACTATATCCATATGTCCATGTGATGTTATTGTTGTCTAGCACCGATAAATACCAGAGGAGCATGCATATGTATAATTCACGGTACTGATACAAAGCGCATTTCACTGTGCACACACATACTGTGCACATAATATTAAATA
Organism: Galaxias olidus; assembly: GCA_026901105.3. Lineage (NCBI taxonomy): Eukaryota > Metazoa > Chordata > Actinopteri > Galaxiiformes > Galaxiidae > Galaxias > Galaxias olidus. Next base: position 679 of record JAPMUY010004351.1, read on the forward strand.
TATATACCATTGTTACACATACATACTGTACACTCTCTCTTCATTTGTTACTAGAAGAATACTACATACAGATTCCCCGCCTCACTGGGCCGCCCACACATGTGCGCACCCCCATTCACGTGTTGATTGGCTGAGCTTTGGCCTGTCGTTGACAACCTTCCATGGTCCTCAGACCAGGAGAGAGAGCCAGAGTGGAGTCAGAGAGAGTCAGAGAGTCAGCAGGGTCAGGAGTCACGAGAGAGAGCCAGAGGGAGTCAAGAGGGAGTCAGAGAGTGTGGAGCCAGAGGGAGTCAGGGAGTATCAGGAGGAGGAGAGAAAGCCAGAGGGAAGGTCAGAGGGAGTCAGGACAGGAGGAGTTTGCAGAGTCAGGAGGATTTGCAGGGAGTCAGAGAGCCGAGGAAGGCAGGAGTCAGAAATGGTCAGAGGATTTAGAGAGCCAGTGGTCAGAGAGAAAGTCAGAGGAGTCAGAGGGTCAGATGGTCAGAGAGGCCAGGACGAGCTGCTGTCTCTCCTCTCCTCTCCTTTGAGAGACCATACATCAGCAGCCTCCTCCACCAGAGAGTCAGGAGGATTAAGATGGAGTCAGAGAGAGTTACAGGAGCAGCTTCTCCTCTCCTCTGAGACTCTTTGCCAGAGTAGGTGGGAGTCAGTGGCTTTGATATTGGAAATGTGGCCTGTGGCTAAATGCTCTAAGTGGGATTCTGCGTCGTCCAGAAGCAGGCTGCGCCCAAACCCCCATTAAATTAATTAACGAATCCGCCACACCCTCATCAAACCACAACCTACAAGGCCTCACACTCCCCACACAGAAGCTGTCTTCACACTCCTCATGGGGTCCACAACGCTACCCCACTCCTCATCAAACACAACGATTTCACACTCTTCACTCAAACTACTCAACTTTCACACTCCTCATCAAATTATTAACGGTGCTGTCATCCACACGGAAGATATTTATATTCCTCAGTTCATTAACGTTGCCCACTCCTCATCAAACCACACGAGCTACACACTTCCTCATTAAACCACTCAACGAGCTGCCACACCCCCCACTGCGCTGCTAAAATCTTCACACTCCTCATTAAACCATCATCGATGCGTGCCTCACACTCCTCATTAAACCACACCGCGTCCCCACTGCACGCTAAGCAGCCTCACACTCCTCATTAAACACACAAGGTTCACAATTTCAGCACCATATTAATGCTAAAGCAAAATTCACAATTTCATTCACTCACGCAGCAGCCTCACACCCCCACCATTAATCGTGCGCTAAATTACACTTCATCAGTTCACTAACGAGCACACCCTCAATAAACCCACAACGTATGAAAAAGCATTTTTCACTCTCATTAAACCATTGTCGCGTTTCGTTTCAATTTCCATTAACGAAAGCGTTTTCACACTTCATTGCTCACTAATGAGCAATTTTCATTTTAAACTCAATAATCTAGGTATATTTTCATTAATTTCATTGTCTCAAGTAGGCTACACAATTTTCAATGTTCACAATGCAGCACCCACACTCTCATCACACATTCTCATTAAATATATTGCCTACACCCCCATACACAATGCGCTTATTAATTTCATTAAATTACTCACGAGGCAGCCCACACTCTCATAAATCCACTAACGTTGCCTTGTTGGGCTTTCATTAATTGGCTATTCCAAGCACAATTTGTCTTTTTGACTGTATTTTGGAAAAGAGGTTAGAAGAATTTAATTTGGTGGATAATTAACTATAAAGAACAATTTGACTCTAGGAGTTCTGACAGAAGAATGTGATGTTTAATGAGTATGAAACAGTGGTATTTTGGTATGTCTTTACGGTGCGTTTTCTATGTTTTTCTGATTGGAGAACACGTAGGGCACAGCTGGTGGCCTTGGTTACGGCAGTTGATATCATTAACATAGACTTTAAAAACAGCAGGTGAGACGCCCACAGTACACATTGTTACTACAATATTTACACAGCTACTAGATAGGATTATACAGAGCCACATTACTTACACAGCCAGAAGACCACACAGACACACATACACGGAAAGAAATCTCACTACACAGATACAAACACATTAATAATAATACTAATAATACTACTACATTAAATACTTACATGCATATTATTACTCACACACAAGTATACATGTACACAAGAATAGAGGAGCTGATAAAGTGACCTCAAGGCAGGTATTGCTTCACTCCTCTAACATCCTGTAACTTTGAAAAGTTGTAAGCGTTGTCTCCCTGGGCCAGATGGACCTTGCTCACTGGCTTCATGCCTACTATACTATTGGTCTCTTCAGTGCACTTGCCACAGCTTCATTGGTCACCTACACCTGACATTATCCTCTGGTGCATCTGCTCACAGCTCATTGGTCACTCCAGTAGACCTGCTTCACAGTTCATTATCACCCAGTAGAATCTACCACAGCTCATTGGTCATTCAGTAGACAATCTGTATGCTCATTGGTCATTTACAGTAGACCTGTTCACAGCTTCATTAGTCGCTTCAGTAGACCTGCTCACAGCCCCTCATTGGTCATACAGTAGACCTGTTCACAGCCCATTGGTCATACAGTAGACCTGTCATTGCTCATTGGTCATACAGTAGAGAGGTGAAACTAGTCCACCTGTCCTCTCTTCCTGATGCCCTGAATGATTCAGTACCATGGACAGGACTGGATCTCCTCAGTGCTCCACCATGGGACAGGGCCTGATCTCCTCAGTGCCCTGAATGACTCAGCACGCGGACAGGACTGGGTCCAGTGCCCTGAATGATTCAGCACCATGGACAGACTGGATCCTCTCAGTGCCCTGAATGATTCAGCACCAGGAGGGGGACTGGGTCTCAGTGCCCTGAAGGGTTCAGGGACCAGGGGCTGGGTCGCTCCTCAGTGCCTGAGTGATTCAGCACCATGGACAGGGGCTGAGGCACGGGAATGATTCAGCACATGGACAGGGACACCCAGACCCAGAAAGGACTAGCACCATGGACATTGACCGGGTCTCCCGAGCCCTGAAGGATTCAGCACATGGACAGGATCTGGTCCTGTCTGCACCATGGACAGGGGCTGATCTGCAAGCTGGAAAGATTCAGCACCATGGACAGGGGTCCTCAGACTCCGTTTCTAGTGTATTCAATCCTGGGTTTTCCTAGGCCTCTGCCAGTTTGTTGGTCTGCATTTGTCATCCTTATCTCTGCTCATAGTCACTATGGAGGAGTATCATAGACACACTATGGGGAGTAGTCATAGACACTATGGAGGAGCATCATAGTCACTATGAGGTGCATCATAGTCACTATGGAGTATCATAGTTCTCATGGAAGAGCATCATAGTCCCTATGGAGGTGCATCATAGTCACTGTGGAGTATCATAGTCACTATGGAGGAGCATCAGTCATTATGGAGCAACAGGCACTATGGAGGAGCAACATAGTCATTATGGAGGAGCATCATATCATCATAGTCAGTATGGAGGTACGCTATGGAGCATCATAGTCAGTATGGAGGGAGTTACAGTCACTATGGAGTATCATAGTGACTATGTTGCTCCTCCATAGTGTCTATAACGCTCCATAGTGACTATGATACTCCATAGTGACTGTAGCTCCTCCATACTGACTATGATGCTCCATAGTGACTATGACGCACCTCCATACTGACTATGATGATATGATGCTCCTCCATAATGACTATGTTGCTCCTCCATAGTGCCTATGACGCTCCATAGTGACTGATGCTCCTCCATAGTGACTATGATACTCCACAGTGACTATGATGCACCTCCATAGGGACTATGATGCTCTTCCATGGTGACTATGATACTCCATAGTGACTATGATGCACCTCCATAGTGACTATGATGCTCCTCCATAGTGTCTATGATACTCCCCCATAGTGTCTATGATACTCCTCCATAGTGACTATGAGCAGGAGATATGGGATGACCCAAATGCAGACCAACAAAAGCTAACAGGAAACCTAGGAAAAACCCAGAGATTGAAATACACTAGAAACGAGAGTCTGAGACCCAGCCCCTGTCCATGGTGCTGAATCTTCCAGCGCACTGAGATCCAGCCCCTGTCCATGGTGCTGAATCCTTCACAGACTTGGGACCCAGATCCTGTCCATGGTGCTGAATCCTTCAGGGTGCTCGAGAGACCCGGTCCCTGTCCATGGTGCTGAATCCTTCTGGGTGCTGGAGAGACCCGGTCCCTGTCCATGGTGCTGAATCATTCAGGGTGCTGAGGGGAGATCCAGCCCCTGTCCATGGTGCTGAATCACTCAGGGCACTGAGGAGCGACCCAGCCCCTGTCCATGGTCCTGAACCCTTCAGGGCACTGAGACCCAGTCCCTGTCCATGGTGCTGAATCATTCAGGGCACTGAGGAGAGATCCAGTCTCTGTCCATGGTGCTGAATCATTCAGGGCACTGAGACCCAGTCCCTGTCCATGGTGCTGAATCATTCAGGGCACTGAGGAGAGATCCAGGCCCTGTCCATGGTGCTGAATCATTCAGGGCACTGAGGAGAGATCCAGTCCCTGTCCATGGTGCTGAATCATTCAGGGTGCCATCAGGAAGAGAAGGACAGGTGGTTTAGTTTCACCTCTCTACTGTATGACCAATGAGCTGTGAGCAGGTCTACTGTATGACCAATGAGCTGTGAGCAGGTCTACTGTATGACCAATGAGCTGTGAGCAGGTCTACTGAATGACCAATGAGCTGTGAGCAGGTCTACTGTATGACCAATGAGCTGTGAGCAGGTCTACTGAATGACCAATGAGCTGTGAGCAGGTCTACTGGGTGACCAATGAACTGTGAGCAGGTCTACTGGGTGACCAATGAGCTGTGAGCAGGTCTACTGGAGGACCAATGAGATGGGAGCAGGTCTAGTGGACGACCAATGAGCTGTGAGCAGGTCTACTGGGTGACCAATGAGCTGTGAGCAGGTCTACTGAAGGACCAATGAGCTATGAGCAGGGCACTTTAGTGACTAATGAGCTGTGAGCAGGTCCACTGGGTGACCAATGAGCTGTGAGCAGGGCAGGGAGGACAAGGTGGCAGCAGCTTTTCAAAGAAGATGGCTCTGAACCACAGGATGTTAGAGGAGTGAGAAACAATACCTGCTATGAGGTCACTTTATCAGCTCCTCTATTCTTGTGTATGTATGTATGTGTGTGTGTGTGTGTGTGTGTGTGTGTGTGTGTGTGTGTGTGTGTGTGTTTGTGTCTGTGTGAGTGAGTTTCTTTCCGTGTGTGTGTGTGTGTGTGTGTGTGCGTGTGCGTGTATGTGTGTGTGTCTGTGTGAGTGTGTCTGTGTGTGTGTGTGTCTGTGTCTGTGTGTGTGTGTGTGTGTGTGTGTGTGTGTGTGGGCGTCTCACCTGCTGTTTTTAAAGTCTGTGTTGTGATTGTGAAAGCTGCCGTAACAAGGCCACCAGCTGTGCCTACGTGGTTCTCCAATCAGAAAAAACACTGAACAGGAAAACGCACCAAGAAAGACATACTGTTCTTTAAAATACTGCTGTTTCTTTCATTAAACATCGCACATTCTTCTGTCAGAACTCACAAGTCAAACAACTCGTGTTCTTTATAGTTAATTATCCCTGCGATCGCTCAGACCTCTTTCCAAAGCTGCAGTCAAAGGAGACTGGGGTGATGTGCACCGAATGTGAGTGTGAGAAGCCCAACAGGCAGCGCGTTGGTGGTTTAATGAGGAGTGTGAGGCAGCGCGTTGGTGGTTTGATGAGGAGTGTGAGGCAGCGCGTTGGTGGTTTAATGAGGAGTGTGAGGCAGCGCGTTGGTGGTTTAATGAGGAGTGTGAGGCAGCTCGTTGGTGGTTTGATGAGGAGTGTGAGGCAGCGCGTTGGTGGTTTGATGAAGAGTGTGAGGCAGCTCGTTGGTGGTTTGATGAGGAGTGTGAGGCAGCTCGTTGGTGGTTTAATGAGGAGTGTGAGGCAGCTCGTTGGTGGTTTGATGAGGAGTGTGAGGCAGCTCGTTGGTGGTTTTATGAGGAGTGTGAGGCAGCGCGTTGGTGGTTTAATGAGGAGTGTGAGGCAGCGCGTTGGTGGTTTGATGAGGAGTGTGAGGCAGCTCGTTGGTGGTTTGATGAGGAGTGTGAGGCAGCGCGTTGGTGGTTTGATGAGGAGTGTGAGGCAGCGCGTTGGTGGTTTGATGAGGAGTGTGAGGCAGCGCGTTGGTGGTTTAATGAGGAGTGTGAGGCAGCGCGTTGGTGGTTTAATGAGGAGTGTGAGGCAGCGCGTTGGTGGTTTGATGAGGAGTGTGAGGCAGCGCGTTGGTGGTTTAATGAGGAGTGTGAGGCAGCGCGTTGGTGGTTTAATGAGGAGTGTGAGGCAGCGCGTTGGTGGTTTGATGAGGAGTGTGAGGCAGCTCGTTGGTGGTTTAATGAAGAGTGTGAGGCAGCTCGTTGGTGGTTTGATGAGGAGTGTGAGGCAGCGCGTTGGTGGTTTAATGAGGAGTGTGAGGCAGCTCGTTGGTGGTTTGATGAAGAGTGTGAGGCAGCTCGTTGGTGGTTTGATGAGGAGTGTGAGGCAGCGCGTTGGTGGTTTGATGAGGAGTGTGAGGCAGCTCGTTGGTGGTTTGATGAGGAGTGTGAGGCAGCGCGTTGGTGGTTTGATGAGGAGTGTGAGGCAGCTCGTTGGTGGTTTGATGAGGAGTGTGAGGCAGCGCGTTGGTGGTTTGATGAGGAGTGTGAGGCAGTTCGTTGGTGGTTTGATGAGGAGTTTGAGGCAGCCTGCTACTGGTTTGACGCTGAACGAGAATCCCACTTAGAGCATTTAACCACAGGCCACATTTCAATATCAAAGCCCTCTGACTCCACCTGCTTCTGGCAGAGTCTCAGAGGAGAGGAGGCGCACCACAGCAGCTCCTGTGACTCTCTCTGACTCCATCTTAATCCTCCTGACTCTCTCTGATGAGAGGAGGCGCACAACAGCAGCTCTGACTCCTGGTCTCTCTCTGACTCCTCCTGGTCTCTCAAAGGAGAGGAGAGACAGCAGCTCGTCTGACTCTCTCTGACTCCCTCTGACTCCCTCTGACTCCTCCTGACTCTCTCTGACTCCCTCTGGCTCTCTCTAAATCCTCCTGACTCTCTCTGACTCCCTCTGACTCTCTCTGACTCCCTCTGACTCCTCCTGACTCTCTCTGACTCCCTCTGGCTCTCTCTAAATCCTCCTGACTCTCTCTGCCTCCCTCTGACTCCTCCTGACTCTCTCTGACTCCCTCTGACTCCCTCTGGCTCTCTCTAAATCCTCCTGACTCTCCCTGACTCCCTCTGACTCCTCCTGACTCTCTCTGACTCCCTCTGACTCCCTCTGGCTCTCTCTAAATCCTCCTGACTCTCCCTGACTCCCTCTGACTCCTCCTGACTCTCTCTGACTCCCTCTGGCTCTCTCTGACTCCTCCTGGTCTCTGAGGACCATGGAAGGTTGTCAATAACGACAGGCCAAGCTTCAGCCAATCCCAGGGCCGGGTGGAATGGGGGCATGTGTAATGGACGGCTGTGAACGAGGCAGTGTGTGTGTGTGTGTGTGTGTGTGTGTGTGTGTGTGTGTGTGTGTGTGTGTGTGTGTGTGTGCACAGTGTGTGTGTGCACAGTGTGCGGCTGTGTGTGAGTTACGTGGTGCTGCCTGTGCATGCTCCTCTGTTGTTTATCGGTGCTGAGCAACAACAGCATCACATGGACATATGGATATAGTTAACATCACATGGATATATGTAGCGTTATATACATATGGATATATATAACAACATCACATGGATATATGGATATAGTTAACATCACATGGACATATGGATATAGTTAACATCACATGGATATACAGTATATACTGTAGTTTAGGTTTTTTAGAAGACTGTTTACATCGATGTTTAGGGAGGATTGATTATCTGTCCAGATTCATTCTTGAGGGCTTCAAGATATTGATCTGGATGCAAAGACTCTCTGTACAATCACGCGTTTGAACCATATATCATCAACTCTCCTGTGTGTGTGTGTGTGTGTGTGTTTGTGTGTGTGTGCGTGCGTACGTGCGTGCGTGCGTGCGTGTGTATTGCCAGGCTCTCTCCATTAGTTACCAATCAGTTAACAGGCCATAGCTGGCCTTATTTTAAGGAATTATTTTGGAAGTGTATTTGATGTAACCTCTCCTGTGTGTGTGTGTGTGTGCGTGTGTCTCCAGACCCTGGACTACGAGCTGAAGAAGTCCTACACCTTTAAGGTGGAGGCTTCTAACCCCGTGGTGAGCCCGCGTTTCCTCCACCTGGGGCCCTTCAAGGACAGCGCCACCGTGAAGGTGAGCGTGCTGGACGCCGAGGAACCCCCCGTCTTCACCCAGGACACCTTCGTCATGGACCTGTCTGAGGACACGCCCCCGGACAGCACCATCGGCTCCGTCACCGCCCAGGACCTGGACTCCAGCAGCAGCGCCGTCAGGTACCCACCTCCTCCTCTTCATCATCTTAATCCTCCTCGTCCTCCTCTTCATCATCCTCATCATCCTCTTCATAATCATCCTCCTCTTCATCATCCTCTTCATAATCATCCTCCTCTTCATCATCCTCCTCAGCCCTTTTCATCCTCCTCAGCCCCCTTCATCCTCCTCAGCCCTTCTCTTCCTCATCTTCCTCATCTTCCTCATCATTGTCCTCATCCTCCTCTTCAATCTGCTCCTACTGTTCCTCTTCTTCGTCATCCTCATCATCTTTATCATCCTAATTCAACCCTCCTCTTCCTCCTCCTCACCCCTCCTCTTCAATCTGCTAAAACTTTCATCAGAGGTGGAAAGAGTACTGAACAATCCTACTCAAGTACAAGAGTACTGAACAATCCTACTCAAGTACAAGAGTACTGAACAATCCTACTCAAGTACAAGAGTACTGAACAATCCTACTCAAGTACAAGAGTACTGAACAATAGTCAAGTACAAGAGTACTGAACAATCCTACTCAAGTACAAGAGTACTGAACAATCCTACTCAAGTACAAGAGTACTGAACAATCCTACTCAAGTACAAGTAGTGTTGCTGTAGTTAAAGTAAAATTAAAATTACAAGTCCATGAAATTCTTAAGTTATAGTAAAAAAAGTAGCTTATTTGTCCCTTAGAGGTCGAAGGGCGTGCAGGCACACCCAGCTGTCCATTACAAAACCTTTCATAAAGAAAAAAAGGATATGCTCTGGAGACGATTAGTTTTTTGTCTGTTAAACTAGAAGCCTGTAGCTTTATTAGAAGACCAATGTGGTCGATGTATGTTGCATACTTTTTCAATGACCTACAGACGTTGGGAACATTCTCCAGAGTTTCAGTGGATACGAGACGTAAAACACCTTCTACTTTTACATGACAGTATGGCTAGAAGAAAGACTCACTCCAGAAGAAGCTACTGAGATATTTGAAAGCAATAAGGAAGAGGACAATGCGTCCTTACCAGACAGGGGCTCTAGCCAAGATATTAACCATTTTGGAGAAGCAATTGATCCATTTGAGGACAAGGAAGCAGTTTGTAATGATATTTGGATGCAAGTGAGTAATTGCCAATGTTTATTGAAAGGGAATATTAGCCTTTTGTTGTTTCTCGCTGGTGTGTCGAAGGTTAGTGTAGCCTAGTGCGTGCAGCGCTGCACCCTAGTGTGCTTTTAGCTGGCATCATTTTGTACAAGGGTCTGTGACATGTGAAATAGCCATGGTAATCCAAATAATACTACTTAACTATTTGGTTTGATTTACCATTCAGCCTACAATCGATGTTTTGTAATAATCAACATTGCAAAAGACTGTGGGTGAAGTGGTTTCCAGTGAAACAGTGTGGGGGTGGGGGGGGGGCCTAGGTTAGTGTCTAGATGTATCTGTGTGTGTGGGGAGGGGGAGGGGGGTGAAGGTTAGGCTGAATGGGATCAGAGGTGAGTGTCTAGGTGTCTCTGTGAGTGAATGGCTAAGTTCCAATGGCATTTAAGAAATCGCTTGTCATTTTCAACCTCAAATATCGACACGTGCATATCATCATATTTAGATGAGAATGTTATTGTGTATACCACAGAGCGCAGAAACTTTGACTTGTCTTTTGACTAGAATAGAGTTTCAGGCATGTGAAGTTGAATTTACGAAATGTTACCGTTTACTAATCATTCTGTCAAATGTACATGTTGAATGTTCACAATCAACAACACACTGGTTGGTTTTAAATTCTATTAGTTTGTTGTAACTTACTAGGTACTTACTTATCTAGGTGATAGCAGTTAATGCTGTTTTGTGTTTTCTAACGCAAGCTTTACTCTATCCCTGAACCAACATTCCTTTCAGTGAACCCACAATGGGTCCGCATTAGCGTTCTACTGCATGCTGTACCTAACTGCCATTTCTGCTGTTTGACAAAAAATACTACGTTCAGCTGTTTGAGAGCAAAGCATGCAAAAATTAGCACATTTAAAAATACTCTGTAACGGAATGCAAAAGACGCAAAGTAGAATGCATATTTTTAAATGAACTAAAGGAAAGTAAAAGTATCTAATATTTTAAATACTTCAAAAACACTTCTGAAGTACAGTAACAAGAGTATTAGTAATTTGTTACTTTACAGCCCTGACTTTCATGTGCGTTGTCCTCAGTGCAGGTTCAAACTAATCATATAGTGCTTTCACACTGTGGTCTTTGTTAAAGCGTCAGTTTGTTTGTTATGGTGGGGGAGGCTTACCTGGACTCTCAGCCAATCACAGCTGGTGGAACTTGTCCATCATCCAATCACAGCGGGTGGCACTGGGTCTGCCGTTCAATAACAGCAGGAAGAGCTCTTGAGAGTTATTGGGAGGAGTGTGTGTGTGTGTGTGTATGTGTGTGTGTGGTGGGGGGGTTAGGGCTTTGTGCTGTATGTTTGGTGTTTGTGTGTGTGTGGTGGGGTGGTTAGGGCTTTGTGCTGTGTGTTTGTGTTTTTTGTGTGTGTGTGTGTGTGTGTGTGTGTGTGTGTGTGTGTGGGTGGGGGGGTTAGGGCTCACACTAACTACAGCTGAGGGTCCAGTCGGGGTATGACTCACCAAAGGGGGGGGGGGGGGCTCTGCCATGTGGGGCTCTGCTAGCTGCCCCTACCCCAAACCAACAGCCTCTGGCCATGTGGGGCTCTGCTAGCTGCTCTGTAGAGCTCATTCCATTTGGTTTGGGGCACAGAGGCTGCGATGGCTTTCTCTAAGCGGGTCTACTTATACCAGTGGACCCCACAGTCTAGTGGAAGCTGGAATTACCGCCACACTTTGAGGCAGATAAAAGCAGGGGGGTAGTCGCTTGTCTGAAAACACAAACGCCTTTTAGCAGGAAGTGTTTTCAGTGTTGTGTTTTTTTATATTTCATGCCCTCTCGCTACACGACTGCACAGCGTAAATTTAGCTAGCGTAAAGAAGGGGTCTGTCATTGTGCCTGTAGCGTGTTTTAAATATTTTAGGAGGGTAGCATGTCTCTATTGTTCTTTGGGGAGTTTGTGACGGCACATTGAAAAGGATCCAGGCCTGATAAGACGGCAGTAGTCCGTAGGATTGCTTTGTGTCGGTGGGGGACGATTATGATGTTAACAAGGCCCCCGCAGGCATCGCTCTGTTCTTTAACTACCTGTGGACTTTATCTTCATTGACTGGATGGAATCTATTTCCATCTCATCCTGACTGATGACACCTTCTCACTGGAATTTACACGTGTCTGGTTGGAAGTGCATCTATTTCCATCTCATCCTGACTGATAACACCTTCTCACTGGAATTTACACGTGTCTGGCAGGCAGAATTTATTCAGTATCACATTATTTCAGTTTTTTTTCCTCCCTTGACCTCTTTTGGCCGGAGAAAAAAAGCTACAATGACTGAAAGCCCCCCAAAATATGTCTAAAACAACATTAGGACGTAATTAAAATAATATAAACAGAGTTGTCTAAAGATATAGATCCTGAGATTTCCATTGTGCACTAGCTACTCCTGTGTTAGCCTTGTGTAACTACTCTCAGAGAGACAACAGACATCGCCAGTCTCTGCTTCTATTGTTCTCAAACCTGCACGTTCTAACGTTGTTGTTGTTGTTGTTGTTGTTGTTGTTGTTGTTGTTGTTGTTTCCTCTGCAGATACTCTCTGAAATGGAAGCAGGACTCGGACAGTTGCTTTGAGATTGACACTGTGGAGGGGACCATCTCAATCAACGACTTCCTGGACAGAGAGACCCAGAGCCAACACAACATCACTGTAGTAGCCTCCAAAGTCAGTAAGTATACGCCAACACAACATCACTGACCTCTAAAGTCAGTAAGTATACACCAACACAATATCACTGTAGTAGCCTCCAAAGTCAGTAAGTATACACCAACACAACATCACTGTAGTAGCCTCCAAAGTCAGTAAGTATACACCAACACAACATCACTGTAGTAGCCTCCAAAGTCAGTAAGTATACACCAACACAATATCACTGTAGTAGCCTCCAAAGTCAGTAAGTATACACCAACACAATATCACTGTAGTAGCCTCCAAAGTCAGTAAGTATACACCAACACAATATCACTGTAGTAGCCTCCAAAGTCAGTAAGTATACACCAACACAGCATCACTGACCTCTAAAGTCAGTAAGTATACACCAACACGATATCACTGTAGTAGCCTCCAAAGTCAGTAAGTATACACCAACACAACATCACTGTAGTAGCCTCCAAAGTCAGTAAGTATACACCAACACAACATCACTGTAGTAGCCTCCAAAGTCAGTAAGTATACACCAACACAATATCACTGTAGTAGCCTCCAAAGTCAGTAAGTATACACCAACACAATATCACTGTAGTAGCCTCCAAAGTCAGTAAGTATACACCAACACAATATCACTGTAGTCTAAAGTCAGTAAGTATACACCAACACAATATCACTGTAGTTCCAAAGTCTACACCAACACAATATCACTGTAGTAGTCCAAAGTCAGTAAGTATACACCAACACAATATCACTGTAGTAGCCTCCAAAGTCAGTAAGTATACACCAACACAACATCACTGACCTCTAAAGTCAGTAAGTATACACCAACACAACATCACTGACCTCTAAAGTCAGTAAGTATACACCAACACAACATCGCTGACCTCTAAAGTCAGTAAGTGTTTCTCCACACCAGTAGTTTGCATAGCCTAAATGTAGTGTGCATTCAGTAATTTGATAATCTCAATGTGGTTTACAGTCAATCTTTGTATATTCTAGTAAGACAGATACTTAAGGCTGAAGCCTGATGGCTACTCAGTAGGTACACAATGAGAAATATCTGTAATCATGAAGTACTGCATCTAATAAAGTATACCACAGAAATGGATGTCATGCAGTTGAGTTGTTCTAAGAGTATGTGGCACCATCTAGTGGACACTGTCTGCCATGGCTTCTTTAGAATAGGTGAATCAGGCACTGTACATACTTTAAGTGCTGTTTTAGTTCCTGGTTTTGGGAACCCATACCGTTTGCCTAGAGTAATTATTTTACCTAACATTCACAAAGAAGAAATGTGGAATGCTCGTGGTCGCTGGATGGATAGCACAATCGACGACTATACTCCAATGATATTGAGAGACAGACAAACGAGTGTTAAATATTGAGACTTAAAGAGGTCTGATCTGAAAGGCTAATTTTTCATTCTCCCATAAACATTACAATGTGCATGCAAACTTTAGAAATATATTAATAATCTGTTAATACAAAAAGGTTACATGTAGCATCTTTAATTTTGTGTCAAAGTAAAAAAAAAACTTCTGACGGGCAAAGAAAAAGCAAGCTTTCAAATCACTGAAAAGTGAAGGGATTCATTTGACCATAATCTACTGTTTTTTCATTGCCTGATGACAGTGTAAATCTATCAGCAAGCACTCAACCGTTTTTAATTTACACGTTTTTCTTTTAAAGAGTAAAGTTTGTCTGTCTGTGAATAAAATGAAGTTCACACACAGCGTGGCTGAGGCCAGCCAATCGGCTGTCCTATGGCCAGGGTTTTAATTCCAGCAGATGTTATCTCTAGTAGATTCTTAATAATAGCAGCAGATGTTATCTCTAGTAGATTCTTAATAATATGATGTGAAACATTTACAGTCCTGCCAACATGCCCACAAACAAATGATTCAAGAAGGTAAAAACTGAATAAGTGCATTGGGGGTGTCACGATACCAGAAATGTAGTAGTTGATACCAATACCAGTGAAACTCCACGATTCTCGATACCAATTCGATACCATGGTCAAAAAAATAAACAATAAACTAAATCCCATATACTTCAACACACACTCCTTTCTTTAAAACATTACAACAAAGAACAGTGGCATGTAGCCTTCAAGCAAAAAAATATATAAAAAGACATAACAGTTACAAACATTACAACAAAGAACAGTGGCAATTCAATTACTTAAAACAAGCAATGTTGTTTTTGATTACTAACAATAATCTTTTAATGATGGCACATCCTTTCAACTGCAGTACCTGGCCAAGACATGAAAATATGGAAAAATAATAGGCCTTTAGAGATCAAAAAGGCTGTTACTTTAGAGATAGCTGAACTTTGATGTGGCATTGTCGTGGGGGGTGTATAAAAAGATTAAGCCTGTTACTTATGTGGCATCGTGGGAGTGTGGGGGTGTATGTTTACTTTCCTTTTTAACTAATGTGGTGCTTCTTGTGAAAACGAATGAATGAGATATAAAAGCTTAGAAGGAAATAAAAAACCAACGTAGACTAGGCTGGCGCTGTTTAAACTGGCAAATTATTCCGGTGTTCTCCCGGCTGAAGTCTGGAGGACGAGTAACGGGAAAGTACCAGGCATATTTAAAATGAACAACCATTAACATTATATAAAAGAGGCCTATTTATATAATTATAAAAAGAAACACACGCACACATTTTATAACGCGTCTAAGCGAGATCACAATGAGAGTCAAGTGTTCCCCTGCTGCAATTATGGTATAAACTACTACAGCTAATTCATTGGAAAAGTTCGATATACAGGGAAGGACACAGCATACTTCATGAGAAAGCTGTTTTGTTTCTTTTTGGCCAATTGCCTATCCATAGGCCTGCTTTGTTAGTTTCTGATATTTGATTTGAGTTTGGTGGCTTACAGCAGGGGAGGCAAAACCATTTTGGATTGAGCCAAACACTTCAGGTGTTTACTCGGGCTTCTTGTAGCCTTGGAGATTTTAGATAGAAAAAAGGGGCTACACAGCGTGCCAATGAACAACCAAAGCCACGTCTTTTTGCTGGTGTTTGTTCTCTTACATCACTGCAGCCGGTACCTTCAGTACTGTAGATAACCAGTACCTTACATCACTGCAGCCGGTACCTTCAGTACTGTAGATAACCAGTACCTTACATCACTGCAGCCGGTACCTTCAGTACTGTAGATAACCAGTACCTTACATCACTGCAGCCGGTACCTTCAGTACTGTAGAAAACCAGTACCTTACATCACTGCAGTCGGTACCTTCAGTACTGTAGATAACCAGTACCTTACATCACTGCAGCCGGTACCTTCAGTACTGTAGATAACCAGTACCTTACATCACTGCAGCCGGTACCTTCAGTACTGTAGATAACCAGTACCTTACATCACTGCAGCCGGTACCTTCAGTACTGTAGATAACCAGTACCTTACATCACTGCAGCCGGTACCTTCAGTACTGTAGAAAACCAGTACCGTCACGTTTTTAGAATTTTGGCATCGACTTGGTACCGAAGTATCGGTTCTCGTGACATCCCTTCAATCAAACTGAATAAAATAGCAGAAGTATTTACAGTGACTCTACAGATGAACTGAATAAAATAGCAGAAGTATTTACAGTGAGTCTACAGATGAACTGACTAAGATAGCCTAAGTATTTACAGTGACTCTACAGATGAACTGAATAAAATAGCAGAAGTATTTACAGTGACTCTACAGATGAACTGAATAAAATAGCAGAAGTATTTACAGTGAGTCTACAGATGAACTGAATAAAATAGCCTAAGTATTTACAGTGAGTCTACAGATGAACTGAATAAAATAGCCTAAGTATTTACAGTGAGTCTACAGATGAACTGACTAAGATAGCCTTAGTATTTACAGTGAGTCTACAGATGAACTGACTAAGATAGCCTAAGTATTTACAGTGAGTCTATAGAGGACAACTCTAGGGTCGGCCATAGCTTTGAGCACCTGAGGTCTTCTCCAACACTAGATCCTGTCTGACTGGTGCTGTGTGTGTGTGTGTGTGTGTGTGTGTGTGTGTGGCCGACCTTACAGGCGACCCCGCGCTGTCGTCCACGGTAACGGTGACGGTGAATGTCCTGGATGTCAATGAGTTCCCTCCGGAGCTGAGCGTTCCCTCTGACACCTTCGTCTGTGAGGACAGCAGGGTGGGACAGGTGAGACGCAGAGGGGAGAGGTCTTCATCACCCTTCATCACCTCCTCACCTGACTCCACAGCTCAGCCTCACACTCGCACGCTCTTGCCCCCTTTCCTTCCTTCCTTCTTTCCTTCTTTCTTTCTTTCTTTCTTTCTTTCTTTCTTACACTGTCTTCCTCTTTCTCTTTCCGTCTGTGACACTTTTGTTTTCTCATATTTTTAGTTTTTGAGCAGATTTTGTTTAAATTTAAGATAAACCACAGCCAACCCTATCAAATGTCATTTTGTATGATCAACAGCTGTTAATTTATTAAGATACCTGTGATGTTTGACTCTTTTTGTGTGTGCGTGCGTGTATGCGTGTGTGCGTGCGTGTGTGCGTGTGTGCGTGCGTGTGTGCATGCGTGTGTGTGTGTGTGCGTGTGTGTGTGTAGGTGATCCAGACAGTAGGAGGGAGGGAGGGAGGGAGGGAGGGAGGGAGGGAGGGAGGGATGGAGGGAGAGATGGAGGGAGCGGTCTTGTTGAGGAACCGAAGGAGCTATGCAACATAAACATTACATGGAATTCAGAACGGAGGAAGGGAAAAATAGGAGTGAAAGAGAGATGAAGGAAAAAAAGAGATGGAGAGAAATAGAAAGGGAAATCAGCAAGAGTGAGACAGAAGTCAAGGAGTGAGAGAGAGACACAGAAAGGAGTGAGAGAGATGTAAAGGAGTGAGAGATGGATGTAAAGGAGTGAGAGATGGATGTAAAGGAGTGAGAGATGGATGTAAAGGAGTGAGAGATGGATGTAAAGGAGTGAGAGATGGATGTAAAGGAGTGAGAGATGGATGTAAAGGAGTGAGAGAGATGTAAAGGAGTGAGAGAGATGTAAAGGAGTGAGAGAGATGTAAAGGAGTGAGAGATGGATGTAAAGGAGTGAGAGATGGATGTAAAGGAGTGAGAGAGATACACAGAAAGGAGTGAGAGATGGATGCAAAGGAGTGAGAGATGGATGGTCAGAGACTGAGTGGCATCCGAGAAGAACATTTTTTTATTTCTACAGTGCACCAAAGGAGTTTCAGCAGAAATACTTAACCGTCAGGAACTTTGAAAGCATGAGGGAAAATGAGGGAGTGAGGGTGGGAGAGAGCGAGAGAGAAAGCAAACCCCCCCCCCCCCCCCCCCCCAAAAAAAAGGTTTGGAGAAAGAAGGGAAACAGTGAAGAGAAGGAAGGAGGGAGAAAATAGACGCATGTTCATGGAGAGGAAATATTGTCCTGAGAAAGGAAATTGAAAAAGGAAAGATGAGAAGCAAATTGGAAAGGACTGAAAATAACACACAGAGAAATGGAGGGAGCGCAGGCTATATGATGAAAGAGAGAAAGAGAGAGAGGGCGGGAGGGAGGGAGGCGAGAACGATTTGAATAGAAAAGGCTTTCTATTACATAAGCATAATCTTTGTCCACTGTGGGAGAGAATGTTATGCATGAACAGTCTGTGAGTCAAAAACACAGCATGTGCCTTCAAACAACACAACACAGACACAGACAGACAGCATGTGCCTTCAAACAACACAACACAGACACAGACAGACAGCATGTGCCTTCAAACAACACAACACAGACACAGACAGCATGTGCCTTCAAACAACACAACACAGACACAGACAGACACAGAGGGTCTCAGCAGACAGACAATGTAGAACAGGACTACAGCAGGGCTGAAAAGTTTACAAACAACACAACACAGAGACACACAGAGACAGAAAGGGTATCAGAGCACACCAACAATGTAGAACAGGACTAGGCAGGCAGGCAGGCAGGCAGGCAGGCAGGCAGGCAGGCAGGCAGGCAGGCAGGCAGGCAGGCAGGCAGGCAGGCAGGCAGGCAGGCAGGCAGGCAGGCAGGCAGGCAGGCAGGCAGGCAGGCAGGCAGGCAGGCAGGCAGGCAGGCAGGCAGGCAGGCTGTGGGGTGGCTTTCAAACTAAACTCCAGAGCTGCTGTCTGTCTGAGAGACGTCTGTTTCAAACGACCCAACATGCTGCTGCTGTGCTGTTTCAAACGACCCAACATGCTGCTGCTGTGCTGTTTCAAACGACCCAACATGCTGCTGCTGTGCTGTTTTATTTTGTAGATCGGCTTTGCATCCGTTCATCTATGAAACGCTCACAAAGATGTTTGTATTATCTTAAATATTTTTATCAAGCTTAATATTCAGCAGGGCTTTTGAATATTATAGCTCACAAACGTTATTTATATAACGATTAACATAAAGATTATGCCATTTGATGGATGTATTTGTTTAATGCTATCGTGGGCGCGTATGATTTCAGTATGGGTGCCCCCGGGAGGGTGGTGTTAGCAGCATGTCATACCAGCAGAAAGACACAGAGGATGAGAACAGTACGTGAGGAGTGTGAGGGTGCACTGGGTCCCATCATGCCTGCCCAGCCTTATATAAATGTATTGCTTTTCCAATTACATTTCGATTTTCTTCTCAGAATATAATATTATTTTTTCGTTTTGTGTTTTCAATTTGTTTTGATGGAATGCATTGAATTTCAGTCTGCACAAACAATCATCTTTTAAGAGGGTAGGCTGCAAATCGCCGCAGTCAGAAAACAACATTATGTTTCCCCAAGCAGACTGCTCTAGAATGGATCAGACCAGCCTATTAAATGGGTTCTGAGTGGAAGGACCCCGGTTGCCACAAGCTCGTCTAACGAGACCCTGGAGTTTGTGTGTTTAACATGGATTAGGTTGGGAGAGTTTTCACTAAGTGACTAAACCTCTCCCAAGTGCAGAATCTCTTCCTAGTTAAACCACGACAGGATGTGTTCCCAGGACAACGCAGAAGCATTTCTTTGGTTTTTTAGCGTATAAACCTGCCATGACATATTTCTAGTATCGCTACTACTTCAGATCCTCAGATCCCTCTCAAAGCACATTTTAACATGTCACTGTTTTATAATAGTGTCAGCGGGAAAATCTCTAACATGTCACTGTTTTATAATAGTGTCAGCGGGAAAATCTCCATTCCTCATTCCTTAAGTTCTGGGGGTAATGTGTTGTTTTTGCTGCCTTGTACAGAATGGGTTCTTTACAACGTGTTGCTCCTGTCTGCTGATCGCTGGGCCTTCCTGTTGGAGATACTGTGTTCAGGTGCCCTCTAAGGTGGACTGTGTTCAGGTGCCCTCTAAGGTGCACTGTGTTCAGGTGCCCTCTAAGGTGGACTGTGTTCAGGTGCCCTCTGGACTGTGTTCAGGTGCCCTCTAAGGTGCACTGTGTTCAGGTGCCCTCTAAGGTGCACTGTGTTCAGGTGCCCTCTAAGGTGGACTGTGTTCAGGTGCCCTCTAAGGTGGACTGTGTTCAGGTGCCCTCTAAGGTGCACTGTGTTCAGGTGCTCTCTAAGGTGGACTGTGTTCAGGTGCCCTCTAAGGTGCACTGTGTTCAGGTGCCCTCTAAGGTGCACTGTGTTCAGGTGCCCTCTAAGGTGGACTGTGTTCAGGTGCCCTCTAAGGTGCACTGTGTTCAGGTGCCCTCTAAGGTGCACTGTGTTCAGGTGCCCTCTAAGGTGGACTGTGTTCAGGTGCCCTCTAAGGTGCACTGTGTTCAGGTGCCCTCTAAGGTGGACTGTGTTCAGGTGCCCTCTAAGGTGCACTGTGTTCAGGTGCCCTCTAAGGTGGACTGTCTTCAGGCGCCCTTTAAGGTGCACTGTGCTCAGGACCCCTCTAAGGTGCACTGTGTTCAGGTGCCCTCTAAGGTGGACTGTCTTCAGGCGCCCTTTAAGGTGCACTGTGTTCAGGACCCCTCTAAAGTGCACTGTTTTCAGGTGCCCTCTAAGGTGCACTGTGTTCAGGTGCCCTCTAAGGTGGACTGTCTTCAGGCGCCCTTTAAGGTGCACTGTGTTCAGGTTTCCCTCTAAGGTGGACTGTCTTCAGGCGCCCTTTAAGGTGCACTGTGTTCAGGTGCCCTCTAAGGTGGACTGTGTTCAGGTGCCCTCTAAGGTGGACTGTGTTCAGGACCCCTCTAAGGTGGACTGTGTTCAGGACCCCTCTAAGGTGCACTGTGTTCAGGTGCCCTCTAAGGTGCACTGTGTTCAGGTGCCCTCTAAGGTGCACTGTGTTCAGGTGCCCTCTAAGGTGCACTGTGTTCAGGTGCCCTCTAAGGTGCACAGTGTTCAGGCAGGCAGATGCCTCCACTGGGCTCCTGGTTGACCGTACAGGCTATTTTTATAACCAGCCCCTAAAGACTGAGACCTGATAGAGATGGACATGGACGCTCCAAGCCCCCAAGGGTAACACCCTTCCCGTGTGTGTATGTTACTGTGTGTGTGTGTGTGTGTGTGTGTGTGTGTGCGTGTCTGTGCGTGTGTTTCCAACAGGAGCAAGGTGCCTTAATGGTCTCCACCTTGTCGAATTACATCTGTCTGGAACTAGGGAAGAGGGGATGCAGTCTGACAGGCTAACACACGCACAAACACACAGCAACACACAGCCTTCACACACACACACACACACACACACACACACACACACACACACACACACAGACACACATAATAGAAACGCCCATAAATTCATAGTGTAAATGCAAATGTAATGTAATGTAATTGCTCAATAATCCAACCCCCCCCCCCCCCCCCTCCACCCACGACCATCTTGTCTACATTCAGGAGTAGAGCCAGTATCAACTCTGGGTTTGTTTGTTTTGTTCCCCCTCAGACAACACAGCGGGCATCGTGACGCGGCGGGCCGGGTTCCAGCGACGTCTCAAGGAGTTCTACTTCCTGCCCGTTGTCGTGGAGGACAGCGGCTACCCGGCGCAGAGCAGCACCTGCACGCTCACCATCCGAGTGTGCGCCTGCGAGGGCGACGGCTCGCTGCTCTCCTGTTCGGCCGAGGCCGTCTATCTCCCCATCGGCCTCAGCACAGGGGCAGTCCTGTCCATCCTAATGTGCCTGGTCATACTGATGGGTGAGTTAGCATGCTAGGATAGGCTATGCTATGCTAGCTACTGTGTCTAGTCATACTGATGGGGGAGTTAGCATGCTAGGATAGGATAGGATAGGCTATCTACTGTGTCTAGTCATACTGATGGGTGAGTTAGCATGCTAGGATAGGCTATGCTATGCTGGCTACTGTGTCTAGTCATACTGATGGGAGAGTTAGCATGCTAGGATAGTATAGACTATGCTAGCTGCTGTGTCTGGTCATACTGATGCTTGAGTTAGCATGCTAGGATAGGATATGCTATGCTAGCTACTGTGTCTGGTCATTCTGATGGGTGAGTTAGCATGCTAGGATAGGCTATGCTATGCTATGCTAGCCACTGTGTCCGTATGCCCGATGCTAACGCAAGTTAGCATACTGTGCTGGGCTACAGCAATCTAGTCCTGGTAAATTATCATACTAAGCTAAGCAATGGGTAGAACAGTGCCATTGAAATTGTGACA
>JAPMUY010004351.1:27500-31149 GCA_026901105.3 Galaxias olidus
GTTCAAGGATTGATAGACAGGCTGTGTGTGTGTGTGTGTGTGTGTGTGTGTGTGTGTGTGTGTTGGATGTGGGAGCAGACAGACTTGAGGTAATGATGGAGAGGACTCCAGCCGTTCTTTAAAGACACTGAGCGGTTGTAACAAGGCTTGTCCCTTCGTCCCTGTGTGTGTGTACGTGTGTGTCTCAGAAGCGTGTGTGTGTGTCCATGTCGTGTGTGTGTGTGCGTGTCTCGTGTGTGTGTGTGTTTCAGGAGGTAGAGAGTGTGTGTGTCCGTGTCGTGTGTCTGTGTCGTGTGTGTGTGTGTGTGTGTGTATCCGGAGGTAGAGTGTCTGTGTGCAAAGTGTTTTCACACAGTTCACTCTCAGATGATGTATTATTTATCAAATTTACTATGAGAAATGTAAATTAGAGCAGATAGGAAGATGTTTAGACGGTTTCTATGGTAGCGTGGAGTTATTGCTTAGGAGACAGGGCCGGAAGTACTTTCCAGACTGAACTACAGGATATGACACGCGGGGGCTCCTTCAAAGTGCCTCGGGTACTTCCTGGTTACCGCCATTTTCTTTCACCCTTTCAAAAGGTTGACTTAATAAAGACAACACTACGACAACCGAACATTTTATTAAGCGTTTTGAGTATGAACTTCTACCATGTGTCTAATCCAAACAGTTCGTATGTGTCATACCTTTCTAAATTACACTTGATTACCTTTATGTCAGCTCCTCAGAGTGAGAAACTCTACCGTTCAGACAGTTAGTCGAGTGGAGCAGAGCGTTTCATCTTTTGAAGGACTATTTTAAAAAGTAGACGCTACACGTTCTCTGTCATATAATTCTCCGAGGAATTTTATATTTCCGCTTCATTCAGTTGATAGGCAGATTAAATGTCAAGCGAAATTCTCTAAATGTCAATGACTGTGTCATCTTTCTTTGTTATGAAACATTTTTTTCTCTGCATAAATCATGAAGCAGGCATCTGTGCGCCCACACAAAGCTGACTAAAGCTCTGGCGATTTCTCCCCCCACCCCCCATACAACACCAACCTGGAAAAAAGAGTTGTCTTATTCATTTATGATTCTTGATTATTGCTTTATGATTTTTGATTATTGGTTGTAAATGTGTCTATTGCTCTTCTATAGGATGATTATAAAAAGTCTGTTTGATATAAACCAAATGCAGCTTTAAAGTTATTAAGAAAGTGGGTTTGATTTCACCATAGCCAGTATTAAATTCATGTCAAGACTATTACGTTAACCTACGGAAAGGGTTAATCTGTGTCCACCATACATATTTCAGTAGCTTTATCACCCTGCATTCCACCACCGGCTCGCCCCTGAAGCTAAGCAGGGTCGGTCCTGGTTAGCCCTGGGATGGGAGACCCTTTGCTGCTGGCAGTGGTGTTGGTTAGAACGGGTCACTCTACCACGTCGTCTGTGGCAGCCCAATGCCCTGGAACAGTGACAGGGACACTTCCTTTGTTTTCATTTATTTTCAAAAGAAGCTATTTTACTCCACAGGGTGAAGCGTGAGAGAATGAACTGAAGATCAAACCTACGCCGGTAAGCAACGCGCATCCTGCGCACTAAAAGGGCACAGCAGCAGGACCCTGTTTACCATCAACCTTATACATTACAGGACCCTGTTTACCATCAACCTTATACATTACAGGACCCTGTTTACCATCAACCTTATACATTACAGGACCCTGTTTATCATTAACCTTATAAATTACAGGACCCTGTTTACCATCAACCTTATACATTACAGGACCCTGTTTACCATCAACCTTATACATTACAGGACCCTGTTTACCATCAACCTTATACATTACAGGACCCTGTTTACCATCAACCTTATACATTACAGGACCCTGTTTATCATTAACCTTATAAATTACAGGACCCTGTTTACCATCAACCTTATACATTACAGGACCCTGTTTACCATCAACCTTATACATTACAGGACCCTGTTTATCATTAACCTTATAAATTACAGGACCCTGTTTACCATTAACCTTATAAATTACAGGACCCTGTTTACCATTAACCTTATACATTACAGGACCCTGTTTACCATCAACCTTATACATTACAGGACCCTGTTTACCATCAACCTTATACATTACAGGACCAAGATGGTGCAGGTACTACTAACACATTAGTCATATTTACAGTTAACGTTATACATTACTACCAGATGGTACTATTAACACATTAGTCATATTATAATCAACACTATACATTACAGGACCAAGATGGTACAGGTACTACTAACACATGTATCAATCCCCACTATAGTGTGAGCAGGACCAAGCTCAATCAATCTACTTACCTGCTACATACTGACATGTAAACATGAGTTCTCTTCACCAGTAGAGTTCTGTTTACCAGTAGAGTTCTGTTTACCAGTAGAGTTCTGTTTACCAGTAGAGTTCTATTTACCAGTAGAGTTCTATTTACCAGAAGAGTTCTGTTTACCAGTAGAGTTCTATTTACCAGTAGAGTTGTACAGTCCATGACCGTAGTTCCAGGCAGACACAGTGTATCCTTTGGAGCAGACATCTCTTTTTTTCTCCAGACTCCGTTATTCAGACATCAACTAGCACTGCTTAGTGGGACGCCTGCTGCTCCGGGAATATACACAGGTGTGGGCGGAACGCAATTAGCACTTCATTTCTACTCCTGGTGTGACACTTTGTGAGGCTGTGCACACCATGATCAGAGAAAATACAATAGACCTGTACTATCACCAGAGAAAATACAATAGACCTGCACTATCACCAGAGAAAATACAATAGACCTGTACTATCACCAGAGAAAGTACAATAGACCTGTACTATCACCAGAGAAAATACAATAGACCTGTACTATCACCAGAGAAAGTACAATAGACCTGTACTATCACCAAAGTAGAACGTCCCTGTACTATCCCCAGAGGAAGTAGAATACACATGCACTATGATAATCATAGCACCAGAGCAGATAGAATGCACACGTGTCTTCTATTGTTTTGAATGGGGGGTGGGAACTTCCTAACGACAGTCTAACGATATCCACTGAAACCAGCGTCTCTTCCACTTGAGCACAGTTCTACTGTGTTGATCTGTGTGTGTGCGTCTATTTACGGGTGTGAAGTATAACGCGTAGAATCCAGAACAGGAATACGCTGTGTTGTAAAGGATGCATGGGCGTTTCCGTGACGTTTCCGTGGCGTTTCCGTGGCGCTGTCTCCTGAAGCCATCTGTCGCTGTAGCAGTAATAGCACAGTTGACAGTAGGATGTTTTTAACACATCTCTAACTAAAGGAAAATGAAGCCCATATTAGGTGTTAGTCTTTTGTTCCATGTGTCCGTGTGGAGATAATACAGGTTTCATATTTACAGTTTTTTATATACTAAACACATTACCTATCTGTGTAGAGATAATACAGGTTTAATATATCCAACGTAATAAACACATTAACTATCTGTGTAGAGATAATAGAGGTTTAATATATCCAACGTAATAAACACATTACCTATCTGTGTAGAGATAATAGAGGTTTAATATATCCAACGTAATAAACACATTACCTATCTGTGTAGAGATAATAGAGGTTTAATATATCCAACGTAATAAACACATTACCTATCTGTGTAGAGATAAT
>JAPMUY010004352.1:0-30358 GCA_026901105.3 Galaxias olidus
AGCCAAAGACATTGATTAAAATATATTAAATACTAAGATTAACCTAGCCAGAAAAATAAACTCAAAGCGTTCCACACAGAACATGTGCTTATATTGCGCACCCAAACATTATTTGAATCTAACTTAAAATCTCGTTTCCTGTCCACATACGTACATACATTTTATAACCCCGAAAAGTATACATTCAATCATTTACCATTCATTTTAACAGTTCCAATTAAAAATAATGCATTGGAAGTAAGACAGTGTTTTTGCTTTACTTTTCACAATGTATAATGCATATGAATCTATACTTAAAAACCAGTTTGAGAAAAAACCCTTTGATTAATTACAAAATAATAATATATCCACATTCATGGATCAATTACGATCACGGGAGGAGGGGCTGATTGCTAGCGCTCATTTTTCTAGTACAGTGATCTTAGCCACGCCGTGGACGTGTGTGAGCTGCTTACAGTCGAGAATGGCCACCAGCTTCCTGCTTCCGGGCTGACTGGGAATGAACTTTACCTTCACTGTCACTGTGGAATGGCTCCTAACATCACTGTAAGGGAAGGGCGAAAGCTTTGTAGAGAAATAGAGAAACTCAAAGACCAAAATTATTAATAATATAATTTATAGTTTTATTTTTGCAAATGTCTACTGATGTACATGTGTTTGTGTGTGCATGCATGCAGGCAGATCATCAGAGTTCTTCTTAGCGTCTTACCCAATAACCACTTTGGGGACCTTCTGCAGTCCCAGTTCGGACCCCACCAATGTAATCACCCCACCCGTCAGGGTACAGGGCAGGGGGTTGGTGAAGGTGATCTCAGCGCGCATCTTTTTACCCACCTTAGCGTCACCTACAGGCTGTTGGCAAAAACAGTCAGACATTTATTTACAGCTCTAAGTGGTAAGATCCTATGGATTTCAACCCTACTTAATAGAGTTAATACCATACCATGATGCAGAGGTCTGGGATGCGGAGCCGGAAGTTGTAATGGGTAGTCAAAATCTGTTGGGTCTCTAAATCCCGGCCACAGAGCGTCAGCCTTAGAGGTTCATGGCCCAACAGCCGGTCCTTGTAGTGCTGGTAAGGCAGCACCCAGTCAATGGTCTTCACTGGAGACAGAGAGAGGAAAGCAGGAACAGTCTTTACACAACGTAGAGAAAATATATTTTTATCATGACTGTTGGGTACAGGTTTATTATTAACATCCTAAAAAAAAGGTTTTAACCAACTGTTGGATCTTGGGGTAAACAAATACATTTTGTCTGCACCCCAACAGTCCTCCCCTTAGTTACAACCAGCCAGCTAACCTTCATTAGGCTTCAACTTCACGGGAAGCGTTTCCTCTTTGACCATGCCCTTCAGCACGCCAGTGTAGTACATGACCGCCACCTGGCTTGTGAGAGTGGTATTGCAGAATCGTGAGCTTCTGTTAATCACCACGATTTTAAGGCGGGCGTCTTCGCCAATCATGGAGCCCTCCCCCTCCATCTTGACCTCAATGCTCACATCCTGCGCTGAGGGAGAGGGGTAGAGCTTCGGCTTGGTGCCGTGGCGACTGGCTGTCTCCACGGCAATGCGCTCCTCCTTCGAACCTGGAAAAGAAAGAGAGACCTTAATAAGAGAGAAAGGTAGGTTTTACTTGAGTTTTCAGGTGTGTGTGTATGTGTGTGTTTGTGATTGTGTGTGGGAACACATGATAATATTAATAATAATCATAATAATAATAATAATACATTTAATTTATAGGCGCCTTTTTAGACACCCAAGGTCACCGTACATGGCATAGAATATTAAACAATGTATACAAGTATATACAAAAATATTGTATATGTTGTATGTTGTATTTGAGTTTTCAGGTGTGTGTATGTGTGTGTTTTATTGTGTGTGAGAAGTCAACACATGATGTGTCACATCACAAGTGTAATGTGTGTCAAAGGTTACCACTGAAGCCTCGTAGCAGCGTGCTCTAACTTCCTTTCCCTCTCTCTCTTTACTCCACAGACGGTTGACTTTCACCCTTTTTTAACTCATTAATTAAACTGATCATCGGTTTAAAGTGCTCTCTCTCAAGGGGCAGAGACAGTAATTCATTAGGTAGACTACGAATGCTTCAGTACCTTCTTTGTATTTGTAGAGGTGGGTGATGTCTTCCCGCATGTTGGAGCCCACTGCCTTGGTGCTGATGAAGTGGCCCACCGCCGCCTTCTCAAAGTTGACTGGAATGAATTCACTATCGTTTGTCTCCCTATGCCAGGTGACCTTGTCGCTGTTCACCTATTGGTAGGAATGGGCATTGTTATTGAGACTTCAACGGTACTACCATTACCGATATCAATATGGTACTTTAACAGTGTTCTTATCGGTTCTTGTTATTTTTTCTAAACAAAACAAATTAAGAACAAAATTATCATTGCTTTTCTCATATGTTCTGTATATAATTGTACATTCTTGAGTAGCAAACTGCAATATGTAAAAAAAAAAATTTGATGATGCTCGGAACATTTTAGATTGAACATATGAACAACATAGTTAAACAATCATCTGGCTAAAATGAACTTTTAGCCATTAACCTATGCTCGTATAATTCAGTTAACTGTGTGTGGGCTTGCTAACATGACTGGGGAGACTGGGGGCAATTGTGACAAGGGGTAATTGTAACATCTCAAATTGCACTTATCAGAAAGGAGGCAGAACCATAAAACTTATCATGCAGGTGCTCTGTGGTGGTCCCTCTCTGCCTGTTGAAGGACAAACTGATGACTCATACTTTCACAGTCAAAGTTTTTCTGACAAAGCTCAGAGCTATGAAAATATTTTTTTATCAACAGTATTTTCCTCCTACTGTCTTAACCTTTTATGTATAAGAATTTAAATCTGTCTAGTTTTTATGACCGTTCTGTTGTCTAACATTTTGATATCTTCAGGGCTGTACGCTTACTTTTTTAGGTGGTAGCACCAGTCCTAGCAAGTTTAAGATTTCAGTAGCACACACAGGTGGGCTGTTAAAAAAGCTAGCTACATGATTATTTTATGACTTATTTATTCAAATTTTTATTTATGTCAACAATGGTGGAATCATGTTTCTGTGAAAGCGACCCTGCTGCTAACGTTTACGATGCACAGCTACTCCTGCGCTCGCTGTAGGCTAATCTTAAATATAGGTTACATAACGTAGGCCAGAACAATTTCAACGGTGTCTATCGCAAATATATTCTTATCTTACAGCTTGTAGTCACGGCAATGTTAGTTCGCTAACTTATGAATTCAACAACGAATCGGCGACTATTTAAAGCTACAGTATGTAAGTTTGAATTTCGAGCAATAAATTATATTTTTTTATGTTTTTTTACGTTTATTACATACCTCCTTGAGGATAACATTAAACCAAATGCTCAGAGATAAGGTGCGTTACATATGCGCGCCCTGGGCCCTATAATCAGCTTTTAAAAAATCTAGGGACGACCGCCTATCCCCAACCAATCAGGAGAGTTTTTGCAAGGAGTAAGGGCTACCTGCCTGTCAATCACCTGGCGTGTACACTCCTAGGTAAAACCCCTGCTTACTGCGTCACCCTCCAAACAAGCTTGTAACAATTCGCGTTGCAGACAAAAGTAGCAGCGGATGAACTAGTAGGTGCAAGGCGGCTGAAGTCATTGGACCTAGATATTGAAGTACGCAGTCTTTTAGCCTTTTTATTCATTTTTTTCATACATTTTAGCGACTTGAAGTAGTTGGCAAAGGATTGAGTAAACGCGGTGAAAGGGGGAATATTGCCATTCCACTTGCAAGAATGTATATGATATTTAACCAAAATAATCACAAGATTAACAGTATCCGAAATCCTCGCATCCAGGTTGACCATATAATAAATTATTTCATAGTAAGTAAATGAAGGTATGTTATCGATTTTTAAAGACAACCAATTATGAATATCAGACCAAAATCGATTACTATATGAACACTTAAAAAACAGGTGGTCAATAGTTTCATCCTCAGAGCAACAGAAGATGCAAGGATCTACTTCGAATTTAAACCTTTTGTGTAAAAATTCGTTAACAGGGTAAATTGCTGATATTATTTTAAAATGGGTTTCTTTGACTTTAGGAGCAATAGGGTATGACAAGTAAAAAGAAAAGGACTGTCTCTTTAACATGATCTCTGTATTATTCATTTTTTATCCATTAAATTGACATCACCGACTTTTAGAACAGGCAAAGAAGGGACAATCAAAGAAAATTGAATACTGCATTGTATCATTCGAAGTAAAGGTATGGGAATAGCTTTACATATTTTGTCATAACCTTTTCTTAACCTAGTAATTTCATACTTTCTGGCAAAGTCTTCAAAAGATAGCAAGTGACCTTCTGAACTCAGTAAATCATAGACAAATGTAACACCACTGTCATACCAATCAGCTTTAAAAATAGATTTTCTATTAATGGTAATGACCCTGTTGTTCCATAATGAAGAATTGTGTGGTGAAAAATTGTGGGTAAAAATCATTTTACCAAAAAAGTAATGCTTGTTTGTGGAATTAGGACAACTTAACAGGAATTTTAGATACCCCAAAATCACATTTAAGCAAAAGGTCGATCCCTCCAACCTTGTTTAATATTTTGTTAGGGATGTGGTACCGTATAGAATGATATTGAGAAATACACTCTTTTAACCATTGGACTCTGAAAGCCGCAATAACAGATTCAAATTCCATGGCTCTAAGATCACCATTAACATAATCTCTGATCAATTGTGATTTACGTAAGTAATGAGTTTTGTTTTTCCATATGAATTTAAATATTATGGAGTTAGATGACTTAATCACCTTAGTTGAAGTAAACAAAGAATGGCATGGGTAAATCAGTCTTGACAACCCTCCTGCTTTGGACAGCAGAATTCGACCCAATATAGATAAACCGCGAGTGAGCCCATGATTCAATGATTTCAGAACGGCTTTCAATCTGGGCATAACGTTCAATTCTTCTCTGTTACGCATATTTTTTGTAATCACTTAACCAAGGTATTTTACCTCATCTTTAACTGGAATATTGGCTATGCTACTCAGACCACTGCTATGAACAGCCAAAAGTTCACATTTCTTAAGGTATAGAGTTAAGCCAGACGGGTTTGAGAAAAGACAATTTTGTTAATCGCTATTGGAACCATATCTTAATTTGTTCTTTAAGCAAATTGACAAATTATGAATTCTCCCCCCAAAATGTCAATACCATGAATGTCTGGGGAGTTTTTAAAATATATCGCCAACAATTCTGCAGCTAAAATAAATAATAAAGGACTAATCGGACAACCCTGCCTTATACCACGTTTGATTGGGAACCTTGTTGAAAAGCCACGGCTGAGAGATACACTACTATTTATATTATTATAAAGCAAGCCAAACATGGAACGAAGCCAAACATCTCTAAGACTCTAAACAAAAATGGGTGTTCTAAAGTGTCAAAAGCTTTAAAAAAAATCTAAAAATAAAATGAAACTATCGTGTGGGATCACTGAATTATTATCAAGTATATCTAAGGCTAATCGAGTATGATTATGAATCTGTCTCCCTTTGATAAATGCGAACTGTGTTTCATCAATTATATTATTAAGCACTTTTTAAGCCTATTAGCATAAACAAGAGCTAAAAGTTTGTAATCTCCACAAAGTAGCATAATAGGACTCCAATTGTCCAAGGATAATTTATCTTTGTTCGGCTTTGGTATAAGCGTAATTATACCTTGCCTCATAGTTGGTGACAAAATACAGTTACTGATACACTCTTTAAAAGCATCATAAATCAGAACTCTAATTTCAGTCCAGAAGTGTTTATAAAATTCTGCTGTGAGTCCATCTGGGCCTGGTGACTTTCCATTGGGCACCTGTGAAATGGCAGTGTCCAGCTCCGCTAAAGTAATTTCAGCATCACTTAGGGCTTTAAAGTTATCATCTATTTTGGGGGTCCAGTCCTTTAACAAATCCATAAAACAATCTGCCACTTGATTTGAGTTTTTAGAACTATAAAGAGTTTTATAAAATGTAGAAATGTGATTATCATTCGTATCCTGATCTTCACTTAAGCAATTATTGTAAGGGATTGATTTATTGCCTTGTTATCGCATTAATGAGCAAGAGGTGTGTGTGTGTGTCTGGAACTTGCAATGTCAAGAGTTGATTTAAATTACATAGGAACGGTATGCTGACCCTGCACAATAAATAACATGAGTGTGTTGTTGTTCTGGTGGATGTCTGTCTCCTCGGGAGCAAGAGGAAGAAGGGAAGGGGAAGAGACCCCGGTGCCATGCACGATAGGTTGCTAGGGCCATGCTTAGGGTGTGGGCTTCTAGTATAAGACTAAGATAAGGACTTAGAGTCATTGTCATTCTCTCCAGATCACCCTTGCTGTCTGTATTGAATCGACCTCCAGTACTGAAGTAATAAAATCTGTACAAGATCATTGTACCTCTGTGTCAGAGTCTCGTGCTCTCTTCTTACCCCACCAAAACGGACCACAACATTATTAACATTTAGTTTCTTAATGACCTTTTTGGCCTGCCGGGTTTTTTCTAAATTAAAAAAATATGATGAATTCCTTTCACCATCCTCAATTCATCTTGCTCTTGAGCATATGTATGCACCTTTTGCCTTTTCTGTGTATAGGTTGTCTAACTGTGATTGCAGCTGATGGAGCTCAAGCTTGTTTTCAGCGTTCAGATGAGTTAGACCGCAAAGGTAATTCATTTTTGATATGATATCTAGTTGTTGTTTTTTTTAAATTGGCTATTCTCCTGCCTTCATGAATACTGATTTTTCTAACATTATATTTCAGCCATTCCCATTTGTTCTAAGGGGATAAGTCACCCTGTAGCTTGACCTCATTAATCAAAGACAAAATCCTGTTGCAAAATGAATTGCTTCTCAGTAAATTACTGTTAAATTTCCAGTGGAATGGCCTAGAGTAGTAGTAACCTGTAGTAACCTGTAGTAACCTGTAGTAACCTGTCATTGGGCAAAATAGAAAGAAAAATAACACAATGGTCAGTGAGGAGAGAAGGAGAAATATCACAATCAGAGACCCGATCTACTGATTACTTGTTATTAACCAAAAGCCATGTGTATTGTTTTTTAAATGGATACATTTTACGCCAAATGTCAACAATATCAAGAGATTCAGAAAACTGATATGAAAGGGTTTAAACAGTGAGGTGAAATGGGTAGGAATTCTGTCTTGCCATTTGTCAGGGACCACGTTAAAGTTGCCTGCGACAATAGCTTTGTCAGCTGAATATACGTTCTTCCAATCATCAATCATGGTACCTAAATTGAATATCAATCTCTTATTTTTAGCTCGATTATTTAAGCCATAAACATTCACTAGAATATAGTTGAAGTCGTTGAGCTCAACGATAACCATAAGCCAGTGGCCTTCAATATCACTTTTATGATCAATAACTTTGCCATCCAATCGATTCAATAAAATTGCCACTCCCGCTGAATGCGAGGTACCGTGGGACAGAAATATGTCACCACCGCCCCATTGGGATTTCCAAAAACTGACATAATTTTCAATAGAGTGTGTCTCTTGAAGGAAGAAACAGTTAACTCTTGGTTAATACTTGCAAAAAAGAAAAATTGCCTTGCGTTTAGTGCTATTCCTTAAACCTCTAACATTAAATGATAATAAAGAAAACACCATGCAGCACGATTTGAATGCGTTCATTAACTCAACGCAGGATTAAAATAACCAATAACCTTCCAGGTTTATGTTGCTAACATAATAAACCAACAGTCGTAAAACCTCGACCTCATTAGATAGCTATAAAGATAAAACAGGTTACCGCAAGCTCTTTGTTGTGAATAGAAAGTCATGCTACGGATGCTTAAAGCGTAGAACATAAACTAAACATTTTCAACAATCACAACTTCTACCTCCAACAGTTTGTGAAGGGGAAAAAATAGGGTGCTATTTTTTTGTTGACCACACGGCGGCCGTCAATGACAGCATAACCATCCCTTAGATAGGCTTTGAGTCCCCTTTTCCGAGCTTCTTCCACCTTTGGCCAAAGACGGGCATGGGCTTCTCGGTCCTCTTTACACAAGTCTTCCCTGAAGCAGATTTTCATCTCATTGCAAATCCTGGAGTTTTTTTTACATTTTCCAAGCTTGATCGCGGACAGTTCTCATTGAAAACTGTAGTATGATCTGCCTAGGCCTGTCATCTCTCATCTTCTGACCCAACCTGTGAACTGTATCCACTGTGTTTTGTAAATTCTTGAGAGGGGGCATTTTAGTCAGGATTGTTTGATATTATCTCCCTCTCTCTGACTCTGTTTAGTAGCGACCATTTCTGTTTATAACTCGCATGCTCAAGGCACAATTCATGCAGAGCTATATTCTTTCTGCAATGTAACCACCTGTTTCTTCAGCTTGTCTACGTCTTCCATTGTTCCTTTCAAAGCTGAAGTATTTGCGTCAACAGACTGTCTGACTTTGACGACCGCTTCAGTATTTTCTTTGAATTGCCACTCAAAAGCTTTGATAATGTCGCTTTGGGAGTCAACTTTTTGAGTGAGGCTCTGAATGGCATTAAAGAGGACACAGTTGGATATTTCTTCCTCAGTTTCAGAAGACTTATTCTTTCTCTTTGGGTTCAGGTTTTTTAACGGGGTATGTTGCATAGGCTCTTGGACACTTCTTCGTCTTCCATCATCAAAGTGATGCCATCATCATCACATGCTTGAACCGCGGCTGAGTAGCCATGATCATTGCTAACTCCAGCAATCACTCGCTGATTTTGCTTCAGTTACAAAAGAAAAGTAAGAGGTGATGAAGTAGATTAATTTGAAATGAAAAGTTACGTGCACGATGCCAACTATGTTTTTTAACGTTAACTGTAAGTTATAATAATATGAAGGTCTTTCAAAATCAGGTTTCAGAGCCTGCAGAAAGTTCGACCGCTCACTCCGCCATCTTGGCACTTTAGCATTTTAGTCAATTGTTTTTTAGTTTTGTTTTAGTCACATTTTAGTCAACGTCCTCTATAAATAAATGTGTTTTGATTACTTACATGTACAAGTTTATTATATATAGATTACACATTAATATATAGCCTTTAGATTTATTTATACAGGTACTGATAGCGTCTTTTCCCGTACCCTTTTGCAGACTGTTGTAATAACCAGGTGCTGTAGCCATAATTTATTTTTGTAAGCTAATTTCTTTCTTTTGTGGAACAAGAGGAGTATCAGAGATTATGATAGGGAAATATTAACCTACTCTATGGAGGCTTGTTGAAGCGTTTTCAAAAACTAACACATTAATAATGATCGGTGCTATCTTGTAGCTCCAAAAGTTAAGGTAACCGAAAATGGTGAAAGCTAAAGCTAGCGTTCTTTTACACCAGGGGGCTATTCCATCAACCACGCTAAAGAAATCAGCAATATAAAAAAACCTGGCTTGAACAAACGTCAGCTTTCACTTAAGCCTCAAGCCGGTCCATTAACACAATTCGGCCGTATCCAGTCAACGTTAGCATTTATGAGGAAGAAGCGTTCCCTGGTAGTTCATCAGGCAAAGAGCACGTTTCATAAATTATCAGTCCTTATAGCGGGAACCCGGGTTCGATCCCAACACGAAA
Organism: Galaxias olidus; assembly: GCA_026901105.3. Classification (NCBI taxonomy): domain Eukaryota; kingdom Metazoa; phylum Chordata; class Actinopteri; order Galaxiiformes; family Galaxiidae; genus Galaxias; species Galaxias olidus. The sequence goes on from JAPMUY010004352.1 coordinate 9,627, forward strand.
CCAGTTGAAAGTTGTCTCCTGTCAATCTTTCCATTAAAGCATAGTACTTGGGTAGTTAAGATTTAGTTTAAATATGGTGACAAAGAAATTTCATTTTCAATGTAACGTTGTATTTTATATAGATTTCTGGCACAAATAATGCAGTTACAATTAGTAAATGGAATGCCAAAGCGGACATTCATTTGTCACTTCAGCCTTTTTTTTATGTTTAATGAGGGAAGGTTATTGCGAACACAGGAAATGTCAAACTATAAATACTTATATTCATGATTGGTCACATTGTGAGAAAAAAGTCTGAACCTACGTATGTTTCTGAACACTTACATAAAGTAAGTGACAAAAGCGAGCTAGAAAAGACACTTGATGGAACTGTCTTTGGGATTTTGTTTCCGCCTGTTGGATATTCTTTGTAACTGCTAAACTAAGCTTGACAGTTAGCCTGCTACAGAAAATACATTATGAATAATCAGTTAATATTAATAGTTACATTGAACAAGGCAAAATTGCCTAATTCAAATGATAAGTGTCTGAACATTTTTTATAAAAACTGATTGTTGTGCGTTTTTCTGCTATGTCATTCGAACTATAATATAGTGATATCATAGCCTGTGTAATGACGGTTTGGCTGGTCGTTACCTCCAAAGTTGGAGATATATACAGTAGGCCTTTTTACGGGAAAGGCAGACTGATTTTACTTTGAAACACAATGCTCCTTGCGCATAGAAAGCTCTTCCCACCATTTGTCAGTTCAGTTTTGCATTTTGTAGAGCTGACTGAAAAACGGGGCAGTCGCGACTCAGCTGCGCCTCCTCGGTGATACCAAGTTAGAACACAACATCGAAAAAGGAAAACAACCAACACAAATCAAGATCCGTATGTTAAGTTCAAGGATGTAGGAACGGCACAACGACCTGAAATGCTGAATTGTCTCACTGAATAGTAAAGGAAAATCAATTGAAACTTAGGTACACGGACCTACTTTGATGCCAGCCCTGGCGTTCTTGATTATTATGCAAAATATTGAATGATTTTGGGGTATGTCTGAATATATTTCTCATAAAAATTTGAAATGGAGTTGGTGGGATAAAATATGCAAGATACCGTGAATGACGTTGACGAGAGCATTATTTTCATAACCAATATATAGTTCGCTAGCTTTTAATTGCTAGCTTACACAGTACAGAGCACAGCTTTTGATCATGATGAAGTGGCCTGGTTGTTATGAAGCAGTGTTGTTCTTTATTTGATCATTTGTTTGATCGATTGATAGCGTGAAACATAAGTTATGAACGAATCGTGAGCTTTCATGCTTTTCTACCTCCATCAGATAAATGGGAAAGTCATTGTGATAAGACCGTTAATGCAATGGAAGGGAGGTACAGCTAGAAAAACCCCACCTGAACACATGCTATTTTCAGTATGATTCACCTGTCCTCCATGCAATAAAATAAACATACCTGTTATTTTGATAATCAGGGCTTGTCACTCTTATAGGTTACAGTTATCCCAAGCAATAGCATTGTTTTGTTTTAAATCTGATCAATCTGAACAAACAGCCTGGCATTTTTTTATTATTGATCTTTTGATATGAGAATGGACACATCCTTGTTTCACAGAAATTAAGTTAACATAGTTAAACGTAACACATGGCCATATCATCCAGTTCTGGCATATAATTCATTCTCATATGTTTTGTTTTCTTTCAGGATATTGTATAGCTCACAATGAGTGCTGACACCAGAGCCCGAACCCTCCACTTTGGGCACATCTTCATGGCAACCTCTCCCATTTCTACCCCAAGCTCCCCAACCCCTACACCTAAAAACAATAAGAGGAGGAAAACAAATTGTATGGTGGATTGTCTAACACAGGAAAGTGCGAAAGAGCAGAAGCACCATGAGGAGAGAGTGAGGCGTAAACAGAGCGATTCTTAGGCCGGTTTGAGCTACAAAGTGATCAAATGCCAAACACTTAATTTCACGTTGGCTTGGTTGTGTTATGTGCAATTTTTTACCCTTGCATCACACAAGTTCCTGTTTGTGTGATGACTGATTTGTTTACGTTTTGATTGCACTATTCAGATGTCTGTAACTCAGAAGCACACGTTTTATTTGTATACTTTGTTTTTATGACATTTTGGTACATTCACATAAACCGCACAAAATCATTATACCTGAATCGACATGACAATGTTGTTAGGTGATAAGAGTGTAACAGTGAAAATGAAGCTGACGGATGCCAATGTGGACTAATAAAGTGCCATATTTTCTTTCTGTCAGAATGTTTGTGAGCATGAATAACTGATTCTTATGTTAAGGATTATAATTGAAGCACCCTGGATGTGTCCATTAATGGGCTCTTTGTAGTGTGATTAGACAGATTGGTGAGTCCAAACAGGGAATGCTACCATCACCCATACCATAGTTTATCATACAAACCTGAAACTGATCCACCAGCATTCCCAGGCGTTAAGCTAGCCGTCTTCTTTTTAATTTTTCCTCCCCGATTGGCTGCTGACAACGAAAAAGGATGCCCACGCAAGAAGACGGTATTGTGAGACTTGAAATGTCCGACAACAAACTTTTTTTTTTCGCGTCTATTTTGGCAAATCAATGCCTTCTACGACTACTGATGACGTATGAGGATCATCAAGGGTTGTCCCAATTCGTAGGGCCAGATTTCAACCCTTACCCCTTGTGACTCCGTTTCGAGGGGCAAGTCGAAAAGCAAAACGAAGGGTTAGGGCCAAGGGGTGTCAAATAGGCAATTGGGATTGGGCCATAGAGTCGGAGCTTATCGATATCACGGTCTTCAATAATTTGGCCCGGGGGCATGTTTTTAAACTGGGTTTTGGTACTCATACCTACCTACCTACTGGAGAGGCAGGCAGACATACATAAATCCATAGAATCACACACATGCACATACATACAAACTCAATGCCACAGGGTGACCTGTACTCAGAAACAACAGCCACATATCAAATGCTCACCTCTGACCGAACGCTGACCGGAGGGGGATCGATCGAGAGAGAGAGCGAGCGAGAGAGAGAGAGAGAGAGCGAGAGAGATGCACATACATACAAACTCAAAGCTACAGGGTGAGCTGTACTCAGAAACAACAGCCACATCTCAAACGCTCACCTTAGCGAAGACAAACCCTGCATCGTATTTGAGGTTGACCTGTCCCGAGCGGATGGCTGCGACCGAGGCAGGTCCACAACGGTAGATGTTCTGACTCTTCTCCTGGGGAGTGGCATCCACTGCCTGCCAGCCCCCCAAGCCCGCTGGCAGGTCTGGCCTGGCCATCCAGCAGTCATTCCACACATGGAAGTTCCTGTGGAAATAAGTTGGGGGTCCTTGTTTGAGTCAGGTGCTTGGAAACAATTGGTGGTGTTTATGAAATGTTGAAGTAAGGCTCTTTTCCCAAATTACAATCCATTCATATTAGTTTAAACTGAGCCTGTTATTCAGAATAGTTATGTGCTGTCTACATTCTGATTTCACATTTATATACAGGATGAAATAAATAAAGTAACAATAGTGTTCATTGGGGGCCTATTTGAGATTAAAGTAACAATAGTGTTCATAGGGGGGCTATTTGAGATTAAAGTAACAATAGTGTTCATAGGGGGCCTATTTGAGATTAGCTGTGCTGTTTCTAGGCCAAGGACATGTAAAAGGGGCCAGTAAAGGTGTTGTATCTTCTCCCCAAGAAAGAAAGCATAGTTTACTTTCACTTTTGCAAACCAGTGAAAGAGAAAACGAACAGCGCACCAGATGGAGTCATTGCGTTGGTGCAGTGGTTTCATGCCCTCATAATAAAAGTCTGTGGTGAGGGAGCCGTCGGTGTCGTGGGCCGACTGAAAGTTGGTGACGCTGCGGGTGGGGATTCCCAAACACCTGAACACTGAGAGGAGAGAGAGGGAGAGGGAGAGGGTTAGGCAGTACCTAGGCAACCAGAGAGAGAGAGAGCGTCAGACCAGTCACTAATGAAATCTCAAGCAGACCATGAGGAACATAGACACTTGGAGCTCTCACTCACTGTGTGTGCTGTGCCCAAGCAGAGGGTTAGACAGCTACATGTGTGGGTATAGTGTATGTGGACATGTATGTACAAGCCCACCTGTAACCAACACACACACCTGTAGTGGCAACGCCAGAGAAGACCCAGCATTGTCCGTATTTCACGGGCGTGCCGTTGGATGCGTGGTACTTCTTCAGGATGTCCACACTGCCCCCCCAGAGTGTAGGGGACGTGCCGTCAGAGTAGTCCCCTGACCATCTCCCCACAAGAACGCCAGAGTCATCATTGCTATTGATCTACAGGAACACCACAGGACCAGAACAGAGGGTTAGTATGATGCATGATGTACACTACTATAATTACATGGAGATGATGCCAGTGCAGTTATTTCGTAAAGGAGATGTTAGAATCCAGGGTGAAACTACCAGGACATACCATAGCAGATATAACTCTAGCCACGTCAACAGAGTTGCTTGTCTCAGAGGCAGACATCTTGTTTTTCTCCAAGAGGAACAGGGAGGCCTCCAGAATGCCCTTTTGGAACTGAAGCGCAGGCAAAGGAGAGGCGGAGTAAAGAGAAGTGAGAATGTGGTTTTGCTCTCATCCAATGTATGCCTTTGAAGCTTACAAACTGTATATTGGATGTAGTTTGTTGTGAGTTTATTTAAATTTTTTTCATGTGAAATGTTTTGTCACATTTCAGCTGTGGTGGTGGTCCATACCTGTCCAAAGATCCAGGTGCAGAAACCAATCTGATTCCTATTGCCAGTATAGATTCTCCCAGAGTCGTTCAGGACATACTCCTTCCTCTTCTCCTCATCATCCAAGAACACCGAGTCCCCTGGAGAGGAGCAGACTGTTACTCTCCTCATACCTGGCTAAAAATAAACCTGTCCCTGTTCACGATCAGATGTGGACTGAGTCCTGACTTTAGCACGGTAATATTTATTAATTACATCCTGACCAATATCACTCGGACTCTTGCTAATCTGAAAATGTGTCTATTGCACCGTCCCCTTGGCTTAACTTTGTCTTTCATGGCCTCTCTTTTGTCCGTCATCATTCTCTATTCCCTGCCTCCCTCCATCCTTGTGTCATTGATCCATCCATTCACCCCCCTCTTCTCTTTACCTTTACACCAAGGGTTAAACAGCATGAAGATTTTCTTGTTGGGGTTGAAGGATGTCGCTGCCGCCTCACTTTTTGACGAGCATGTCGAAACAACGAGCCAGTACTGACCAATCATGGCGTTGGGCGGTGTGTTCACGGACAGCTTGACCTTGTTGCCCTTCTGTTCCACGACCTTGGCCTCCCAGCAGTCATTCACCAGCTCCCTGACCAAATTGATGACGACGTCTGTGTCCTTTGACACCTTAGGGGCGAGTTCTAGAGGAAGGAAAATATGTTTCAAGTAGCTTTATATCATGCAGTACAGTGGTATGATGTTAAATTCACAATTTTTATTTTCACTGTATTATTCATGCAGTAAAATAAAGTGTATTTGGTAGATAACATACATCGCGCTGTAGTGACTAGAACCCCCACAACAAACTTACAGCAATAAAACCATGCTGAAACTGTTTACAGTCAAACTAAGTAAAGTAAGTGTGGTATAAATATAAATGTGTATAAATATGAAATGGATGTAACTTCCCCCATCATGATTCCCTAACACAGTCGTATATACACTGTTGCCAGTAATATTACTGCTTTTTAATGAATTGTAAAGGTACGTGGTATTTAACTCATTCGGGTGGGGCATATTGCTATCATCACCATTACACCTGCTCTCCTCACTGACTATGCTCAGTGTATGACTCGTTGGTTAAGCCAGAGTGTGTCTGTGTGTGTGTGTGTGTGTGTGTCTTTGTACTCTAACTCATGTTTAAATGTACAGGCATGCATATTCATATATAACTACACTACTGTGTACGCGTACTTTTCGATACTGGAAGTTAATACGTGTTCCCTCTTGACCAATGGAATGATTTGTTTAGTTTAAGACCATATAATTGTGTCAACCATGTCATCTAATTAGAGCAATTAATCAGAACTTGCTATGTCGTTAGACTGAACTGACTGTAGTAATTTCTCTGTGTACCGACTCTGACTCTTGACTCTGTAGTCATCAATAAAATTGTACTTGATCATTGCTTGTTTCTTCCCCATGTTTAATTGATTAGTTTCTGTTATAGATTGAAATTATCCATGACAACACGCACACACTGCTGGTACCTTTCTTGAGGCTCATGTACAGTATGTCACTGTCCTGTTTGAATGGTCTGGACAGCTTCAGCTCCATCTGGAAGGGCTGTCCACGGCGGAGGATGAGCTCTTTGCCATCGAACAGGTTGGTGTGGTGCTCGGGGCGGTTCATAGAACTCAGCAGGTTCACAGAACGCACCGACAGCGTTGAGGAGACTGATGGCACTGAGAGGAGGAGGGGGACGTTACACGCAGAGGGTCCATGTGACACGCGGTGAGGAGAGGTTGCCATGACAAAGAGAGTGGAACATAGAGACTTCATGACATTTCATAAAATTCTGAAGCAGCGGTGGCAATTATTTTACAGTAGAGGGCAGCTGCTCCAAAATGTATAGCTAAAATACTGAGATACTGAGGTATTTGCTCTAAATTAAGTTCCAGTAGAAGTATGGAGTTTAAAATTTGAATTACTTGATTGATTATTAAAACCATCAATAACGAAAATCAAGGAATTTGTTTTGATTTGGATTGAGATTGTAAATTACATCAAACTGATGATGGATCTAAACCTGCTGAAAATATTAGATATCAAAAATATAATATTGTATATAAATATGTTTATAAATAAGCCGTAGATTTTTCGTGATGCTGTTAATAAAGATGGAAAAAGAACCATGCCAAGAATATAACCTTTCTGGCATCCCCTAGTAACCAATAAAAGGCCTGAATGAAAACCAAGAAATTAAAGCATTATCAAAGACAATCTCATACAACCTATTCACAAGAACTGAGTGATCCACAGTGTCAAAGACTTCAGACAAATCGATAAAAATACATGCTGACCCTTTATCCAATAACATAAAAATATAATGTAAAACATTTGTAGCTGCAGTAATATAGCCATGACTGGAGCAAAATCCTGATTGTGAATCATCACCAACATTGTTGCTTTCCATAAGATTTTTTAAGTATTTATTCACAATTGATTTTATAATCTTAGGCCAACAAGGCAGTATTGATATTGGCCTATAGCATTTACGGTCCCTCATCACCTCCTTTAAAGAGAGGGGTTATCCAGACGATATCCAGTACAACGGGACTTCTGCAGTTTCAAAGGAAAGATTGAATACATACAAAATAGGCATTGAGGGAACAGCTGCCTTTAAAAATACATGGTCATACTGTCAGATTCAGCAGACTTTCCCAACTTTTAAGATTGACTTTAGAATATAATTTAATTAGTTCATTTTATTAAAATATGTAGTCTAATTCTATGAGCTTTGGTTTTATTTATTGTACTCTGATTGATTTATCAATCATTCTCCGGTGTTTGAAACAAATATTTATTATATTGTTATCTTGAATACCTATGTATTATTATTTATTATTATTATTATTATTATTATTATTATTATTATTATTATTATTATTATTATTATTATTATTATTATATATAATAATAATATGTAAGTAAACACCCCAATATGCGCATATATATATATATACCAAAGGTTTGGACACACTTTCCCATTCACTTTAATGTACTGTATATATTGTATACATCAAGTTTCCTGCAGTATATTCATAGCTGCAATCGCAACATTTCACAAGCATATTCCCCATTGACACTGAACTGAGACATATCAATTGAAGAAGAATAAGATTACTTAATTTTAGTTAATTATTATTTTTCTCAACTGTATTGGTTCAGGTGATGTGCTGGACACGGGGAGGGGGGAGGAGCCTAGATCCAGCCCTGGGTTCAGGTGATGTGCAGGACACGGGGAGGGGGGAGGAGCCTAGATCCAGCCCTGGGTTCAGGTGATGTGCTGGACACGGGGAGGGGGGAGGGGCTGAGAGGGCAGGTGACAGGTGACGGGAAGAGGGAGGGGCCTAGAAGGAAGGTGACAGGTGACAGGGAGAGGGAGGGGCCGAGAGGGCAGGTTAAGGGGAGGGGCTTAGATGGTGGATGATGTGGAGGGGGAGGAGTTGAGAGGGCAGGTGACAGGTGTAACAGACACAGCCGGCGATGAAAGGAGGGAAAGACTGACACCTGGTCGTTTCAGGTAACACTAGTCTGTTCTGAGCATGCTCCTATCATCGCCATAGTAATCTGACCCTGCCTACCAAGCCACAGACTGGAAAACTAACACACATTACATACACACTCACACACTCATACACACACACACACACACTCGTACACAGACACTCGTACACTTCTCCCTGAGGCACAGCTCTGTGACACATGAAGCAGTCACGGTGTACGAGAGCAGCAGCTCCCCACATAAAGATGTAAAGAAACCCCCCTTCAGAGGAGCTGTGGTCAAATAGGACCGTCAGTATTTCATACATGACAGAACTGTACCACTCCAGAACCGGGGGGATCTTAGAATGGATTCTGAAGGTAAGCTCTGTACTAGATCTCTTTTATTTAGTTATTTGTTTTTCTTGAAACTGGAGACATTATTGAAATAGACAGTGTGAAAAGCATCAGGCATAGCTCGGTGTGAGTGTGAGTGTGAGTGTGAGTGTAATCCAGTATATTGCCGAGTGCAGTCCTTTATCAGAGTGTGTCATGTAGTCTATCTTTGGACACAAATGTCACTATCAGGAGGTCCTAAGAGCTGTGGGGAAAGCCAGGTGGAAACCTGAGAGTACACACACACACACACACACACACACACACACACACACACACACACACACACACACACACACACACACACACACACACACACACACACACACACACACACACACACATACACATACACACACACACACACACACACACACACACATACAAACCTTACACACACACACACACACACACACACACACACACACACACACACACACACACACACACACACACACACACACACACACACACACACACACACATACAAACCTGAGAGTACACATACACATACACCCACACAAACCTTAGAGCACACACACACACACACATACACACATACAAACCTTAGAGCACACACACACACACACATACACACATACAAACCTGAGAGTACACACACACACACACACACACACACACACACACATACAAACTGGAGAGTACGCACACACAAACACGCACACACACACATACAAACCTGAGAGTACACACACACACACACACAAACACATACAAACCTTAGAGCACACACACACAAACCTTAGAACACACAAACACAAACTTAAGAGAATAAACACACACACACACACACATACACACTTTAGAGCACATAAACTTGAGCGCACACACACACACATACCCTAGAGCACACAAACACTCACACACTTTAGAGCACACACACACACATACCCTAGAGCACACAAACACTCACACACTTTAGAGCGCACACACACACACCCTAGAGCGCATGCACACTCACACACTTTACAGCGTGCACACACACACACACACCCTAGAGTACTTACACACTAGAGAGCACACACAAACACAAACTTGGGCGTGTGTATACACACACACAGAGACAGCAGTTGCCTCAGTAGAAGGTGTCTTTACACACTCCTCTGTGGGGTGTGGTAGTCCTCGTAGTATCATTCATGGTTCATCACAACCCATCATCCCTGTCTCGGTCTCCTGGCAACACAACATCACAACCATCTGGGATTGGTTTCCTACCAACATTATTTAGACTATTTGTTGTAGTCCTGTACTGTTGGGTAGCTATTAGTGACATGTTGCCGTGACAACAGAACACCAACGCCGTCCAGCTTCTGTCTGCTGGTGTTGTTTTTAGGTAAGGTGGGAAAAGGCGCTCTGATGATGATGAGGATGCTGATAATGATGATGATGAGCCGACCCCTCACTCTGTCTGGCCTCTGACACAACGTTTCCATGGTGATCCCAGGTGTTTTCCTCCTGTGGCTGCTGTCAATCACGCATGGCCAGCGTATGTCCCGCCTCCAGGCCTGCCCAGCTTCCTGTGTGGTGTGTTCTAACGAGGCTGTCATCTGTCAAAGACTGGCGTCCATCATAGGTACACACACACACACACACACACACACACACACACACACACACACACACACACACACCGTTATGTACCGTGATCTTGTTACTGACAGACTTCCATCATAGGTACACAGAATATTGACCTACATTGTTAGTCAGAATATAACTCTAGGTATGGTGTTGTTACCTTACTGTTTTGTTTGTGTGTACGTGCATGCTGACATTTGTGTGTGTGTGTGTGTGTGTGTGTGTGTGTGTGTGTGTGTGTGTGTCCACCCCACACAGACATCCCGGTCAGTACACAGGCTCTGATGCTGACAGACGGTTCCATCTCCTCTGTAGACGCTCCGTCTCTCTCAGAGCTCCACAACGTCACCCTGCTGGGTGGGTCCCCATTCCTTTCCCTCTCCTGTCTCCTCTTGTGTCTCCTCCTCTGTCTCCTCCTGTGTCTCCTCTCCTGTCTCCTCTCCTGTCTCCTCCTCTGTCTCCTCCTCTGTCTCCTCATTTCCTTCTCTCCATTCTGCTGGGTTGGTCTCTTTATTTCTCTCCCTCTTTCCACTTCCTTCCCTTCTTCCAGCCCCTCCTCTTCCCCTCTCCTAGCCCCTCCTCTTCCCCTCTCCTAGCCCCTCCCCTTCCCCTTCCCCTCTCCCAGCCCCTCCCCCTCACAGCCCCTCCCCTTCCCCTCTGACAGCCCCTCCCCTTACCTTCTCCAAGACCCTCCCCTTCCTCTTCCCCTTCCCCCCTGCATCATATATATAATGTAGATTTTCCAACAGTCATAATTATCACTTAAGGCGCCTATAACTATATTCTTACATGAATCATTGATTTGAAGTGATCCATTTAATTGACTAAGTTCCTTTCTTTATTTCTCAGATCTGAGTCAGAACCGCATCTCCTCCCTCGGTGAACTTTCCTTCCGGAACCTGAGCCAGCTGCACACTCTGCTTCTGGACAACAATCGCCTGAGCCCGGGGGCCCTACAGGGGGGAGCCTTGGCCCAGCTACCCAGCCTGGAGCTCCTCTCCCTGGGGCACAACCTGCTCACCGCGGTGGGTCTCTGGTTCACTGATCTGATTGGGGGATGGGCTAAAGCAAAAGATGTTAATGTTACTTCCTGTATTCTGACTGTCTTCCACTTCCTGGTTCAGATTGAGGGCAGGTGGTTGGCGGGCACTAGGACCCTGAGGAGTCTGAAGCTAGAAGGAAACCTTGTGGTCCGATTGGACGCCAGCTCCTTCCCCCCCTCAGACCTGGCTCACCTGGAGACCCTGGACCTGTCCGACAACCTGATAGAACACCTGGATCCCAACAGGTAAAGGTCAAGGGTCAGCCCCTACAGACAACCTGATAGAACACCTGGACCCCCACAGGTTAAGGTCAAGGGTCAGCCCCTACAGACAACCTGATAGAACACCTGGATCCCAACAGTTAAAGGTCAAGGGTCAGCCCCTACAGACAACCTGAAAGAACACCTGGATCCCAACAGGTAAAGGTCAAGGGTCTGCCCCTACAGACAACCTGATAGAACACCTGGGCCCCAACAGGTAAAGGTGAAGGGTCATATCTTTGGGTGTATAATTATAGTATTTTATGTTATAGTATTGTGTATTTTTGTAATCTATATTATTGCATTGTGTATAACTGTATATAATTGTATTGTGTATTTTTGTAATGTATATTATTGTATTGTATGTTATTGTATTGTGTATAATAGTATATAATTGTATTGTATGTTATTGTACTGTGTATAATTGTATATCATTGTATTGTATGTTATTGTGTTGTGTATAATTGTATATAATCGTATTGTGTATTATTGCATTGTGCATAATTGTCTGCTGTATTCTGGTACATGGTTGTGTGGTCCTAGTTTCCGGGGCTTGGTGTCTCTGCGTGAGTTGGACCTGTCCAGGAACCGTCTGTCCTCAGCCCCGCCCGACGCCTTCTCCTACCTCAGCTGGCTGTCCAACCTCAACATGGACCTCAACACCTGGAACTGCACCTGCCAGCTACTGGAGCTCTCTGCCTTCCTCCACAGCTACATGCTGCAGCCAGACAAGGTCGGGGTTATAGGTTAATATCAGGGCCAAGCAGTGTTAGTCTGTATTCCAGTTATCACTGCAGGGTTAGTCTGTATTCTAGTTATACTGTGGGTTAGTCTGTTTTCTAGTTTACACTGCAAGGTTAGTCTGTATTCTAGTTTACACTGCAGGGCCAAGCAGGCCAGATCCAGTAGCGTACCATTCACAACAGGTCCACGTAGGGCTAGAGAGGGTTTAGATTACAGTGCCAGGCCACACGGTGCAAGTCGGCACTGGACCATGGATAGCTAGTATGTGTATGTGTAGTACAGTACTGTGCACAAGTTTTAGGCAGGGGATGCTGTTTTGAAGGCCAAGGGTGGTCACACCAAATGTTGTTTTGATACCGATTTGGTTTTCCCTCACTTTGTATTTCATGAATTGATAAAAAAAAAAAAATGTATTCACATTTATATTTTTATATATTTTTTTATAACTTTAAAGACTTCACACCTGCCTAAAACTTTTGCACAGTACTGTGTGTATGTTTTTCTGCAGGTCCTATACAACGGTCAGAGAATGGTGTGTGTGAACGCCGACAACCCCGCAGTCACCACTGTTCTAGAACTCACCAAGGCCAACTGTGTCCCGGCCAATCAGAACATCACCCTGATGGTGGGGGTGGAACATGTCGTCACGCCTCAGCGATATGGGCGGGACCTCGCCATCGCCGCCACTATCTGTTTCTCAGGTGGGTCCCAGAGAAGATAGTCCCTGTAAACCAGATCAGAGCAGACCAGTCGAGCTAGTGTTTATTTTTGTTTGTCTACATAAAGGAATACAAAACACTCTATTTGTTTTTTTAAGGCATATAGTATAGGAGTGACTCTGTTTCTATTTGTAGGCGGTGTAGTAGTCACTCTGTTTCTGTTTGTAGGCGGTGTAGAAGTGACTGTTTCTATTTGTAGGCATGTTTCTATTTGTAGGCGGTGTAGAAGTGACTCTGTTTTCTATTTGTAGGCGGTGTAGGAGTGACTGTTTCTATTTGTAGGCGGTGTAGGAGTGACTCTGTTTCTATTTGTAGGCGGTGTAGGAGTGACTCTGTTTCTATTTGTAGGCGGTGTAGGAGTGACTGTTTCTATTTGTAGGCGGTGTAGAAGTGACTGTTTCTATTTGTAGGCAGTGTAGAAGTGACTTTCTATTTGTAGGCGGTGTAGGAGTGACTGTTTCTATTTGTAGGCGGTGTAGGAGTGACTGTTTCTATTTGTAGGCGGTGTAGGAGTGACTCTGTTTCTATTTGTAGGCGGTGTAGGAGTGACTCTGTTTCTATTTGTAGGCGGTGTAGAAGTGACTGTTTCTATTTGTAGGCGGTGTAGGAGTGACTCTGTTTCTATTTGTAGGCGGTGTAGTAGTCACTCTGTTTCTTTTTGTAGGCGGTGTAGGAGTGACTCTGTTTCTATTTGTAGGCGGTGTAGTAGTCACTCTGTTTCTATTTGTAGGCGGTGTAGGAGTGACTCTGTTTCTATTTGTAGGCGGTGTAGTAGTCACTCTGTTTCTATTTGTAGGCGGTGTAGTAGTCACTCTGTTTCTATTTGTAGGCGGTGTAGGAGTGACTCTGTTTCTATTTGTAGGCGGTGTAGGAGTGACTCTGTTTCTATTTGTAGGCGGTGTAGGAGTGACTCTGTTTCTATTTGTAGGCGGTGTAGTAGTCACTCTGTTTCTATTTGTAGGCGGTGTAGGAGTGACTCTGGTGTTTGTCCTCATTGTCTACCATCGACTGGCCCACCGGAGAAAGAACAGCAGGCTCTCTGAACCACAGGACAACGGAGAGAGGACACTGGCTGTCCACGCTGTCAATCAGTGGGGCGTGGGCGTGGACGACAAGCTGATGCTGGCCAATCACATCCAGCCGTGGGATATGAAACAGGCTATGCTGGACTCCAGTGACGGCAGCCATTTTAAGTGTCCGGACTGCAGTGGGGCAGAACCTCGAGGAGGAGGAGGAAGAGGAGGAGGACTTAGAGGGCTGAACACACACACACAGACATGGGGGCAGGGCCACAGGATGGAAGGAGGAAGAACAGTCCCTGTGGAGAGAAAAGAAAAGAGCAGAGCGGAGGAGGAAGAGAGGAGGAGAGCACATGGAAATATGGAAGGTGAGATGTTTGAGGGAAACACAAAAAATATCCGCTAATTTAAATTGTCTGTTTTGTTCTCTTGTGCAAACTCTTAACACAAAGTTGTTACTATAGTAAATATATAACATACCATAGTTGTTAAATAAACTGTGAATCCCACCATTCAGTGTAAAGCGCTTTGGGTATCTAGAAAAGCGCTATATTAAATGCAAAAAATTATTATTATTATTATTATTACAATATTCATGTCAAGTGCCCCCTAACATTGGACATTAAGATTTGTTTGAACTTTAGTGTAACTTCTCCACAGTCGATGAGTTCTACAGCATTCCTCTGTTTCTATCCACAGATTGGTGGAGCCAGACATCTGCTCAGGGCCTCCACTATCAAATACCCGCCCTAAAGAGACAGACAGCTGCCCCAGCCAATGAGAGCAGCCTGAAAGCTGAGTTGGTAACCAATAGGAAAGACAGTGTGGTGTTGACCAATAGAAGTCATATGGCCAACTACCAATCAGAGTCCACAAGGCTGGCTGGCCACCAATCAGAGAGAATTAGGTGGGCTGGGCCTGGCTACCATACTCCCACCTGTGAGAGCTGTCACATCATTTACAACCCCAGACAGACATACAGGCAGTTAGGGTACGACCCCAGACAGACAGACAGGCAGTCACGGTACGACCCCAGACAGACAGACAGGCCGTTAGGGTACGACCCCGGACAGGCAGACAGGTTAAATGGAGAAGCTAGGTTCCTGGATGGGGGATTCAGGACAAACCGTCAGGCTGCAGTGCTTGGGCTGAACTCAGTCTATTCCACTGTGGACAGGGTTAGAGCTGAGAGACAGGGCAGGAGTGTGACCTTTGACCCTGGTGTAGGAGACACTCCTAAACAGAAAGGACAGGACAGAGGCAGGCCGCCGGGTTCTAAAACGTCCAGCAGGGTTCTGAAGGTCAAGCTGAACCTTAACCCGCTGAGGAGAGCCAAGGTGCATCCTGGGAAGAGAGTGGAGCCACGAGAGATTGTATCACAGGGCAAGGGGAGGCAGGAGAAAGGGAGCGGGAGACAGGGGGAGGGCGAGGGGAGACAGGGGAAGACCAGGCGGAAACAAGGGAGGGGCAGGGCAAGAGAAGGGGAGAGAGGAGGAGAGAAGGGGAGAGAGGAGGAGAGAGGAGGAGAGAAGGCTGGAGGACGGGGATCCAGTCTGAAAAACAAATGGAGTTCTGGGAAAGAAAAGAAACCTGCCAACAACAAAGACCCTGAAGAGGAGGAGGACGATGAAGAAGAACACGAAAAAGAGGAAGAAGAAGATGAGGGAGAGGAAGAGGGGAGAAGAAAACAGCAGAAACACAGGACACCATCTAAACAGAAAAAGACAACTCCTAGTTCCCCTCCAGGTCATGGGTCAGAGGGATCCCAACCGGAAAACACACACGGTGACCCCACCAACGACCCTGCCTTCTCATACACAACTGGCCAATCCCATTCCAGCACGCCTGATGTGAACTCTGCCATTGGTCCACAAGTACTGCCTCCTCAGCACAGTCTCCCACTCTCCATGTCAGTTTCAGACAGGAATCGTACTATCAACCCGCTCCTGCAGCCAGGCACTGGCCTCCAGCGCGCCTACAGCAGCCCGGCCCTGCACGCTGGAGCTCTACTGAGGCCGTCAGCAGCTAAGCCCGTCTACAGCTCCACACTGACTCTCCACTCCCAGCCAGGGAGTCTAGCATCCCAGCCCTCTGTCCTATATCCTAGTCAGCCAGGGAGTCTAGCATCCTATCCCTCTGCCCTGTTTCCTGGTCCGCCAGGGAGTCTAGCATCCCAGCCCTCTGCCCTGTATCCTGGTCCGCCAGGGAGTCTAGCTGGGGGAACAGCATTCCAGACCCCGTCTCTATCCCTGACCCAGCCACCTCCACAAAGTATGAACCAAGGGCCCAGTCTGGCCCCAGAGCTACCCCAGCCTCCAGCCTTCCATCCTGGACAGGATCAGCCTGTCATGCCCCCCCAGCCTCAGGTCTTCCAGGGAGGGGAGGATTTCTCTGTCTTTGCCCAGCTTTCTGCTTCTCTCAGCGGGGAAGCTTTCTCTCCTCTGGCCCCCCAGGCTCCAGACTCCCTCAATGTAGAGAATCTGCCCAGCAACAACAATCCCTCTGGAGCCAACCTGCTGACCCCGACTGTGTCATCTGTACCTGTAAAGGGCGTGGTTTCAGCTGACGGACATGAGGAGGGCGGGCCCACACCTGGTCCGATGCTGCAGCAGGAATACCTTTCAGATGAAGATGGCTCCTCCTCCAAGAGGAAGTTGAGGTTGGTAATTCCTGAGCGGAGCTCCGGCAGACCGCCCACCGCACTGGACCGGAAGATACGGTGAATGAAGCGCGCCCATGGTGATGAGAGATGGTTTATTCTTCTTATTGTATTTTTACGATAATATTAACATATTAAAACAAATATTTTGCCTACATCTGTATCACGATGATGTTTTTATAGCTGTCTGATTTCCGATGAAAAAGAGCTGACAAGTTGAAAATTTTACTGATTTTTACCGTGTCAGAATGTTTATTGAGAAGAATTTTTTTGTCTTTGTGTTTTAGTTTACTACTGAAAGACAATCATTGTCTACTCTTTATGTTAGATAGATTTTTATTTTAACAGCTGGTGAATTATACATTAAAGAGTTGACAAATAAACAGAGAAGGCGCTCAAAGAAATTACATTTGGGATTTGCTTCCAAGTACATTGAACATTTTTATCATTAAACAGATGTTGGAGCTTTGTTTAAATGAAACAGGTCTTATTTAATAGTGCTTAATGCTCGACATGTTGTTTGTCCATCATTTTAATATATTTTATACGTTTTATAAATGTTCTATAAAGGTTCTAAGTTGTAAACTTTTCCCCTGGTGAAATATTGCTCAATGATTAGCTACTCTTACCTGCTCACCTCATCCTTGACCTTGAGCAGTGAAACATTGGGCCTTTGTCAAGCATATAACCCTAAGCCTAACCCTTGACCCTGAGTGGTTAAATATTGGGCCTGCTTCATGGTTAGGCATTAAACCTGACGGGAGAACAGAGGTCCGACTAACACACTACAACAGGCTGGGAGATCCCTGTAATCTCTGTGCTAGAGATAACACTATCAATCACACACACACACACACACACACACACACACATACAGAGACACACACTCTAACACACACACATACACGAGAGAAACACTCAAAACACTCACACACACACACACACACACGCACGCACACCTGTGCAATGGTCTTATCATACTGCTAGTCCATTAAAAACATCAATATTATCTCAGTGCTTCACAAAGCTCTTGCATCCCCGTTCCTGTTGGCGCGTGTGTGTGTGTGTGTGTGTGTGTGTGTGTGTGTGTGTGTGTGTGTGTATCCTGTCTAGATCAACATTGTCCTGTTAGTT
Organism: Galaxias olidus; assembly: GCA_026901105.3. Taxonomy (NCBI): domain Eukaryota; kingdom Metazoa; phylum Chordata; class Actinopteri; order Galaxiiformes; family Galaxiidae; genus Galaxias; species Galaxias olidus. The sequence continues at coordinate 27,454 of JAPMUY010004352.1, forward strand.
GAACAGAACAGAACGGAGAGAAAGAACGAGGGGTGGCTGAAGAAAGGGATTGTCCGGTGAACGTGCGGAGGGATGGAGAGGAGAGAGGAGTGCGACTCGGCAAGCGACTCGGGGTCGGGTGGAGGAGGACGAAGGTACGTGGGGTGTCTCAGCAGAGAACAGCTGGTCATGTCTTCTGTCGGAGTCGGACTACTGACCCTCCTCATCGTCGTCGTCACGGTTACCTCAGTGGTGGTCACCTCCAACTCAGGTAATCACTGCTATTACTCTGTCGTCACCTAAAACAGCTGTTACTCTGTGTCACATTAAACAGCTGTTACTCTGTGTCACATTAAACAGCTGTTACTCTGTGTGACCTAAAGCAGCTGTTACTCTGTGTCACATTAAACAGCTGTTACTGTGTGTGACCTAAAGCAGCTGTTACTCTGTGTCACATTAAACAGCTGTTACTCTGTGTCACATTAAACAGCTGTTACTGTGTGTGACCTAAAGCAGCTGTTACTCTGTGTCACATTAAACAGCTGTTACTGCTGTTACTGTGTGTGACCTAAAGCAGCTGCTGTTACTCTGTGTCACATTAAACAGCTGTTACTCTGTGTCACATTAAACAGCTGTTACTGTGTGTGACCTAAAGCAGCTGTTACTCTGTGTCACATTAAACAGCTGTTACTGTGTGTGACCTAAAGCAGTTGTTACTCTGTGTCACATTAAACAGCTGTTACTCTGTGTGACCTAAAGCAGCTGTTACTCTGTGTCACATTAAACAGCTGTTACTCTGTGTGACCTGAAGCAGCTGTTACTCTGTGTCACATTAAACAGCTGTTACTCTGTGTCACATTAAACAGCTGTTACTCTGTGTCACATTAAACAGCTGTTACTGTGTGTGACCTAAAGCAGCTGTTACTCTGTGTCACATTAAACAGCTGTTGCTATGTGTCTCATTAAACAGCTGTTGCTATGTGTCTCATAGGTACACCAACACGTTGTTATGGTCTTATTACTCATGTACCAGTTAGTACAGTGGTGTTACCTTTTAAGATGTGAAACTTATCATGACGTTAAAATATCAGCCACTCTTTCATTGGTCCCCTATTCTGACATAAAATAGCGCTTTACGTGACCTTTGAACTTATATGTCTTTCAAAGTGCAATAAAAATGCTCATTGCAATGTTTCGAACTCAACCTAGCACGCTAACTGATGCACCATAAAAAGAAAATATTAACAATGACAAAACCTCATAAAAATTTTCTACCAGCTAGAGAATTTAAACAGACATACATACATGCATTGGTATTTTGTCTTTAGTACTTGGTCTTTGTGCATATATATACAGGTAGGTGCTTTATATAGGTAATATCTAGGTGTAACACTTGAAATGGACAGGTGGAGATTCAGGCAACATGGGGGCATTATTCCTGGCTCTGCCTTTGATTGGATTTCTCTCTGCTAATCCAATCAGGTACCACCAATCCACTCCCCTCATTCCCTACTGGTGGAGACATGCTAGACTTCCTGGTTGAGACTGGTGACATCACTGTGCCTGATGCCCTATTGGCAACCTGGTATCACCGTGCCAACAACAAGTCTGAGATGAACAAAGCGTTGAAAAGTAACCAACAAACAAACACACTCTAAACTAAAGCCATCACGTTGTTAAATGTATGTTGGTAATGTATTGTTCTTCTTAGTTAGAATAACGTTGCTACACAATGGAATGTTCAGGTGATGTCATGATCCTGGAGGCTGATGTCACAGTGGAGGGGTTCGGCACAGCCAATGAAACGACAGTCCCATCATGGCCCATCCCCCTGACGTGTACAGTGACAACAGTCTGGACCAATGGCTTGAGGCGGTGCTGGACTCCAGGAAAGGTACTCGGCCAGCATGTCTCTACTCTTGTCCCTAGAGGGCGCTAACACACACGTACATCAGAATACACATACTGTCAATCAGGAACCAGAGGGGGCGATGCCACTGCAGCTAGACCATTCTGCAAAGGGCAGCCTCTCTGGTCCCCATGGCAATGCTACTGCTGACAGCCCCTCTGGTCTCCATGGCGACGTCAGCATGCCTAGGAGGATTACTGAGTGCTTGTGTCTGTCTGCCTCCCTCTACTTTTCTCTGTCTCTGCCTCTCTCTACTTTTCTCTGTCTGTCTCTGCCTCTCTCTACCTTTATCTGTCTCTGACTCTCTCTACTGTTCTCTGTGTCTCTCTGACTCTCTACTTTTCTCTGTCTCTGCCTCTCTCAACTTGTCATCTCTCGATATCTGTCTCTGTCTCTTTGGCTTATTACTCTGCACACACACTGGTCTTGATATGTCTGTCTGTCTGTTTCTACTTCTCTGTACAAACACACACTGGTCTGGATATCACCCTGTCTGCCCCTGTGTGTGAAGCTGTGAAGCTGGACTTTAAAAGTCTGGAGGCGGTCGGCCCATCGCTGGACCTGCTGCTCCAGAAAAACCGGACCAGAGGGATCAACCGACCAGTGTGGATCAACGCTGACATCCTGCCTGGGCCCATCGTACCGGGCTTCTGGCCCGTAGTCAACGGAACCGAGTAAGCAGCCTATCAGCAGCTAGATGTTGTCATCAGACCGGATTAAGCAGCCTATCAGCAGCTAGATGTTGTCATCAGACCGGAGTAAGCAGCCTATCAGCAGCTACATGTTGTCATCAGACATGAGTAAGCAGCCTATCAGCAGCTACATGTTGTCATCAGACCGGAGTAAGCAGCCTATCAGCAGCTAGATGTTGTCATTAGACCGGAGTAAGCAGCCTATCAGCAGCTACATGTTGTCATCAGACTGGAGTAAGCAGCCTATCAGCAGCTACATGTTGTCATCAGACCGGAGTAAGCAGCCTATCAGCAGCTAGATGTTGTCATCAGACCGGAGTAAGCA
>JAPMUY010004353.1:0-95000 GCA_026901105.3 Galaxias olidus
TGAACGTTCACCTACAGTGAGCGTGCTCTGTAGGCAATACACACCTACACACCGTGTGCACTGGTGTATATATAAGAGCTTGATTTAGGGCACGTACACAACCCTGTAGAAACTCTTCTTCTCAGTCTATTTCTCTCTCACACCCACACACCCACACACACCCCCACACCCCCCACACCCACCCACACACACACACACCCACACCTACACACAAAATAAGTATTTTGGGGAGAGGTTAGGCCTGGTCATGTAATGTGATTAAATGTGCCCTTTATTCTCCCCACAGTCAAGGAAGTAAGGCTGACATCAGAAGCGGGAAAAATCCCACTTTAATTTTCAGCAGCTGGATGCCGCAGGCAGGGATTATGGCCAGATTACGCCTGAGTGCCACACACACACACACACTTGTGTGTGCACACACACATGCACACACACAAGACTCCCCTTTTCTCCATCTATCACACACACACACACTCTCTGCGGCTATTAAAATAGCCCTGGCTGCCTGGCTGTTGAATCAAAGTAGTGCAGCATGCAGCGCAGAGAAGAGGATCTAAGTCAGCCCCACAGAGCCTAACCCAATCTGTCAGCCCCACAATGCTGTTTATTACTAGTCTGCCTGCTCTCTCATCCCGCCTGTTAACTCACAGATATTTGGTCCTTTTTATTTTCCCTCTCTCTCTCTCTCTCTCTCTCTCTCTCTCTCTCTCTCTCTCTCTCTCTCTTCTGTCACCTCTTGCATTTGCTTCACCAAAACCCCGCGCAAACACACAAAAACGCTCCTCTCTCCCCCACTTTTTCACCAAAAAGCACACAAACGCGCTCAGTTAAACACCCAATCTCCTCCTCTCTGATGTGAAAGGCCTTGATGTCTCTTTGATACTTTGCCGCGGGAACATTTGCGCGGCAAATCTAGCGTGTTATTCCCGTGGCACGGTTGCCAGGTCGCCATCCTTCATCGCGACGAGTCACGGAGCGAGGCTGTTGCCCCCGCCCCCCCCCGCACTCAGCCGCCAAACGGCCCACTCCACGCCTTGAGAGGCGTGCCGTGTCTCCCTCAGTGGAACAAATGTCATGGGCTCCGCGTTGAACCCCCACACCCCTTCACGTTGGCCCTCTTCTTCACACGCGCGTCTTTAGAGACCACCGAGTGTCCAGTCTGAGGGGAGGAGGAGGAGGAGGAGGAGGAGGAGGAGGAGGATGCCAAATCTGCCTAGCCTGAGCGTGCGGTGTCGACATTCAGGAACCGCAGAGGCCAGCGCTGGGTTATGGATCGGTCAACGTCCCAAACCAAGGACCCACTTCACCCGCCCAACCTCTTCGGCAAACACGCCGCCACTACGCCCTCCTTCATGTCGCTGGCGACCCACGTTTGATCCCCCTGACAGGAGAAACAACAACAACAACAACAACAACAACACGGCTGGCCAGAGCAGATCCGGAGGAGGGAGACACCCGCCACTTATCCACTCGTACAGTCAAATCAATTACCTCTCGATGGGAGACGGGAGACACACTCGCAGCCGTGATCAAACGGCGTCCCAAACAAGCCTGGAAGGCATGTCATCTTCCTCCCACTCGCCGGCGCCACTCGTAGCCCAATCCCCGGCCACAGCGGCGGGGGGGGGGGGGGGGGGGGGGGGGGGAACGCGGGCTTTGTAATCCTGTTAGGGTGGGCTCGGCGCTGTCTACACCGGGGTCCCCAGCCACCGCGCGCGCGCACGTGCGCTAACCGTGCGCGTCCAGCCCCGCGGGGCGGCACGTAAACGAGTCTGTCTGCAGTCACGCAGCCGAAATGAACACGCCAAAGTAAGAGAGCGGCTGCCGTGGCGGCTCGTTTATGAAATGGGTAGAGGATTTACGAGCCAGCGGAGTGTGGAGGTAGTTCATTACTCTCCCCGCCCGCCGCCCGCCCGCCCGCCCGCCCGTCCGCCCGCCCGCCCGCCGTCACTCCACGGAGCGGTGCTGTGGCAATGGCGCTGGAACTGTTTCGCTTTGTGTTTTTGCCTTCTGCGCTCTTTAATGTTTGGAAATTGTGATCATGAATCGGAGTGTGAAAGGCGAGACCTTCGAATGAAAAGCGAGTGTGCGTGTGCCTTTTCCCCTCCCATGCGCGCTTTGTCTCTTGGAAGACAAAAGTATTCTCGAGGCAAACGCTCGCGTGCTCACACAACTGGCTAGCGAACACTCGGCCCAATCACCTTCTGGTACACACGCAACAAACTGACCCTGGATCGCCCGCGGCAGAGCGTGGTGAGGAGGACGGCCGTTCTAGAAGCCCTGCTCCGTGTCCTCCTCATCGGAGCAGATCAGATGTGACGGAGGGGAAAAGCCTGTGATGGAAATAGATGGAGGGTGTGTGTGTGTGTGTGCGTGTGTGTGTGTGTGTGTGTGTGTGTGTGAGGGGGAGCATGCCGCCTGAAGTGAGGGGAGTGGTTTTCCTGGTTCACCGGTTTCCGCTGGAGCCCCAAATCATCTGAAACCTGTGTGAATGAGATCTCCAGGGAGGGTAATGGAGAAAAAAAGCCTTCTCCGTCTGTGGTGGGTGCGTGTGTGTTTGTGTGTGTGTGTTTGTGTGTGTGTGTATGTGGACATGCCAGTGTGTTTGTCTTTAAGTATGCCCGTATGTGGGGGTTTATGTGTGTACGTGTGCCCCTCTCCAACTCTCACGAACACACACACACACACACACACACGCCTCTCCTCGCGGCTCCCCGCGCCGTCTGGCCTCCTGACTCCACACTCGGCTGGGAGCGTTTCATTAACGGCGGGGCGAGAAGGAGAGGAATCCAGCAGAATGACACTCGCCCCGCCCGCCAAAGTGACAGAGCGAGGTGACAACGAGAGGGGGGAAAGGCGACGCCTTTGCTTTGCCGTAGGACTCCCAAATGGCCCCAACACACCAAACGGCAGGTCAGCGGAGGGAGGCAGGATTCAATGGCTTGTCGGATAAACATGATGTACATGGCGGCGCGTTGGCTCACCTTCGTCCTGTTTTCTAATAAGGCGCCGCGCGGCGGATCTGGCGGCGCGGAGAGCGGGAGATCAAAGGTCGCGGCGTGATTTCCCCGGTTGGCGCGGCCGGGGGAGGTGTGGGCGCGGGGAGATGGCTCTCATTATGGAGGTGTGTGTCTGAGCAGCGGAGTGAGAGAGAGAGAAAAGCTGAGGAGAATCTAATTATCACCCTTTTTTTCTCACCCACCAGTGTGGCATCAATATTCCATTAGGGCAAAATGTCTTCTGACAGCAGGGCCCCCCACACACGCCCGCGAACACGCACCCTCACGCACGAGCAGATACACACACACAAACAGAGACGTGTAATCGTGCACGCGCACACACATGCACAACACTGCACATTTCCATGACAAAACGTTCCAGGGGGTCACAGGGTTTTTAATTGATGCAGGATCCATTTCTTTGATGCCTCCTAAACGTGCAAAGAGGAAATGGATCTGAACGTAGTTCCCTTCTCTCGGCGGCTCTCTCCCCGCTCTGTCCTGCTTCGCCACGGGTGGAGCAGGGACTTGGCCTTGAGTCATTGTCCCTCTCTAAGATTAGAGCCAGAAGGACCCAGGCAGCCTAAGAGCTCTGGCACTTCTCTCCCACACACTGCTCCTCCAGTCTCCGCTTTCTGGAGATGTCATGCTTGATGTGTGGGCGTGTTTTCCCAGACACGGAGAAAGAGAGAGCCCGAATAAGAGGGGAGAGAGAGAGAGAGAGAGGGAGCTAGTTACAGAGAGGTGAGGGGTTCGAAGGAGAGAGAGAGAGAGAGAGAGAGAGAGAGAGGAGCGGAAGGAGAGAGCCGGCGTACAGACTTGCAGAAAAACCTGAAGAAAGAAGCCATGTGAAATACAGAGGGGGTAGAGAAAGAGAGAGAGGGAGCACGTTAAGAGTCTGTCAAAAAGAGAGAGAAGGGGGGGTGCACGTTAGGAGTCAGTCAAAAAGAGAGAGAGAGAGAGAGAGAGAGGGGTGCACATTAGGAGTCAGTCAGAGAGAGAGAGAGAGAGAGAGAGAGAGAGAGAGAGAGAGAGAGAGAGAGAGAGAGAGAGAGTGCACGTTAGGAGTCAGTCAGAAAGAGAGAGAGAGAGAGAGAGAGAGAGAGAGAGAGAGAGAGAGAGAGAGAGAGAGAGAGAGAGAGTTGCACGTTAGAGTCAGTCAGAAAGAGAGAGAGAGAGAGAGAGAGAGAGAGAGAGAGAGAGAGAGAGGGAGAGAGAGAGAGAGGGTGCACGTTAGGAGTCAGTCAGAAAGAGAGAGAGAGAGAGAGAGAGAGAGAGAGAGAGAGGGAGAGAGAGAGAGAGGGTGCACGTTAGGAGTCAGTTAGAAAGAGAGAGAGAGAGGGTGCACGTTAGGAGTCAGTCAGAAAGAGAGAGAGAGAGAGGGTGCACGTTAGGAGTCAGTCAGAAAGAAAGAGAGAGAGGGGGGGGGTGCACGTAAGGAGTCAGTCAGAAAGAGAGAGAGAGAGAGAGAGAGAGAGAGAGAGAGAGGGAGAGAGAGAGAGAGGGTGCACGTTAGGAGTCAGTCAGAAAAAGAGAGAAAGAGAGAGAGGGGGTGCACGTTAGGAGTCAGTCAGAAAAAGAGAGGGGGGGGGAGGGGGGGCGCGGCGGAATCAAAACGAGGCGGGCGGAGAATATATCAAAGCGTTCCATTAGCGTGTGTAATGGCGCTGAAAGCACTGTGTTCCGGTGGTGAAAGGGGGCTGGCGGCGGCGACGGGGGCAGAATTAACCACAGCCTGTCTAAAGGGGGCCCTACGTTTTGCCTAGCCCAGAATAACATACGGCGCTGTCGCCTCCGGTCCGCTCCCTGGCACCCCGACACGCAGCCCAGCAGTGTTCAGGGCCAGTGGCTTCGCGTGGCTTCAGACACTGCCCTGTCAATTCAAACGGTAAACCGGTCCGCGAGGCCGCAGAGGCTAATGGACTCGATGTACTGTGATCTACCTCAAAGCTAATTTCCTTTTGGCAGGAAGATTTCTCCTAAGCCCTCTTCTCTCCGTGTGAAACGGACGGTCTAGCAGACTTGCAATGTAGTTAGCCCTGCTTTACAATTCATGGCATTGGTACGCACACATTTGTATGGAAATACTTTCAAAACCCCCAGCTGACCCAGGTATTATCCTGACCTTTGGTCAGCGTCGTATCAGCCAATGAGATAGGCTGATGTCGGACTGTTGGACCATCTGGACCAACGTGTCAAAGGTCATCTGCTTTGGTGGTTTGGTTCAGCAGCATCAGACAACGCTGGCCAGAGAGCTTTGGGAGGTCATAGGGCAGGGCGCAGGTCAAGGTATACCAGGACATTTAAGAGTGTAGTGTCTAATCCATGCTGTAGATTGATTCAGATAGACGTCTTGATGGTGTAGTGTAGTCCATGCGATAACACTGTATGTTGCCTCGGCAGCTGAGTGGATTCTACGCAGATCCTGGCTTTCCAGATTGCGTCCCTCCCACCCTCATCTTTGTGTTCGAGTACGTTTTTAACCTTTTCTCCAATTCAATCTTCCCCACAGTCGACGGAAGGAAGGAGGCAAAAGATTGAGTCAGGAATCACTTAGCGTGTTGGGTTACCTTTGCAAATTGTCTGTTGAGAGCCAAGAAAGACAACGACGCGACGAAATATATGCAACGTGTGAAACCTCCCGCCGGCACATGTCCTCGGGATGGGGAGAGAGCTCTCCTTTCCTCTAATCTCCTCTCCATCCTCCGCCCCTCTCCTCCTCCCCCGCCCCTCTCGCAGCAGCCCGCCCTCTCACCTGCCACCCCCTCCTCCCCCTTTTCTCTCTCCGGCTGGGGGAGCATGACAGGCCCGACTTATTTATGCCTGTGTATTGTCTGTGCGCGTGGGCTTAAGTAATACTCATCTGCGCGCCGCGGCTGTAATGCAAAGCCCTCATTCTTCCTCATCTATGAGGGATGAAGCGGGAGCAGTGGAGAGTGCCAGAGGCTGGGAGTCTGAAGGCTCCCTGTTCACAGGAGGGGGAGGGGGAGGGAGGGGGTGGGGGGGGGGCTGGCGCTTGAAGGAAGGAGAGAGGGAGCTTTGTAGTAGCTGGGTGAGAAATGAAAGGGGGGAGCGGAATCTTTCTTCTGTGTGTGTGTGTGTGTGTGTGTGTGTGTGTGTGTGTGTGTGCGTGCGTGTGAAAGTCACCCTCATTCTCAAACACTCTCTCTCTTTGTATTTTCTCTCTCTCTCTCTCTCTCTCTCTCTCTCTCTCTCTCTCTCTCTCTCTCTCACTTTCTTTTCATCTATCAGGCTCTGGTAGTCAGGTCACAGAGGAGTTAGGCGCAGTGCGGCCTTAACGCCAACAAAAACAGACGCACATTCTCGCGCACACACACACTTAAGCACCACTAAGAAAGAACAGTGTACTATATTGTCCTCGGATCTGTCGGTTCCATCTGATGTGATCACTTCAGCCTCAAATTTCAGTGACTGGCAATCTGTTGCTACGGCAATAGGAGGTGTGTGGGTGTTGGAGCTCACGGAGGGAAGGAGACGGACATGAACGGACACGGACACGGGGACACACACACACACACACACACACACACACACACACACAACTAATTAAGAGGTGTTGGTTATAGGAAAAAATAGAACACTGGGTAGGAAGAAGTGGTCTTCTTCACATTTCCTTAATTATTTTCTCTCTATTTCTCTTTCTTACAAACACACACATGCGCACACGCACACACACATTTATTATATCTGCCGAGCAAAGCCTAATGATGTCCCTTGTGACAGGTGCTGGCTTACCAGTAGCGATCAGCAAAGACACACCAACCCACACACACACACACACTCGCTCACACACACACACTTCCAGAACTATGCACACAATCCCCCGGCACTCACTTTTCTGTCTCTGTTGCCAGCAGCTGGTAGCTTTGCCAAATGTGTCTCCCTGACTTGAAGGGGATGAGGAGAGCAGATGTGACTCTATTCTGTTTGACAGCTCTGGGAGGAGGAAGAGGAGCCCACAGACAGGAGAGGGGTGGGGAGGGGGGGTGGGGTGATGGGGGGGGGGGGGGGGTGCTGGGTGCCCAGCCCCGTCCCCACCTGCTGGAGCGCGGGCTCCCCCGCGGCCTCACCCTCTGCACCATAGGGAAAGGAGTGTGTAGGAGCCAGCAGCCATATTTCACACGGTGTCATGTACAACTCCACTGTATATCTGAATGAATATGTATCGCGCAAACCACCTCCCTGCAATGCTGTCTCGACATCTAACCTGTATATCAGGAATCATATTGGCCCTATCTGGCTTTCAAACATACAGTATGTACGTATATGAGGACTAGCAGACTTTTATATAGAGTAGTGGTACATCGGAATACACATCTCAACCATAAAGGATTTCACAATCAGAATGAGCAATTAAAACATTCATGTATGTAACCAGCATTCCCCTGGCGGCCCTTCCGTGCACTCACTTTGGTATACCAATAGTGTGTTAACACTAATTACATGGCAAGGACGGGCTTCTACATGGGAGAGACACTTTAAGGCACATGTCATGTCCCCAAGCCGGCACGCACTGGATATGCAAATGCAGACGGCGTACTGCCATGGCGTTCCTCTGCCTTGAAGGTGACATGTTGCCACAGCCATGATCTCTGGGCTGACATTTCTTCTGCTGACTGCGAGGCAGATGAACCAGATGAATGTGACCAGAGACCAAGTTACTGCATCTATCTGCAGCCAAGTACATTCGATGTGTGACTTATTGTAGTTTCATTTCTATTTTGAATATATATATATATATATATATATATATATATGTTACACACACACACTTTGACTCAGCTTGGCACTAAAATGGAGGTACTTTCACTCTCGTGTGTGGTGACCCTGTTTCAATGGGGACTACCGCTAATTAGGATGTCAGTGCGTGTTATTGAGTGTTGACACTGACACACACACACACACACACACACACACACACACACACACCCACCCACACGTATGCCATCCTGTCGAGGCTGCTTTCTGCTCCCATCTGAAATGAGAACATGCCCTGGGCTGAGCAAGGAGAATGGAAGAGGGGAAAAAGAGGAGGACATTAAAAAAGAGAGAGGATGGAGAGCCAAAGGCAGGAACACCACGTGAAGTGGGGAGGGGTGGAAAGAGAGAGAGAGCTAGAGAGAGAGACAGAGAAACATGGAGACGAGAGTTTGGTGGATTGGCGGTGCGAAAGAGCTCTGTTTCACTGTAATGTGTGCCCCCCCCCCCCTTTCTCTCTCTCTGCAGCAGCTATTTAACATGGAAATGGATTTATCTGGGAGTTGAGATATCCGCAGAGGGACCTCAGGACAGGTGCCTGCAGTCACCGGGGCGAGGCCTGCTAATGAGAGGGAGAGAGCCCTCCCGCTAACAAGAGAACAAAGAATACCACCCCAGAGAAAAGGGGGGATGTCGGAGGAGAAAAACGAGGGGGGAAATGGAAGGAGAAAGACTGCAGAGAGCCAGTGAGACAGACCCTGTGTGTGTGTGTATGTGTGTGATGAATCCTCTGAGTGCCCAGCCCTTTGTCAAGGCCAACAGTAATCAATGACTAGTGTCCTCCCCTCCCACTGAACCAGCTCACCTGGCTCAAACATAAGGCACATAATCCCCCACTCTCTTTTCAACAACCACACCACCAAAGTTCATAACCCAGGTAATAGTTACTGTATATGGTGACCGTCAACCACAGATAATTCCCCTTTGGTGTCCCTGTAGTGTGTCCGCTTCCAACTCTTCAGCTCTCCAGTCCTTTTCCCTGTCCCTGCCTTTCCGCAGAAATTCCTGATGGGACAGTCCTGGCCGTCCTTCCGCGCTCCATTCCACCGACCCGGCCAGTCCATTCAACAGTGCTTTCAAATCAGGCAAGGGGAAATAACCGCAACATTTGGGAAGGGAGCCGGCCAGGGCCAGGTGGTGAGGGGACCAGACGGGGACACAGACGTGCCGGGTCGGCATGTGCGCTTCGCACCGGCCGTCTCCTTATCGCGGCCCTCTTTGTGGGAAAACAAGGCCAGTCTGGAGTCTGTTTGGTCACAGAGTCAAGTGCTGCTCCACAGAGACATGGGAGACGCGGGGGACAGGCTGAGCTATGGACCTATGGACAGGCCAAGCTATGGACTTATGAACAGGCTGAGCTATGGACCTATGGACAGGCTGAGCTATGGACCTATGGACCGGCCGAGCTATGGACCTATGGACAGGGTGAGCTATAGACCTATGGACAGGGTGAGCTATAGACCTATGGACCTATGGACAGGCTGAGCTATGGACCTATGGACCGGCCGAGCTATGGACCTATGGACCGGCCGAGCTATGGACCTATGGACAGGCTGAGCTATGGACCTATGGACAGGGTGAGCTATAGACCTATGGACAGGGTGAGCTATGGACCTATGGACAGGCTGAGCTATGGACCTATGGACAGGCTGAGCTATGGACCTATGGACAGGGAGAGACCCAGTGGCAGACACGCTCACGCAGACACGCGGCGCCGCATATCAATGAGGTGAGGGAAAGGTCTGGCTGTCTGGAGCCTTCAGAGTGTAAGCTGCACTAGAAGACGGCCGTGTTGCTCTTTAAATGTGATCGGGCGATTTGATAAATGTTATTGAGGAAACAAGACATGTATGACATTTCCCAGCGATCCACACAAACACACACACACACACACACACAGGCCTTCTTTTTACAGCTCCTTTTTCTCAGTATCTGTCTCCCTTGCTCCCTCGTTCATTAATAAACAACCCGGCTGCTCTTTCCTTCGAACACACGTAGGTTTCCTTCTTTCTTTCAACTGGCACACACACACACACACGCACGCACACACGCACGCACGCGCACACACACACACACACACACACACACACGGCTGCAGAAAATCATACTTCCCCAGCCCAGCAGCTAGGTCCCCCATGGCCACGCTTCGGACCAAGATTCATCAACTTTATATAGATGGCCTAGTTTGGCCCCGCCAGCTACCGTGGAGTCTGTCAGGCGTGACGAGACCTGGGCCCCGCTCAGAAGACTCCTCTGGACTGCTGGGCTGGGGGTGCTGGGGCTTTCTAACACAACGGAGCTCCACTCCCAACTGGTCATGTGGAATTTTTTCACTTCTCTGATGCAGGTGTGGCCCCACTGAACAAAGTCCAACCATTGGGTTTGTCGATAAAGCAGAGGTGAACTGACTTTGCTTTTGCTTCGTTGGGGTGGTTAGGATTTTGAACAGTGGCATGTGGTGGAACCCCTTGTGAGGACACAGTGGCTGGCCTAATAATGAACGTTAGGAGCACACAAACGCTGACTCACTCCTCAAACACGCCAAATAGTCCACCAAGCCTTTTTCTCCTTTTTACTACATCGACAGAATTGAATCTTATTGGAGAAATTCAGTGAATCACTCAAGCGGAACAAATTTAAATCCCCTAAAGACAACCATACGCATGCATATCAGTTCCGAATCGCCCACCAAAGTTGCACTTCAGCATTCCAATATAGCAGAAAGAGAAGAAATCCAAACATGTCAGTGTGACAGAACAAAGCCGCTCTCCGCCCTCTCGGCTGTCCTCGGGCACTGATTTATCTAGTCACATTGTTCAGATGTTTGCATAAGGTTCAAAGCGCTGAGCTCTCGCTGACACACGCAACCAAAGACCTGTTGGGGGGCATTATCAACGGCAACACATTCACTGAATCTCCTCTGTTGGGAGCTGTCACGACTGAAAAGGCACCGCTAGGAGAGCCGCAAGTTGACCAAGCGCGACAAAGGGCAGCACTAAACTTTCAGTGCTGGCTTTGTGGGGGGGCAAGGTACTTGGGACTGAGTGACAGGGATTAAACTGTTGTCGCCACCTTGAGCTAGGTTACAAAGGAGGACATAGTCCTGGGATCTACTTCAACGTATCCAGAGCCAACGCCAACGCTAAACGTGAACGCTAACACACCCCAAGGTAAGGCCAGGCTTCGGTCCGTGGCCCTATGCGTCAGGGTGAAAGCTGGCCACCATAATGATGGTCGAGGAGAGGGTGATCATGGTTCTTAGGTGATGGTCTGCATCCTCCTCCTCCTCTTCAGTGAGCGCTGGTCCATTGGTCAGCCCGGGATGCAGGTGTAGGGAACGAGGCAGCCTGTTGCCCACCATCACATCCGCCCACGCGATACATCTTTCTGTGGGCTCACCCTCCAACACACACACACACACACACACACCATCTTTGACACGTCCGCCTCTGCAGAAGGTGGGAGTGATTTCCTGTCAACTTCTCTCACCAATCCTCCCGCCGTTGGCACCATTACCCTCCCAGCCCCCTCACCAGTGTAACTGTGAGAACATACCGGCATGTGGCGGGGACGGGCGGACAGACGGACAGACACAAACAGACCGACTTACAGATTCAACACAAACCACAGGTCTGAGACACCGCCAAGAAATCAGTGGAACAAATCACAAAAGACCGACAGCCCAGCAGTTATATAAAAACAGTTTAATCAAACAAACAGCAGAATCGCTCCTTGTATCCAAGGCATCCATACCCAAAACAAATATATATAAATAAAACATTTCAAACAAAACACCAGTCCTTCAGTCATTTACCCTGGAGTATTTTGAAATTTCATTAGCCTTTTATGTTCAGTGAAGCGTCCCATCTTTACTGTCTCTAAAGTACTTAGCATTTTAAATTGTTACATGGAGCTTTAACGTCATCTAGAGCTTACTATAATCACTCTTACAGGGCACAACATGTTTCATACGGTAATGCACTATGGTACAGTATTGACCTCCCAAACTCATAAGCAATAATGGATATTGCTATAATGTCATCTGTACTAATGGCAGACAATAGCTTGGGGGGGCTTCCTTGGGCAGGGAGGCTACCAGGATTGATGGGGGAAGTAAAAGTTGGCTACGGCACTTCCTCCCGCTCACAAACACAAACACTGTCGACCGACCTCCTCTTCCTCCTCGACCTGAATCATCATGTATGGAGCAGGCCACCGTTTGCTATGAAAGTTTTACATATTTTTCCAGGAGATTGATGACTGTAAAAATGGATAGCACATTAGAGTTGGCCACCAAAGGGCTCTAAGCAGTGGTGCCGTGGTGTGTGTGTGTGTGTGTGTGTGTGTGTGTGTGGGCCAGGGTGAGCTCCTTCTCAACAATGTGACAAGCTTCAAGCGTAACATGCAGATTCTCCCTCCAGGCATGCTTAACTTACAGGCGCAACATCTAATTTGACAAGGCAATTACGCACGGAAACTAACTAGCAGATACCAAAATGAATGTTCAACAATATAGCACGTTCAATTAAAAAATAATGCTGTGGTGTGCACAAAGCAAATGGAAAGCATGTGCATTCAGCTTGCCCTGCTGTAGGCATGGATAGTCAATTTCAACTATCTCAAAGAGGACAAAATGGCAATAAAAACCATTTCAGACCTGGAAGTCGGAGCGGTCGTTTATCACGGTGGATTACAAAATAATAACCGACGTCTGTTGCGGAGAGGAGACGCTGAAAAGGGGAAGTTCAGTTCAGACGAGCAAATAATCCAGAAAGGCTACCGAATTTAATTAAACACAGGTTTGGAAGAAAGAAAAAACAAAAAGACTATTAATCAAGAAAGCACTCCCAAAACAGACGACTTGGTGGTTGTGCAGAGTCCATGGGTGACCGTTCCCTCCAATCATCCAGAGTCCAGTTAGGGGGCTAACAGCTCAGTTCAGCTCGCCAGCTGCCCACTTTGCCCATTGAAAAGCTGGCTCCTCACTCACAGCAGATGATCACACCCCTACGTCTCCAGGCTCCCAGCCCTCCCTTCCGGCTCGTCTCCCCAAGGAAAGAAGCCCTGCTCCGGGCCCGTCCTTCGCAATGGCTCCTTGGAGCTCCAGCTGCAATCTCCTTGTGCAGACCTTCCCTCAAAGCACCTTACTGTAGACCAACCAAAGAAAATGTTTGACTTTACTGAATATTCACCCTTGTTTAGTGAACTGATACATTACACAACGGTCAACAAACAGCATCTAGTAGACAGTGGAACACCTGTGAAATCCAGGGAACAAAACTGCTTACACATCTATTTTGACAATAAGCTCATGGCCATGTGCTGTGAGACCATGGACACTCCTTAGTGCCTATGCCTCCATTGAGCGGACACTAGCTATAGCATCCTGACTGGCAGAGAGGGAAGTCATTGGTTTCCATTTAAACGCTCATCGTAAAAACGAAATATAAAGCATTAAAGACAAAAACAAGCATAATATAGTTTATTTGACATTTACATAATGGAAGAGCATTGCAAGACGTTTTGACAAAACATGCTAAACAACTGCAAAAAGTCTTAACCTACCTGTGGCTATGATGATCTCAATTCAAAGAGTAGTCCATCTCTGGTCTGTCAGTGACTGCACGGTCTGCCTAGGGGGAGGATACACATCAAATTAATATCCAGCTGAAAACACAAGTGGACAGTCCACAAAAAGCCATGGCAAGTCAGCAAGGTATAAACAATGCTACTCGAGCTGTCTTTGGTTTTAACTTACTAGAGAATAGATAAAACATTGAAAATATTATAGTATGCGATGTTTACATAAATATTGCAAAGAAAAAAGTAGCAGCAACAGTACACAAGATGTTAAATAGATTTGACTTTGCTTATTTTAGCAAAAGTTGCATTAACACTATTCTAGAATATTATGTTGGTAAAAAGAACAGTTATTTTAGTAAATAATATCCACTACTGCATAATATTTGAAGTTACGTTTTTCTTACTTTTGAGTTTTTACAAGACTAGAATGTTTAACGAAATTGCACGAATTTACCATGAAGTTTACGTCAATGGATAAACATACTACCAAATGATACATTTAGGGTTAGGGTTACCTTTACAGTGGAGCGCTCTAGGTTAAAACCATCCTCTCCATTGCATTGCCATTACTTTCTTTACTAAAGTAGCCATCGCATCGGCGCCAATCTTAACACGAAAAACCTGGACTTGAATGGTGATTTGAATTCAGGTGATTTTCATTTAAGATCAATGCATTTCTCATTATAGATTATGACCACAGGTAAGGATTGAAAAAGTATTATACGTACCCAGGCATTCAAAGCTTTAGAACTCTAAACACATTAGGGACATTATCCACGTTATTTTAGAGGTCTTACCTCTGGGTCCTTTTTAAAAAGTATAGAAAGAGAGAAAAAGAATAAGTTGTGCTCTTTTGATAATCAATCATGACATCATTTAGACGGGTTAATGTCTTCAGCCTGCAATACATTCCTTTATATTTAAAATGTGTTTTGTACTTCGAAACAAAGCAAAACACCTATACCTGACTTCTGAGGGATATTTAAAAAAGGCATTTCACATTTACCTACGACAGGAAATGAAATAAACCAAGTTATGTTTCATAAAAAACAGACTAAGCTTTATTGACAAACTGCTGCAAAACATCTTTTGGACAGATTTAGTTACCTATTTAGGCAAGCTTACACATGTAGCATAATGCATTTTATGGAGAGGGTACAGGTACTAAGTGGCAGAGTAAGTACATTTGAACGTTTTAAAATATATACAGTAGTTCGGATTAAGCTGCAGGATCCCTTCTCTATCGAAAGAGAAGACCCATGTGGAGATTTTTGTCCCAATCCTTCATTGCGTACTTTGTGCATGCAGTTTATAGAGAGCCAGAACACCCAATGAAGACCGGAACGGACCTTGTTATCTTTTTAGCATGACAAGAAGCCAACTTTGGGCCATATTCTTTTAAAATAAGAACATTTAGACTCAGAGCATTGAAATTAACTATTAACACTTATAAACGAATTAAGGATGTGAGGACAGTCCATCTCAACAGTGTCTATTAGGGCTATATTTCAAAACTCTAAAGTACAATGACAAATATTGCTGCCTAAGACTAAATGGACAACTTTTAGAACTATTTAAAAAAATTGTGATAATGATCAAGAGTAAATTGTACTGAATCCCATTAACATTTGATTTATTTTCATTTACTTAATTTGATATTTTGGGTGTTTATATTACATAATTGAAAAGTTTTAAGTTTTATTTTTCTATATTAAAACAGAATTTTGAAATGTAGCCTAAATGGGAATCTGCAACTGTCCCTCAACAAGTTCTTTTTAAAAACAGTTAAAATGGTTTCCTTAGATACTAACAAGTTGCTAAGAAGTCGTTAACTGCACTAAAAACGACTACCCCAAACACTAAAAGAATGTTTACCGTCAACAATGCAAAAAAAGCCAAGGAGAGATTGGATCAGAGAAATACAGCAAAATAAACCCAAAATCAAAAAAAAAAAAAAAAAGTCGCACGTTTTTCTTCTCTATCCCATCTTAGAAACACTTTTGAATCGTTCTCAAATCTTTAAACCAGTTCCTTTCCTTTTCTGATTTTGATTTCTCAAAAAAGTCCAGCGTAGAAAAGATTAAACCAAATAAAAATAAAAACGGACAATTACTTTCGTCAGGGTTGCTTAAAAGCGAGAGCTGCCGTGGTAGACAGGTGGGTGTTCGGGGCAACGCGTTAGGGGCGGCGTTGGTCTCTGGGCTGGGAGAGTTCAGTATTGTACATAGGGGTGTTCCCTGTACGTCGGCTTGGCTGGTCTGACCGATGGGGCCTTCCCTCCTGCTGCTGCTCTCTGGGTGCCGTTCCAGTCGTCCTGGGCTGAAGGGGTCAACGTATAAAACACACACAAACGGCTGTTAGCGGTGCAATAGGGCGGAGGCATCGGAGTCTGAGGTACGGGGTCGGGGGGAGGCTGGACATCTGCTGGGCTCTTACCGTAGGTGTCGTACGTTTCCTGTGTTTCGCCGTGACCATAATCATAGTACTCTGGCTCTCTGGGAGGCAGAGAGGGGAGGAAAGGGAACGTTAGCTACAGTTAACGCTTCGGAGCGGATGAACCGGAGTGAAAATAGAAGCTTCACGATACTAAAACACGCCAATCTACCCTGTTCAGCATTCAAACGTCAGTTTCCTTTTTGACTTCCCCAGTAAGCCTACCAGACCAGAAATGGAGCACAATAACGCTAAAAATAATCATAAACAACGGCCCGCTATGGTACATTTCTGTTCTGACGCATTTCATTTCCATCAGCAGAGAGAAAAAAAAGAAGGTGAAGCACAGCGGATTAACTGTTGAATCACTCACGCCTGAGGCTGACTGTAGTAGCTCTCATACGATTCGTAGGCTGGTTCCGTGTAGCTCTCTTCGTAGGCCTAACCAAAAGGAGGGAGAGCAAAATGAGGCAGGGCAGGCACTAAAATATCTGTAATCTGCATTATGGTACATCTCTACTGGGGTCTCTACATTCCTATGTCGTGGACTTGGTGTGGAGATACATCCGCCTGCCATCAAATTAATACACAAATAATGTACTTGAGGCAATCGCTACAGAAAATTGCGTTATGGGCCTCTCCAGTGCCTTCCTGTAAAGCCCAGCCGATTCATATGGAACACGATTCCACAGCTTGAGTCCGAGTCCCAACGGACTTCACCGTGCCACTAAACGCCCCGGCAGAGTCAACGTGATTTATGAAGAGAGCCATCCACTTCATGTAACTTACATATTCTTCGTAGGCTTCCGCGGCTGGGGCGTGTTGATGCTGGGGTGGGGGGGCCATTCTCTGGGGGGGACCAGCAGCAGGGGGTCTGGCTCGGGGAGCTGCGGCTCCCCTGGCCGGGGCTGCTGGGGGGCCCCCTCGACCTGCTGGGGCCCCCCTCACGGCACCTCCTCTGGTGGGGACTCCCCGTGTCGCACCCCCTCTGGCAGCAGCTCCACGTGGGGGCATACTTCTACCCCTAGGAGAGAATAGTACAAAGTGGCCTGTCAATACGTGGCTGCTACATATTGTAGCATTGTGTAGTCACAAATGTATGCAATTCCACCTTAACTACGCGCGCGCGCGTGTGTGTGTGTGTGTGTGTGTGTGTACCTGGGCGCTCCAGCAGGGGGTGGGTGTCCTCCTCGGCCCCTGGCTGCCGGCCCCCCTCTCCCGCGGGCTCCGTGCTCCTGGCCCCCGTTCAGGTAGCCCATCTCCAGAAACTGCTCCTGACAGATATCATCCATCATATCCTGTATGGACACGGACACACGGTCACACAGACACACAGACACACAGACACACACACAGAAGATGAAGGTAGGGAACAGAAAATGATCAGAGGGAGTAGGCCAGGTCGTGTTAGGTAAAAGAAGGGGAGAAGAAAAGCAGAACCAGAAAAGAGGAGGAGCGGCGGGAGAGAAGAAATGGTATTGGAGGGAGACGAGCAAAGACAGGAAGGCAATTACCGAGGCGCTTGACACATCACATCCCTCCAATACCAGGCAGAAGCAAACCCAGCCAAGTCGTTGTGCGAGTATCTGTCCGACAAACCGGCAATGCCATAATATGTCCCATTTCATAGGTTATTTTATTCAAATTGCCTTTAAAAATAAAAGTGCAATATATTTCGGATTGAGTTGCCCAGTTACGGATTGCTGTATGAGTGGAATGCTCTGCCATTGCAGCTATCCACGGCCACATATGCATACCAGACTAAATGCATCTCCGCTCAGTCCTATTCTATGGCGATAAAACCCGGACGGCCACAACAATTCCGGCGACACTAACGTCGCAGTCCTCCGGGGATCGGTTGGGGCGTCCCGCCGTGACTCAATCAATTCTTTTTCATAAATCTGTCCCTGAGCCGGGCCCCGGAGTCTGCTGGAAGGATCGGGGGGGGGGGGGGGGGGGGGGGGGGGGGGGGGGGGGGGGGGGGGGGGAAGCCAATAGCGGGCCAGGCTTTGCGGCTATGCAGGGCAGACGGGAGCTTTCAATCTATCCGCAGCAAATGCACACAAAAAGCCAGACCATTTGTCTGATTACAAATTTGTCTATTGCCAGAAGCCACTTGCCCTGCGCCTGCATTTTAACAAGCCGGGGAGTTAACGTGCCTGTCTGCATTGACCCGCAGCCCCGTCAACTAGCCCGACCTGGATATTTCTTCGGGTACAGTACTGATCAAATTACACAGGGAAAATAAGCTATGTATGCTACGCTAAGACACAGTGCTCATTCAAATTTAGTTTCCATAACAAGCCGTAATCGGTCAACAATGACAACGCTTCATCAATTTCTATTGCAGCAAGCAACGCACGTGATTTGTGCCTAGGCCTCATAATCCAGCAGGGTAAAACAAACAGTGGCCTGTCTCACATCCAAACAACAACAGCTTATACAACGTCGAATCCCAAAAAGCCACACATTCCTTAAAATCGAACACACGTTACATAACCCAAAGCTGAAACAACAGAACAATAATCCTCAAGGACTCCCGATACAGAACAGAGTGAGACAAGGCTGCCTCTGAAGGTTTCGGCGAGCGGTGGCACTGGGCACAGCCACAAGCACATGCAGTGTTATCAGAGAAATCAGCCTGTGCTGCAGCAGAGCCTGGACTGTGGCACAGACGGGCCCCGCGGGGCCGACCGGCCACCCACATGCCTCTCTTAAGCCGGACGCCTCCAATGTCCAGCCATAGCAGACTGCAGCAGGTATACTGCCATACCAGCACCAACAACAGTGGCGACGCACGCTCTCATTACCTCACACGTCATTCACTGAAATAATTCTCATGCCCGGACGTCATTTCTGCTCCCTCTCCAATGTGAACTGACAGGGACTCAACAAGCATCCCATAAATACGTGGCAGTTGCGCCGACCCGCATTCAACAGCTACAAAATTAAATTGATCGTTAACTCCAGCCCGCCAAGGGGAGGAATTTAAAATCATGGGCTGTTCAAATTGGTGAATTAGATCCCTCACGTCTAATTAAAGACCAATCAAACCGGGAAAACAAGAGTGTTTAGACATTTAACTTGTAATGAAAAATCCAGGTCTGGGGGTGTTAGCCAACCACACAAATCCACTCACCGGAAACAGGAACTTCTTCACCTCCTCCATGGCGTGGGCCATGCGCAGGTAGGCATCGGGCACGGGGGCAAACACCTCAATGAACACGTGCAGCTCCATGGTCAGGTGGGCGTACTTAGGCTCCCCGGCTTTCCTGAGGCCCTCCTCCTGAAACACAGCAAACAAACAAAGTCTTTGTGATAAAGGCACGGGGCTTTCAAACAGATGTACAACAGGTTGGCTGAGCCATCCTTGGGGGGGCGTGGAGCAGATGTGTGGTGTACGCGTAGAGTCAGCTGTGCGACACGCATGCACGCCTATGCAACCCCACGGGGGTGGGGGGGGGTGTCTCGGCAGACGTACCTTGGCTTTGTCTCTCATGGAGCCCTTGCCGAGCACGGAGATCTTGGCTCCCGTCTCCTCCTGCAGACGCTTGATGGTGTTGCCCTGCGGCCCCAGGATCTTCCCCACAAAGTTAAACTGAAAGCAGACGAGAAGTTAAGATTCCAATGCATCAGTCGGCCGGTGATTGGTAGGTTGCTGCGCTCCTTGACGGCCAAGACCATCATTCTGAGTGTCTGTGCCATGACAATAAATTAAAATAACAGCAAGTTTTAAGCATTCCCTTTTAAATAGGCTACAGCAAGACACACAACTATATTCCCTTCATTATGGGAATTTCTGTCAAAATGTTTTGCCTCTAATGTTGTTGAACTTTACAGAAGAAGACTACAATTTATTCCATAGTTGCCACAAGGAGTCGCTTAGGGTTTCTGTTGAAATACACCGGAGATCTACACTAGAAGTCTAACTAAAAGCAAACTTGATCTACACTAGAAGCCTAACTAAAAGAAAACTTGATTACAGAAAGCATGATTGAAAATGATGTGTAACTGCTCTTCACCCACGCAAGAGACAGCCATGTACACACATCAAACACAGACTGTAGAAATCCCAATGTGGTTTGGGATCGGCTGATGCCTTTCGGACAAACATGTTGCCAAGGAACAGGTTGATTGACAGACGCCGTTTGGCTGTGCAGTACTACCTACTCTTTTGCTAATGCGTTGTTTTAAATGACACCCTCTCTAGGTCAAATGTGCTCATGCCCTAAGTTTAGGCTATAATATCGACTCATACCTTCAAAAAAATAATCTCAATCAGAACAACGACTCATAACATCTACATTGCAATATAAAAACAAATGCTGCCATGCGTCTCGGTCGCATTTAGAATAAAGGATAACAAATGCAAGGACCCTTAAACACATGGACAGGAGAAGCTAGCAGGTGTATCAGTCAGCATAGGACAATTTAGACCCACAAACACATTGGATATTATGAAAACTGAAGGATTCAGGCAGCTTTTGTGGATGGCTGTTCAAACTAACTTGAGTATACAGACATTGATCCTGAAGATGAGACAATTTAAGATTCTAAAAGCAGACCACATTGACTCCTTCGTTAAATTGTAAATCCAACCTATGCCAAAAAGGTAATCCATCAAGACAAAGGAGAAAACTAGGATGAGGCAGAGTGGGGCAGATTACCTGGAAAATGTAACCAGGCACTAATAAAAAATGTATGATTAAAAATAGATATTTCATAAGTTCCTTTCTCGGGTTACACAAATGGTTCCATCTAATTTGATTACTTTTGATATTTTTGAATTACCTTGGCATATTGCACTGCTCTTTGGCATCTTCAAACATCGAAACTAATTTGCGTGGTAGGTGATGATGTAATCTTTGACAAAATACTTGCACAGTCTTAATGGATACGCTGTTGCTCTAAATGTATTCATTGGTAACATATACTCCTGTCTATTGTTTAATTTGTTGGAATATGAAAAACCTGAAAATGTAACCACTCAGTTGTGAAAGAAATATTGTAAATCAAAGTCACCTGGGCTAATTACATGGTTTTGTCATCACATTACACAATCTAGGATACTTGTAATTGGTTACTACCAAACAGTGAGTAGAGGGAGGTTGGCTCACCTTTGGGTACTGTTTGACAGGTATGAGTACTCGTTCCTTCAGTTTGATGTTCTTGACTGTAAAAAGGTCCAGGTATGTTTCTCCCTCCTTTTTGGGCTCTCCTTTCTGGATTCTATCAATTTCTACAAAAGAGAAAAGTCTTTGATTCAGCCAAATAATATAGGTCACAGTGCCATCATCGATATGGCGGAGCTTTGGAGCACACATTTAAAGCTATCTGGGGTTATGGTGGGCCATGACAGATTATTTGATCTGGCTAATATTAATTTTGCAATTTTGCAATGTGAACCCAAAACCAAGCTGCATATCAGATTTGCGCTCCTTCTGAAAACCTTATCAAGATAGAAAACGTCTTCAACTTTTCTTTATCACAGACACACACATCATCCATTTCAAAAGAGAAAACCAAGCTGCACGCCACCCCTCGATAGGAGCCCGATCTAAAGAGGGAGTGAGGGATCAGCGCAAATGGAGAGAATGGTCCTATCATACGACAGGGATCATTTCAACCCACCTCCACACTCCTTGCCATGACAACTTCTCAGGCTGCAACGTGCAAACGTGTCGACTACTGTATTGTCTACCAGCCGGGAACCCACCTGGAGAAGCAACAGTACATGTCTAACTGCACTACCCTTCCTCTGGACCAAGCCCATTGACACATGGAAGGGCACGTGTTCTTAAATGCAAAATCCAGGAGCACGCAGTATAACTTAGGTACATGGTTTAATGTACTTTAAAATTCAAATAACTATGCTTTTTTTAAGCATACATTTGTCAGGGGATAATACCACTTGAAGCACTCATGGCAGGCTGCCTTTTTTTTATTTCCAACCAGCACAAATGTACTTTCAGGGACACTGTATAGCCATACCTTGCTCTCTGTAGGTGTACCTCTAACTCTCATTCAATACTCACAGCCCTCAATCAACCTCCAGTAAATTCTTACCCAACTTGGTCTGCATTAGTAGAATATAGGATACGATACGTTAGACCAGAGTATCAAGTAGTAGGTATCTGTACAGGCCTAAAACCTAAAAAATAATAAAATATTAATAAAAGCTTTGTGCACGTCTTAAAATTATCATATTTCACTTCCAATAAGGTTGTGCAGAGCGTTAAGCTGACAAGTCTGCTTTGTTGCGGCTTTCACAAGTGGAAACTAAAAAGAAATAGTAAGCACTTTTTTAATTCATACTACACGCCTGCACATATTTTTAGAGGGGTGTGTGAGAATTAAATCAGCATGCAAACTATAGGCACACAATTATCCAGCGAGGTAATCTATAACACAATGTTTCCAGCTGTAACCGATATATTTCGCCTACAGAAATGGGTACCGACCACTCAGACCGCAGAATAATTTAACAACGGGAACTTTCAGGAAGCTAGCCTGGGCCTATAGCTACGTACTGTGTGGCCTGGAGACGACAGAATGAGGGAGAGACAAAAACGCTACCGCGTGGACCAGGCTACGCATTTTGAAACGCTCTATCTGCAGGATTGTTTACTTTTCAGGGTGGTCAACATAACGTGGACTAAAACTTAATTCATTAATTTGATTGAAAGTGCAGCTGCTTGGCTACAAGTAATCGTGGTATTTTAAGATCTATTGTGTTCTGTTAGCGGGGCAGTGACTGTCCCGTCCAGTCGAATCAGTAGATCGTTTAAAAAACACGGTTTAGCCCATTTTTGGCATAAAATATAAATTACACTGATAGCGTAGATGAGATTAATTTGCCTCGATCAATATAGAAACAAAATTCACTTTACCTGCAGTTAAAAGTTTCATCGCGTGCGTAAAAGACGTGTCCAGGCTGTCCTTCTCCGCTAGAAGCTCGGGGAGATATTTGCCTTCGTTCTCCATCTTGAGTTTAAAGTCTGTTACTTCAAAAGATGTTTCAATAGAAATTTGGTAAAAAAAATTGCAAAGAAACATAGAATAGTCCAGGTACGAAAGTAGTGAGTGTCTGCTCCAAATAATAATCTTTACATGTGGCTACTGTACGTTCTAGAGAGAGCAACCTGGTGCTCTGGTCGCAGTTGTAGAACTGGTGCACTCTTTTCCGCGGCAACGCTTTCTGCAAATGCAAGAGGGTAGGTTAACAAAGAGGAACCTACAAGCGGAAGTGAGCTCAGAAGGGAGCTTACGGAGCTAACAGTGACGCCGCCTACCGTGGTTTACAGTGTTTCCTTCTCCAATCATTGCCATTCATTCAGCGAATAGTCCACTTGTGCACTGGATTGTGTCTGTTGTTTTAAACTAAGTCAACGTTTAAGCGCTTAGGTGACAATGTAGCTGCAGCTGTGAGATGGATGGATGGATGGATGGATGGATGGATGGATGGATGGATAGATAGATAGATAGATAGATAGATAGATAGATAGATAGATAGATAGATAGATAGATAGATAGATAGATAGATAGATAGATAGATAGATAGATAGATAGATAGATGGATAGATCAAAGCCTTTCTGGATTCTACTTTACTGTAGTGTGGAGATGACGAAAGGACATTTATTGCATATTATTTGTATTATCCATAAATAACTGGGTGATAATGTAAGCTTACGTTAGTGGGGTGTGGATAATTCTAAAAATGTGTCTTTAAGGTTGATCTATAAACATGGTATTTTTGGCAACATCCAGTAGGCCTGTAGACGATGTGCATGTGAGAAATGAGTTTATTGGACATCTACTGCCCCATAGTGGTTCATCTAAGACAAGCAGCACATCACCAAACATGGAACAAACCTCTACACCTTTTCCAATCATCCATCAATCTAGAAATACAGGGTCCAACATCAGATTAAACTAATATGTCATAAAATGCCTTCTGAAATAGGGATCACTTTAAGATGGTGACATTAATAGTACATCTTTCTTGTATTTCTATGATTTCACCTTTTATGAGGTTGTGTGAATACTTACTAGTATCGACTAATAGTCGATCATTTGTCGATCAATAGCCAGTGTAAAAACTGTTACAATCCACGGCAGGATGATGTTTTAATGTATCTATCAATCTTTAACAATTACACTGTTTTTAGTACTTGATCAGTGACCAAATGGATGGTTGTGTGTTTTTCACCCCTACACCTTGTTCAGTTCTGAGATGGAAAGAGCACTGGCTGGGTTCTAACGCAGGGTCACGCTCAGTTTAGCCGCGCTACAAGGCCAGAGGAACCTTTTTGTCCTGTGAAAGCTTTCAGAGCTGTCACACCTACTTAGGTCTGTAACCCTACCTTTCCGTGGTCTCTTTCTCTCTCCCTCTGTCTCACTCGCTCTCTCTCTTTTCCCTCTTTCTTCTCTCTCTCTGGATTTTCCACTGATCGTTAGTACAGTGGCACAGTCAATCTACTACACTATGTACTTAATGGATGTCTCAATATGAATTTTACTGTTCCAGGTTTCATGTTTTATGACTTTTAAACGACATACCTTGAACTCTATAGAGGATCAAAGCTGCCAAAATTTAAAATGAATACATAAATAAATAAATTACTCAAAAATAAATAAAATGTTATGGATTGTATTTTCCTTTGTATTAAATCACCCATTTCTTTATTGCTTTTTACATTTCCTTTTACATTTGCTTTGCATTTCCCCTGCTATGTACTTCCAATTTACTTTTTTACTTCGGTATTACTTTCTTTAAACATTTCTTCAGAACTTGGTTTTTACATTTCCTTTTGACATTTCCTTTTACATTTCTGTATGCATTTCTTCTTCACTATGCAAATGAGTAGGTGGTGCTTTCAGTCTTGGCAATCGTACTAGGAAAAGGCGCTATGGCTACTGGCTAGACATGCTACACAATGAATGAGCGCACCCTTTTAGACATAGTACACAAGTCAATAGTCAATCCATGCACTTTGATGTCGAACAACCAATATGTGAAAAGTTGACCCCATGCCACATTTTTTTATTATTATTATTATTATTATTATTATTATTATTATTATTATTATCATTATTATTATTATATTATAATTATTATAATAATACATTTAAAGCTACAGTATGTAAATTTGAATTTCAAGCAATAAATTATTATTTTTTATGTTTTTTTACGTTTATTACATACCTCCATGAGGATATAATTAAACCAAATGCTCAGAGAGAAGGTGCGCTATAAATGCGCGCCCTGGGTCCTGTATTCAGCTTTTAAAAAATATAGGGACGACCGCCTATCCCCAACCAATCAGGAGAGTTTTTGCAAGGAGTAAGGGCTACCTGCCTGTCAATCATCTCGCGTGCACACTCCTAGGTAAAGTCCCTGTTTACAGCGTCACCCTCCAAACAAGCTTGTTACAATTCACGTTGCAGACAAAAGTAGCAGGGTATGAACTAGCAAAACTCATCTATTTAAAAAAGCATTTTTATTACGCCTGACATAATGTGTTTGTTGTTTTATGCCCTTTACCCTTATAATCTTGTGCTGTTCATGATGTCCTCTGCCTCAATTCCCGTGTCTGTCCTATGTTTATTGCATCCTAAAATTTTGCTGTAATTTTTCTTTGCTGTTTTTACTATGTATGTCTTGTATGGTGACCTTGGGTGTTTAGAAAGGTGCCTATAAGTTAAATGTATTATCATAATTATTATTAAAATGTGTCATGGGGTCAACTTTTCACCTATTGGTTGTTCGACATCATAGTGCATGGATTGAGTATTGACTTTAAAAAAAAAATTAAGAGATGAAACAGTCCTGTCTCCCGAATTTTTTTTGGTTTAGTAAACATATTTGAATAAAGCCAGTAGCCATAGTGCCTTTTCCTAGTTTGATTGCTAAGACTGAAAGCACCGCCTACTCATTTGCATAATGAAGAAAAAATGCATACAGAAATGTAAAAGGAAATGTAAAAACCAACTTCTGAATAAATGTTTAAAGAAAGTACTACCGAAGTAAATAAGTAAATTGGAAGTACATAGGAGGGGAAATGCAAAACAAATGTAAAAAGAAATGTAAATAGGAAAGTAAATAATAGGGGATTTAATACAAAGGAAAATACAATCCATGGCATTTTATTTATTTTTGAGTCATTTATTTATTTATGTATTTATTTAAAATTTTGGCAGCTTTGGTCCTCCATAGAACACTGCAGCAATTTCTCCTTGAAAAAATATTGGACCCCTGCAAAAGTAATTACAGGCTTTTTTCAGAATGCTTTATGTAGACAGGGACATATCTGTAACTGGCAATCAACCAGAAAATGTTAATGTGGTCTATGTATATATTTTGGCTACGTTGAGAAAAATATTTTCAAGTGAATTAAGCCATTTGTTTTGGGTATGTGCATGCATCCTGTTTGGCCAACATTTTCCATGTCTTTATTTTGACAAATCTTTTATTTATCTTCCCATAATAGCCGGATTTGTTCCTTTCAGGAGAAATCATGTTCTGCTGCACTGGTCTGAGGAATCCACTGCAGCAGAGGGGAAATGGGACGCTGGCTCACCCCGAGGGGCCGACGCGCCATGCGTGTGTATCTTAACCGGGATTGCACTCATTATCTTCCGAGATGCTCTGTTTTCTTTGAGAGCGTTGTTGTGGGTGATGTTTTGGGGGCACACCCAAGAGATTTTTATCTTATTTTAAAAGTGATGTTACCATTTGCACCATATATTTTATGTTAGTATTGGCCTAATGGTGACTGTTCTGTTTTGAAAAAAAATTTGCACTGTAACTTGTTGGACCACATAGTGGATACACTTCCAGTTTTGACATTGCATCATCACCTTTCCTGCTCACTAAATGTTTTTGTGCATCTTTTTAATCTTACTATCCAAGGTGACTATTACACCCTTTTTTTATAGCTGAGAATAAGTTCTTTGTCAGATTCACAATTAACATCAATGATTGTTTTCATATACATTTATCTTAGTCGTGTTCTGCTGTTGCCACAGATTCTGGATTTTATGTTTCATACTAGGAGCTATGCATTATAGATGCATTCAAGCCTCCTAAGGCTCGTATAAGGTAGACACTCACAATATTGTGCTGAAGCTAAAGATCAGAGACTCTAATTTTTGCGTTCCATTTCGGATATGATAAAGTAAATGCTGGGATTTCAGATTTTGGTCTCAGTCTCCCCCACTTGCTTCCTACCCTCGAGGGCATGTGGATTCTAAATGAATAAAGCCAGAATTCAACACAAATTCATTTTTTAATGACGGGACGGCGATAGGCTTTGCTACAGTGCCTCTTCAAAGGTTATTTTCCTTGACAGAGATTAAACAGAAGGGGGAGGGAGAACAGAGCAACCCTGCCTATAAGCCACTTTCCAGGTTTTTCTTTGATCGTGGTGTGAGTGCATGTGTGCGTCTATAGTTTCCTTATCAAATGCACCCCTCATGCACCACCTTGTTCATAATGCCTTTATGTGTGTTTGGTTGTTTGTGTGTTTGCGCGTCAGTGTGCCTGTGTCAGCGGGATAATCATAGGCCTTCCATCTTGTTGAGGTTCTCCAACTAACGACAGACCACCAAGACAAGACTCCAAATGCATTGAGAGCAGAGGAAAAAGACTGTCGCTGTCACCTAGCTTCTTACTGGATCATTACCCGTCATATTGAATGTTTCACGCTCAGGGCGGATGCACAGAGACACAATTTATTACTGCCTTGCTCTGCGTATCACCGAAAATTATTCATGGAAATTCATAATTGTGTAGAGGGAAGACATTTTCCTTTTCATATCCCTAGAACAATATTCACCTCCTGTGCCAGCTTTCAGAAATCTGTCACGGTAGGAAACCACATTGACATTTGACTCATACACCCGAAATTTGCATTTTTGCATTTCCAATGCTTAATGGTTAGTTAATATTCTATTGATCTTGCTCACACAGCACCCTATACTTAAGAAATGCTTCTCAAGCGTTGGCTTGGTTGGATGATACTACATTCACAAAACATTGCATTTTTCATGTCAGAGATTGCTTGGCATTGACATGAGTAATATCTGAAACACTTGGATACCAAAAAGCCTGCTGTGCAGACAGAAATGGACCATCAATCAAGTGCAGCGGTTGACAAATATCAGCAGACTCCCCTCTCTGCTCCAGACTTTGGCTGGCTGGTTCTACGCTTCCTCTGACTGTCCAGTTGGATTTATCTCACTTGGCCTTTGGAAGGCACACACACTCACACATCTACATAGATTGGCCGAGGGCTGTTGCCCTTGACTCTGACAACACCTGTATCCAGACAGGTGGGGTGATGGGGACTGATGTTTCCTCGAGGCTGGGTGCACTCAGTGCATATCACCTCCTACTAAACTATAACTGCCCTGGCCTCGCCCACCAGCCACACAGCTCTACTGGACAACGTAGCTTTGTCAGTTAAACGATGAAAATAATGTCAAAGTTATGCCACCGTCAAACCCTTGACAATACAGTCACCTTCACCCGGACTGCACCTGCTGGGATTTAAAGGGAAAGAAAAAAATATGAAAACTGTCTAATTAAATTTTTTTTAATTCCCCTCAAGGTTCACGGTCACATTATAGTTGAATGAGTAACATGAAGATGTTCCCCTGTTCTCCGCCGCTAGTGGTCCTGATTATGATGTGAGTTGGGAAGTAAATAAGTGTATTCATTACCAGAGTGGGAGACCAAGCAAATATTCCTGAGAAAAATCTGGAATCTCCTTTCCCCTAAACTGCAGGCAATCTCTAACGAGCTCTATCAGTGTCTGAATGTCTCCGAGGTCAGCTCTGTCTGTCTCATGCACCTACCCTGGGAAATCTTCCTAGTGTCAGGATAATGAGCACAATTACCATAATTCAAGATCAGGCAGGACAAGAGGGAGGAAGAGAGAATGCAATGGAAGAATGCAAGGTAACACAAGTTGGAGAGAGAGAGTGACAGAGAAATAGAAAATAAATAATAAATAAAGAGTACATAATAGTAAGTATAAAAGTATAAAATTATAAAACAAATAAAACACACATCCACCAGATGGCACGAGCCACATGAAGGCCCATTACCCTTACTGGCTTCCCTTATAAAAACTTCAAATTTTACTTTAACCGACTCAAATGCACACACACGCACACACACACACACACACACACACACACACACACACACACACACACACACACACACACACACACACACACACACACACACACACACACACACACACACACACACACACTTATATTACCTCTAAACTTAAAAAAGGCTTTGTCATAGATTTATACTGTCAGGCAAAACATTACCAATGTCTCTCACTGAAGGCCCTCTGGGACAGACAGCACTGTCAACAGGCAGTGGAAGGTGGGCAGAGGCAGGTCAAATTCTGCGATATAAAGGGCAGAGGGGGCAACACTGAAACCAAAAGTGCAGGATGTCCAGGGTTTGGCTTGCCGACATGGTATGTCCAGTAGCAGGCTAGCTGGCCAATGGGTAGCATCGGCACTTTGATGCCTTTTCTGTCTAGAAGCACAAGGCCAGATTCAAGGACCGTATTCAAGGTTACTGGAAAGAAAATTTGTACAGCCAAGTGAGAGAGAAAAAATAAAGAAGGAGGGAGAGAGAGAGAAGTAGAAAGACAGCTGGGTCCCTTATCCTGTATTTAGGTAGTTACTAGGCACTGCAGGGAGGTACAAAAAGGGGAAAGTGAAGTAAAAGTTAAAGAGAAGGGATTAGAATGTGAGTTCCAGTGGAAAGTTTTCTGCAGGGACTAAGGTCTTGACCGATTTAGGGCGGTGTGTGTGAGTGCACACAAAATCTCACACAAACAAGCACAAAGAAGCCCACACATAATATATAGTAAAATATTCACCACACCACAGACCAGTCTGAAGGTAACCTTTCGCATACACTCCAATTTATCTGTGTCCATCACCTTTCCACTTGTTTTCCACCTTTTTCCATTTCCCTCCTTTCCTGTCTCTTTGCTGAAGGGCAGATCATGGCTAAGGAAACCAATAAGAGCATGCTTAAAACAACAAAAGAAAAAAAACATGGTGAGTAATTCAGTTTTTACATCCACAACAAAATGCAGTGGTCAACAGAAAAAGTCTGTCATTAAAAACAAGACTGCGGATGCAAATCGTATAAATACTCTAATTGAAAGACACTCTTGTCACTATGTCTTTTGTAAGGTTATGGCTCTGAAAACGTTTTCTAAGGCATTGGATGGCAATAGTGTCAGCAGAAAGGGTGACGGGTCATGAATTATGTTACTTACTTGGAATGAATGATAGAAGAGCTGGGCAGAGCTCTAGGCCCTTCACTCCCACATTGTATTTCATGCGCGTGATATTATTGCAATATTACTGAAGCAGAGTGTGTGTACATGTGTGCGTGCATTAACACAATAATGACATTTTGTTCCTCCATTGAAACAGCATTGTCCTTGCAGTTTTTTATATAGTAGGCTAAGAGAGACTGAATGACTTCGGGAACCAAGAAAGTACATTAAGTCTCAGAACTTCAGCAAAGACTCTGAAAACATTAACATCATTAAAGTCTCTAAACTTCAACGGTGCGGAAAATGAGACCTCCCATGGGCACATTCATTTACCCTCCTAGCATTAGGAACAACTATAGGTAGGCTCTAATACCAAAATCCTAATGGTCAGAACAGAAGGCAGATTTTCAGGCTATTAAAACAAACATTGTTATGGTATGGTATGGTACAAGCATTGAAGGTTGATATTTGGCGATTTGAATGTCTATCACTATGTCTTGTAAATGTTCTAGCCTGATGGCAGGAAATATTTTCTGCATTACTCCTGTAACCAGGACAAACAAACAACAAAATTATGGACCCTATATAGAAGTCATATCAATGGGCCCCCTTCCTCTCCCCATGTATGTTTGTTGTTGTTTTGTTTACAAATAATTGAGCCTATAATGTGCACATGAATCTGTTGTTAGATATGTTGGTAGATATAATGTTGGTATGTTATGTTGGTAGATATAATGTAATATAGGCCCAATGTTGGTAGATATAATGTAACATACCTAATATTGTAGCTATAATGCTTATTAATTTATAATTATTTTGGTCATCATTTGGATGATGCCTAAAATGGCTTTTCACTACCCTAGACTATATTTGTGATATTTTATTTTCACACACTGTTTGTCTAGGTCTAGGGGATGGTCATTGCTCCTTTACCAACTGGTCCACTCTTGCAGTCTGTAGCAGTGTTGCCTATCAGGCCCACTTATTTGCGTAATCGGTTACATTTTGCCCAAAAAATTGTTATAATCTTAGGCTCGCACATTATAAGGATATTTGGTTCTTAGTTAAACAGGGTAAACAATGTGTCAGGTTCTTTAGTTGCATAGTTAATTTCCTAGTTCAGAGACCACCACGCCTGTTTTTTTGGATACAAAGTTCAGTTTCTCAATCGATTTATTTAGTCCATTTTTAAATAGTTGTGACACCGTTACACTAATTACTTAGAAATAACAAATTGCAAACAAAAACCAACTTTTCATTCCTGGTTTCTAAGGGTACTCAGCCCCACTTTCCCTCCCCACTTCGATGCCCGTGCTTGTAAGGGACAATGTCTCCTCCCCCCATTGGACAGCTATATCCAAATGTTTTTCGGAGTTAAGCACTCAAATACTACCACCTTGCTGGCAACAGCAAAACATCTGGTCTAATGGGATATTCATGCATCGTAATGAAGTACGCCACTTTACAGCTCCTATTTACCGCAATATCGGGTAAGATTAAG
The DNA here is from genome assembly GCA_026901105.3 of Galaxias olidus. Classification (NCBI taxonomy): domain Eukaryota; kingdom Metazoa; phylum Chordata; class Actinopteri; order Galaxiiformes; family Galaxiidae; genus Galaxias; species Galaxias olidus. Next base: position 31,621 of record JAPMUY010004353.1, read on the forward strand.
AATCTTCCACGTTCACAGCATTGTTCGATAGAACTACTTCGAAGTTATTCGCAGGTGTACACAACGGAAAAAACGTTGCCTTTGCTAGGTGATCTTTTAAATAGTTTACAAGATTTTATATTTTTTAAAAATGCGCCGTACTTGCGATGTGTGACCTAATAGTTGGATACAAAGAGAAGGGAAGAGATACATTGAACGAGTGAACCAATCGATCGTCATTTACTGTTTTCATAGTGCTATCTCATCCAGGTTGGCTATACTGTAGTTTACCTCCAATAGCTTCACACCATTAAGCTTTTTAAACTGACGAATGTCATTTATACGTCCCTGCAAAAATGTATTCTGCTTTTAGTAGCCACTATTACTAAAATAGCATAGAACAAAGTTTACTGTTTACTCAACGTAAAATGAATTAATGACTTCGTTCACATGGTGTCAACAAGCCTATGAATACGTTTTGCTAGTCCCATGGTCTACCCAAAGTCATATATTTTTGTGTGCTTCCTTGGGGTTAACGGATATGGAATTAGTGATGTGTTGTTCATGAACGATTCGTTAATTTTGAACGAATCTTTAAAATGACTCGGGACTAACGAGTCGTCTCAGAGAGTGATTCGTTCATTTTGGTCGCGCATGCGCAGCAACAGTTGTTTTCGAGTCATTCGTTAATTTCTTTCAGCATAAGTACAGGAAACAGAAATTAATAGTTCATCCCTCAACTGGGTCTTCGAGTCTGAGTCGTTCGTTCAATTTTCACGTATAGCTCGGCATAGAAAAGAGAAATGTTTTGTTCGCCATGTAGTTACGAATGCGCCTATTCACTCATTGTGATAATTAAGTCACCTCAAAGCAGTTGCTATATACTCCTTTACTGAAACGTGATGTGTTGTATTTAGCCAAAAAATCACAATATTGATATAACTTTAAGATGTATTTATTTAAAATCAGGTTGTCCCATACAGCCAATTAACAATCACACTCGAACTACAACTAAATCACACAATATTGCAGTATACGCTGTCTAATATAATAAACTGGTTGTTTTTTTTGTTTGATTTGACTGTAAACTGTAAAGTGAAAAACAGAAAAAAAACTGACCCAAAACCAGTAATAATAATTCGTGAACCAATTCAATCATTTCTGTTTTCTATGCTACGCCTACTACTACAAGATGAGTTCATTCCTCGAATGGATCTTCGGATCTGTCAGAGAGATTCGTTCAAAAGATGGTTTTCATTTTAGTCATTTTAATCTGCTGTTTTCTTATGTGTGTTTTTGTTATTTTTGGTTTTGGATCAGTGATTTTGATTTTGTAAATTTTTTTCTTTTTGACACAAAAATCACGTGAGGGCAGGGTTTAGGAGATGATTTCTATCGGCCCATCGTCGTTGGAGTGACAGCTTATTTTTCCGCTCCAAAACACCCATTCTTAAACGCATCATCATTATGCGCTTGAAGTCTTTGGACAGCGTTTCAATACCTGTTCAACATGGCCTCGTTGACTCCCCCTCGGCACTTGCCCTCGGGGGATTCTCCGCCGCCATCTTAAGTGTCGTTCCACTAGTCTGAAAATCTGAAGTGAACTTCGTGAGATCGACCCTCAGAGGGCTGAGGGAGCTAGTGAACAATGATGGTCACTCCAGAGGTGTGTATCACCTACAATGCATTGCTGTTGTGCGATTGGTGCAAGATAATACATCAATGGTTAGGTGGCAGTAATGCACGTATAACTCCAGTTGCTTACCACCGAAGGAGAATAAATAGAGGAAGATATCATCAACCTTGCAATAATAGTTAGGTTAATCATGATTTATGTCACAAACAGAAAAAAATATTAAATTTAATTTATCAGAAACTGACACAGCTGATTGCACAAGCCTCATTTAAACGAGTATGCAGGTATTTCCGATGATTTGTAAAAAGCACTATAGCGCCAAGCCTACAACTGGCGGTTGATCAATGGCAGTTTGCGCTTAAAGTTTACAAGGGCAAGTTTGTTCTATTTACAGTGCATCCGGAAAGTACTCATACCCCTTCACTTTTTCCACATTTTATCATGTTACAGCCAAATTCCAAAATGGATTAGATAAAAAAAAATTCTTAACATTCGACACACAATACCGCATAATTAAAGTGAAAAAGGTTTTTAGAATTTTTTGCAAATGTATTAAAAATAAAAAAATTAAATATCACATGTCCTACATAAGTATTCACACCCTTTACTCAATACTTTGTTGAAGCACCTTTGGCAGCAATTACAACCTCAAGTCTTCTTGAGTATGATGCTACAAGCTTGGCACACCTATTTTGGGGCAGTTTCTCCCATTCTTCTTTGCAGATCGTCTCAAGCTCCATCAGGTTGGACGGGGAGCGTCGGTGCACAGCCATTTTCAGATCTCTCCAAAGATGTTTAATTGGGTTCAAGTCTGGGCTCTGGATGGGTCACTCAAGGACATTCACAGACTTGTCCTGAAGCCACTCCTTTGTTATCTTGGCTGTGTGCTTAGGGTCGTTGTCCTGTTGGAAGGTGAACCTTCGCCCCAGTCTGAGGTCCAGAGTGCTCTGGAGCAGGTTTTCATCAAGGATCTCTCTGTACATTGCTGTATTCATCTTTCCCTTGATTCTGACTAGTCTCCCAGTTCCTGCCGCTGAAAAACACCTCCACAGCATGATGCTGCCACCACCATGCTTCACTGTAGGGATGGTATTGGCCAGGTGATGAGCAGTGCCTGGTTTCCTCAGAGTTCAATCTTGGTTTCATCAGACCAGAGAATTTTGTTTCTCATGGTCTGAGAGTCCTTTAGGTGCCTTTTGGCAAACTCCATGCGGGCTGTCATGTGCCTTTTACTGAGGAGTGGCTTCCGTCTGGCCACTCTACCATAAAGGCCTGATTGGTGGAGTGCTGCAGAGATGGTTGTCCTTCTGGTAGGTTCTCCCATCTCCACAGAGGAACACTGGAGCTCTGTCAGAGTGACCATTGGGTTCTTGGTCACCTCTCTGACCAAGGCCCTTCTCCCCCGATTGCTCAGTTTGGCCAGGCGGCCAGCTCTAGGAAGAGTCCTGGTGGTTCCAAACTTCTTCCATTTTGCGAATGATGGAGACCACTGTGCTCGTTGGGACCTTCAATGCTGCAGAAATGTTTTTGTACCCTTCCCCAGATCTGTGCCGCGATACAATCCTGTCTCGGAAGTCTACAGACAATTCCTTGGACTTCATAACTTGGTTTGTGCTCTGACATGCACTGTCAACTGTGGGACCTTATATAAACAGGTGTGTGCCTTTCCAAATCATGTCTAATCAATTGAATTTACCACAGGTGGACTCCAATCAAGTTGTAGAAACATCTCAAGGATGATCAGGGGAAACGGGATGCACCTGAGCTCAATTTTGAGTGTCACAGCAAAGGGTGTGAATACTTATGTACATGTGATATTTATTATTATATTTTTTAATACATTTGCAAAAAATTCTAAAAAACCTTTTCACTTTGACATTATGCGGTATTGTATGTAGAATGTTGAGAACATTTTTTTACTTAATCCATTCTGGAATTAGGCTGTAACATAATAAAATGTGGAGAAAGTGAAGGGGTATGAATACTTTCCGGATGCACTGTAAATCCCCAGACCACTTTCCCACTATTCTCCAAGTGGCCTTGGCGCGACATATGCTATTACGTCATACTAAGGGCTGAGGGTAAGTGAATGAGGGGATGTGGAACTACTATTGAAACGCAGCTCCAGCTTTGGAACATTTCCCACTATGACAAAAACACATAGGGAAACACGTTCCCCCCTGCTAAACCAGTCACCCTTTGCAGATGGATGTTGAAACTTTTTGTGGGGACAACGTGTGCCCAGATGGTAATGCAAATTTGGTGTCATTCGGACTTTGGCTTGACAAAACACATAGGGAAAATATCCCCCCCTTGCTAGCACACATAGATGGGGGAACTTTTTTTTATAAATGAATATATTTTCCCCACAATGACAAAACACATAGGGAAAATATCCCCCCCTGCTATACTAGGCACCCTTGGCATACCCTGGCACACACACAGGTATACAGGCACGTGCACACATAGACATCAAAGTGGGCTTGAGCCCCTGCCCTTTTTCTTCCTCCAGAGAAAGTGCCCTTTTTATGGGGTGCTTTTTTTATAAATGAATGAATGCCACAAAAATAATTCAAAGGACTTATTGTTGTGCTAAAATAAACTAATTATTATAGCAATATTAACTAGTAGCATAGAAAACATGCACATTGTGGCATAGTTTCCTTTGTTGTTGTCTTCTCTTGTGTGTAGTGAATACTAAAGAAGACCATTGTCTCTGTGTTAACTGATTATTTTGTAGAATTCTGTTGCGTATTAAACAATTGCGTGAGTGTGAGGGTATTAAAATAAATTGGTCAGTAAGTCAGAGATGTGCAACTATTTAACTTTTTGTTTTAAAACATCCATCCATCCATCCATTTTCCGCCGCTTATCCGGGGCCGGGTCGCGGTGGCAGCAGGCTCAGCAGGGAATTCTAGCCGTCCCTATCCCCAGCAACGCTTTCCAGATCCTCCTGGAGGATCCCGAGGCGTTCCCAGGCCAGACGAGATATATAATCCCGCCAGCGTGTTCTGGGTCTACCCCGGGGTCTCCTACCAGTAGGGCGTGCCCGGAAAACCTCCAACGGGAGGCGCCCAGGAGGCATCCTAATCAGATGCCCGTACCACCTCATCTGGCTCCTTTCGACGTGAAGGAGCAGCGGCTCTACTCCGAGCTCCCTCCGGATGACCGAGCTCTTTACCCTATCCCCAAGGCTGAGCCCAGCCACCCTACGGAGGAAACACATTTCAGCCGCTTGTACTCGCGATCTTATTCTTTATGTCACTACCCAAAGCTCATGACCATAGGTGAGGGTTGGAACGTAGACCAACTGGTAAATCGCGAGTTTCGCCTTTCGGCTCTGCTCCTTCTTCACCACGATGGTCCGGTACAACGCCCGCATTACTGCTGATGCTGCACCAATCCGCCTGTCAATCTCGTGCTCCATTTTTCCCTCACTCGTGAACAAGAACCCGAGACACTTGAACTCCCTCGCTTGGGGCAGCAACTCACTCCCAACCCGGAGAGAGCACTCCACCGTTTTCCGGCAGAGAACCATGGCCTCAGACTTGGAGGTGCTGACTCTCATCCCGACCGCTTCACACTCAGCTGCAAACCGCTCCAGTGCATGCTGAAGGTCACTGTCTGAAGAAGCCAACAGAACCACATCATCTGCAAAGAGCAGAGAAGCAATTCTGAGGTCCCCAAACTGGACACACTCCTCCCCCGGCTACGCCTTGAGATTCTATCCATGAAAATCACAAACAGAACCGGTGACAAGGGGCAGCCCTGGCGGAGTCCAACACCCACTGAAAACGCATTTGACTTTGTGCTGAGTATACGGACACAGCTCTCACTCCGGTTATATAGGGACCGAATGGCTCGTAGTAACGGTCCCGGCACCCCATACTCCCGCAGTACCCCCCACAGGACTCCCCGGGGGACACGGTCATAGGCCTTCTCCAAGTCCACCAAACACATGTAGACTGGATGGGCAAACTCCCATGCCCCCCCAAACAGCCCCGCAAGGGTAAAGAGTTAGTCCACTGTTCCACGACCAGGACGGAATCCGCATTGCTCCTCCTGGATCCGAGGTTCGACAATCGGTCGGAGTCTTCTTTCCAACACCCTGTTTAAATTCTTTTTTTTTTATAAATGATTATGGGAAGTGCCCTTTTTCTCACTCTAGCTCCTGCCCCCCAAAATGTCTGTGCATGTCCCTGCAGGTATACATATAGTAAGTTCACCTAGGAAACTAAAATATTACGGAGGCAACCTTGCCACAGTTGTTTTAAATCTAATACAAGTTTCAGAGGTAAGAAAAAAGTTTAAAAGGGATTCTTTTTTTTGCAAATAAAGGCTATACATAGATACATCATTTTCACTATATCAATTCGATTTCTAAATTCAAAGACAGTTATAATAAGCAACACTACTGACATATATTGAACAAATCGTAGCGTTTTGTGTTTTGGGAATTATTGGCGAGCAAGTGCAAGCTATTTTCTATACTGTTTGGTCATCTTTGCAACCCGTAGAAATACGTGCGCACACAAATTCATTCAGGGATTTCAAAGTGCGCGCGCTTTCCACTGATGGCAGAAATTTCAGCACAGCTCCGCAAGGGGGAACAGGAATCCGAGGGGGAACTAAATTGGACACGACACCGGCCCTTGACACTGGCTGTAGGCAAGACAAACGCGTTTGCACACCTACTGGAGTTGCCTCCGATAAATACTGTGGTCTCAACTTATATAAGAGTTATTAGGCAAGGAGAAACAATGGATAAAGGCTTGGATTCTGCTCAGTCCCATATCTGTCTGACAGTACAAAGTTGAAGGCATCTACTGGAAGAATTATTTAAAACAAGTTTGTTTCGTGTTTTGTTTTAGTTTATTTCGGTCAGTAGATCATTTCATTTTGATTTTCTTATTTATATTTATAAATGAGTGGAAGTTACTTTTTAATTGAGATTCAACTTTACCTCAAGCACCTTACTTCCATTATGTCAAATGTACAGTATCAGGGGAATGTTTAGTAGTTTGAAAAAGGGACCGTAAACCCTCCATTATTATCATTATAAAACTGAAAGATGTGTTACCGAAGTTCAGTCAGGACAACATACGAAAGGTTTAACACTTTATTGCAATACATGTTAATACCTTGAAGTTTGGCATCAAGGGTCTGCTGCTCTGAATTGTTTCCCCGCCCAGGGTCTTAGACGAACACTAAGTGAACAACCATTGGTAAGGAGCGGATATCTGCAGATTCCCCCATCAAATACTGAGCAACAGAATCTAAATAGGTGGAAGCTGGGGTGGAGGTGGGCAGCAGCATGAACAGGTGCATAATGTGGTGCAGCAGTGAGCACGAGCAGTTGTAGGAGCAAGTGTGGTGAGTGAAGTGCAGTTTAAGTAAACCGCGTTAAACTATTGAGTGTATGTGACTGGTTGATTGGTGTGGTCTGAGTTACTTGCCTAAACTAGCTCTGCCAAGGTGTCGCCTCATTTGTCTTTGTAGGTCATGTGTATTATATATTACAGTTTAGACTTTATTTTGCATTAAAGGTTGAAAGTTGAGCACAAGAGATAATGGTGACAGTTTGAGTGAATAAGTTATTTAAATATACTTGATACAACATTATGCTCTTCATGGAAATTAGTGGTGGTGTTTTTTTATTTGAGAGCACAGCATCTTCAAAGAGGTATAGATTTAATATCATACAACATAAGATCAGTTGTCTGTGTTTGCATGTGTGCTCCCTCTTCAAAAAGTACTCAAATGGCTAAAGAGTGTAAGGGCCGAAAATAAGTCAAACCAATAAGTTAAACAAACTTAAGTCTTTATTCCTAGGGAGAGAGAGTATAGGTATGTGTTTGTGTGTGTTGTGTTTTTTTTTAACCCAGATAATTATGTAATAACCAGTCAATAATCTAATAACTTATCACATTATGCACAAAATGTTATTACAGTATTGGTTTCAAAATGCTATTATATTATTGCCAAGTTACTACGTTAACTTTTATTATATTCAGAACGGAAAAATTATTACATTGTTGGCGGTTATTACATGAATGATAGTTATCACATTATTGGCTGCTACAAGGCCTAACATCCATTATTAGCATCATGTATTATTTTAGCTTTTTTAGTCACCCTGCCACCCTCAGTTGTTTTAAAATGAAATTATGCCACTTTTTTAGATATTAGGTTTTCTGCTAACTTTCAGGAATTACCTATTATAGTACATATTTGGAATAAATGGAATGTAACTATTGAAAAACTCTACAGCAATTCTAGTATAGTGAAATTAAATTCACCAAACAGAAAGGAATCTTTTAATTAAATGTTGTGAAACTTCTCACGATTACAGTAAAAGTTAAACAGTTAAATTCGTATCCATCCGGTCTCCCAAAGAAGGATTGCACCTTGCCCAACCAAAAACTATTTTAGCAAGGACAGTACAAAGAGAAGCACAAACAGTATAGACAAAATACACCCACACAAAACCCTGCTTTTCACATCTTGCCATTACAGGTGCTTTAGAGGTGCGGACCCCCGAGCCTACAGTCGTGGCTGTCCATGGGCGCCCAGCTGTGTTGCAGTGTTTGTTCCCCCTGGACCCGGGAGCAGCCACTGACAGTGATCTGGTTGTGACGTGGCAGACCGTTATCAACTCTCAAGTGGTTCACAGCTTCTACTATGGGAGAGACCAACTAGAACATCAAAGCAGAGCATTCCATAACAGAACAAGTGTGTTTCCTTCTCTGTTTGCAGCCGGGAATGCTTCCCTTCGGCTAGAAACAGTTGGATTACAGGATGAGGGCGTATACGTCTGCTCTGTCAGTAATCGTAAAGGCACAGGCAAGGCTGAGATCCAGCTCAGATATGCCGGTAAATAGATTGCTGTGTTTTTTTTTTAACATCTTACTCTATTTCAAATTTTATATGCCCTCTTCCCCTTCATTGTAAAGCACTTTACAAATAAAATGAATGTTGTTTTATTATTATGTGCAGCCTGGTTAGGCATTCGGGGCATTGGACTGGAAAACCGACAAAAACAAAAACAAAAAAGGCAACATAAAAGAGTGGTCAGACAGAATAAACAAGAGGGTGGACATGGTTATTTTAGTTCCTGAGTAAATACATTCCCCTTTAGCTGGCTCAGACTGTAACAGTAGTACATTGTTTTGAGACGGTACCACATTTTTGGAACAGACTACAGGCATTGGCTGGGCTTTTCCAGTTTCAGTTTTAGTAGGCCTCCTTTCACCAGTTGTTTCACTCTAACCCTTTTGAAATCAATTATAAACCGTTTACTCCCTAAATACATGACCACACACCTTTTAAATAGAGAATAGAAACCTTTTACTCACTAAACAGGCTTTTTATCAGAATTATATGGCTGGTTTAATTAGACCTGTGGCATGGAATTTTTTCAAAAATTGGAAAAATGTAATATTACTTTTAGAAACCAGTTCATTACCGGCCTCTCAGTAGGAAATGCTCATGGTTAAAACCTTGTAGATAAGGGACAGACATACATTAAATCGCTTGAAATAGGGAAAAACTCTAAGTAGGATTAGGTCGGAATGTCAGCTGCAGCAGAGATTCAAACTGTCAAGATGACGGATACAAACTGTAATCCACACAGACGACAGCACAGCACTATCAAGCAGATGAACTCAAGTGATGATAGTGAGTACGTCAATAATTTAAGTAGGAGACACGTTAGCTACAGGGCATCGCTAGACTCTCCCTCCATGAACTCTTTCCTGTTCTTACAGTCCCCACAAATATCTCTTAAGCCATAAAGTTGGGAACCATGTACTAAGTTCTAAATGTGGAAGCCTAGCAGTGTCGACAGCAGCACTTTGTGCCATGGCTTTTATCGCTGTTTTGTTGCTCCCCAGCCTACTACACAGAGCCTCACCTCGTCATCCAGGCTCTCACCTCCAACATAACCTTCTGTTATCAGTACGAGGGCTACCCACTGCCGGATGTCTGGTGGACCGACTCTGTGGGAAGTGACCTCCAATTCAATACCACTGTGAAGTCCGTACATGTCCAGGGCCTCCTCTCCCTGAATACACAGCTGGAGGTGGAGCAGAGCAAGCCAGTCAACTATATCTTCACTCTAAAGAATCCTATCCTGAAGCAGGACATACGGAGGACTGTCTTTTTCAACTATGGTGAGCTATCTTGTTCAGGTTTATGTTTCTCAGTAATGGATCCTAATTGCATGCCTAACTTTTGCAGGTAGGAGTGCCCTATATCAAGTTCTAGAGAAAGATTCCCCAGGCTAAAATTCAGGAAAAATGGAAATTAAATTTAGCTCATAATATTTAATTTGTAGGTTCAGGCATGCAAGATATACAGTATATGGTGGAAAGCTAATTCATGCAACTGTTGAGATTAAGATAAACCTTTGGATTTTTCCATTACTGCTTTACTGTTTCATTATTTAAAAAGAACATGATTATGTTTGTATAAGCAATACGCAACATTATCCACTGAATCACACCACACAAAGTAGGCAAATTTGGTCAAAAATATCCGTCCACACGTGACCTTAGACTGGCTGACCTTGGTTTCTTTTGGTCGATGTTGTTCCAGGTTCCAGTGGACCACCAGTAATCCAGGCCAGAACACGGACCACTCTACTATTTCCACTCATCGCAGGGCTAGTTGTCATCATCTGAATAACTACCATACTACAGCAAAGACAAGCATTGTGAGCTGCATCCGAACTGTGCTTAGAATTGGCTAAAAAAGGCTTCTTCCATTTTGCACCCTGGTCATGGAATAACTTAAAAAACATCTTGCAGCTTGAGGTTGTGGTATCTCAAGGTGAATTAAAAACAGTGGCAGCTGGTGAAAAATATTCTAGGTGGGGCTGTGCCATATTCAGTCAGTCAGAAAGGGGATGAACCACAGACTTAGATGTCTATGGGATGAACATTCAGCTAATTTTACTCCAAATATAATGATTTATATTTTATATATTACACGTTATTGTAATATTTAAACATGCTTAAAATAAGGTGCCCAAGGTAGCTACGTCTGCGACCCTTTCTTTTTTTTTTTACATTTTCTACTTTTAATGTAAGATCCCTAACCAACAAGGCCTCGCTGATTCCTGAATTTATTGATGACTGAAAGCTGGACTTCCTCTGCATTACTGAGACCTTGCAGCAGCCAAATTACTTCTCTCAGTTGAACGAAGCTAGTCCTACCGGCTTTGTTTACATCTGTAAGCCTCGAGCTACTAGGCGGGGCGGTGGTCTCGCTGTGTTGTCTATCGTGAGAACTTTAAAGTCAACACTGTCACTCTTCCCCTTCCCTCCTCTTTTGAATGTCAAAGAACTATCCTCACTATTGACATCTGTTTGTGCAATGTCCCCTAATGTTATCCTACTGGGTGACTTTTAACAGCCACATCGATGACTCGTCCAGTGCCTTCGCAAATGATTTCATTTCTCTCATTGACTGCCTTGGAATCACTCAACATGTCACATTCCCAACTCACACTAAAAGCCACATTTTCGATTTAGTCTGCTCCACTGGTGTCACTCCCTGTAACCTCACTATCACTGAGTTCCCCATCTACGACCACAAAGCTGTGCTCTTTGAAGTTTATGCCCCCATCTCCAAAACAAAGATCAACAGATCGTCACATTTAGAAACATCAAACAAATCAGCCCATCTGATCTTGGCATCCTGATCAACTCTCATCAGGATCTGCCCTTTCCTCCTCCCGGGATGACTTAGTTATAATTACAATGTTTGTCTCTCCTCTGCCCTAGACGCCCCCACATATATATCTGACCTCCTTTAGGACTATACCCTCTCGTTCCCTGCGCTCCTCATCATCTGGCCTTCTGACCATTCCCCCCTCACGCCTCAGCACCATGGGTGCTAGGGCTTTCAGCTGTTCTGCACCCAGGCTCTGGAACTGCTTACCCCCACTTATCCGACAGTCTGACACTTTATCGTCCTTCAAGTCTCAACTAAAATCTAATTTATTCAAATTGGCTTACTCACTGTAACTGCTCCCTTGTACTTTGCCTGGCTGTCTCCCCTTGCTTATCAGTGTTTTCAATAATGTGCCATTATTGTTTCCTACCCTACACCCCCTTTTATATTGTTACTCTGTTGCAGAATTACTTTTATTTTATTTAATTTTCATTCATATTGTATATTGTAATTGTAGTATTTACTGTAAGGTGACCTTCAGAGTCTTGAAAGGCACCCTCAAATTAAATGTATTATTATTATTATTATTATAAGTAATTATTGTTTATTTTTAAAATGCATTTTAAAATATTTCCACCAAGGAGGGCGGTGCCCTATCGCCCTCTACTGGCCAGCCGCCACTGATTTAAAACAATAGTTAAAGATCAGATCAATTAGAATTGTAATTGCTTTCTTTTTACTTGATCTATGCAAGTCCAATTATTGTGTATATTGGAGAACCTTGTTGCTGCTTATTTTTGGAATGTTGTAATTACTGTAGAGCTGCTTTCTTGACCAGGTCTCCCTTGAAAAATGTATTCTTTATCTCAATGGGACTTCCTAGCTAAATAAAGGGATTTACTTAAAAATAAATACATAAACTGCAGTATTATTATTATTATAAATCACCATCTGTTACAAGAGATAAATTGTTTTTTTGCCATTGGTCTACGCTGCCTACAGTTCTTTGCTATGTCCTTTCAGACTCCTTAGTCGTGAACCTTTCCCCTTAACCCTCTTGGGACTTTTGGAGTGACCCCAATTTCCTGCACCAGCTTATCTAAATGATACCAGCAATTATACCGCATGTCTATTTGTTTATACAATTTTATGTCTTTCAAGTCATAACGGGATTTATTCAGCAGGAAGCAGCTGTTGCTAAAGCAAGTACTGAATCGACAATAGACAACAATGCTCCAGTACTGTAGTCAGAAAATGTTGGCTCTGTAATGATAAACAGTGCATGTCAAACGTTTGAGTATACCTGCTTAAACATATTTTTTTCATGATTATTATTTAAATATATGTGTCATTGTGTGCTTATACAAACTGATAACCATAAGTTAATTACATTACATTTTTAAAATCATTATTTGTTTTAATTTTCAAGTATTTACAGAAACTTATGTTAATGTTAAATACTGTCAATTCTTAAAACCAAACGAAATTAAACATTAAAACTAAAACACTTTAAGGTTGTTTTGCACTTTGATGTAGTTTACAATAAATCATTTGTATGCTTATAATTTGGTAGCGTTTCACAAAACTTTGTGTAACAACAAGGGATATATTATTCATGAGAGAATATTACTATTAGGTATTTCTATAAAATATGTAGCCCCTCCGAGAATCACCACCTTAACGTGGTGGAGGGGTTTTAGTGTCCCTGTGACCCTGGGAGCTGTGTTGTCGGGGGCAGTAGCCCCTGGTAGGGTCTCCAATGGCAAATTGGTCCCAGGGGAGGGTCCAGACTAAGCGCAATTCAAAAACACCCCAATGAAGCGGAACCAACGGCACTGTGGCACCTCGCCTGGAAGAGGGAAACCGGGGCTACCCCCTGGAGCCAGACCCGGGGGGGGATGCTCGTCAGCGAGAGACTGGTGGCCTGGCCTTGACCCGTGGGGCCCGGTCGGGCACAGCCCGAAGAAACAACATGGAGCCGCCGCCCTGTGGGCCTGCCACCTGCAGGGACAGACATTGGGGTCGAGTGCAATGCCAATCGGGTGGCAGGCATAGGCGGGGACCTAGGCGTGCTGACTCCTGGCATCGTAGACTGGTCCTAGGGACGTGGAATGTAACCTCTCTGGTGGGAAAGGAACCTGAGCTAGTGCGGGAGGTGGAGCAGTACTAACTAGACATAGTTGGGCTCACCTCAACGCATAGCTCTGGTTCTGGAACCCAAGTCCTGGAGAGGGGCTGGACTCTTCTTTTCCGGAGTCGCCCTGGGTGAGAGGCGCCGGGCAGGTGTGGGGATTCTTACGAGTCCCCGGCTGGGCGCCGCTGTATTGGACTTTTCCCCGGTGAATGAGAGGGTCGCCTCTTTGCGGCTGCGAGTGGCTGGGAGGAAGGCTCTGACTGTTGTTTGTGCTTATGCACCAAATGGCAGTTCGGAGTATCCGGCCTTCTTGGAGTCGCTGGGTGGGGTCCTGGAAACGGTACCATCTGGTGATTCTATAGTTCTGCTGGGGGACTTCAACGCCCATGTGGGTGACGATGGAGAAACCTGGAGAGGGGTGATTGGGAGGAATGGCCTGCCCGATCTGAATCAGAGTGGTGCTTTGTTGTTGGACTTCTGTGCTAGGCATGGATTGTCCATAACGAACACCATGTTCAAGCATAGGGAGGTTCATAAGTGTACCTGGTACCAGAGCACCTTAGGCCGCAGATCGATGATCGACTTGTGGTCGTATCATCAGACCTGCGGCCGTATGTCTTGGACACTCGGGTAAAGAGAGGGGTTGAGCTTTCAACTGATCACCACCTGGTGGTGAGTTGGATCAGATGGCGGGGAAGGCTGCCGGACAGACCCGGTAAACCCAAACGTGTAGTGAGGGTGAATTGGGAACGTCTGGTTGAGGACCCTGTCCGGGAGGTCTTCAACTCCCACCTCCGGAAGAACTTCTCGTGCATCCCGGGGGAGGTTGGGAACATTGATTCCGAGTGACCATGTTCAAAACCTCCATTGTGGAAGCGGCTGCTAGGAGTTGTGGTCAGAAGGTAGTCAGTGCCTGTCGTGGCGGCAACCAAAGAACCCGCTGGTGGACACCAGCAGTGAAGGAAGCTGTCAGACTGAAGAAGGAGGCCTTTCAGGCTTGGTTGGCCCAGGGGTCTCCTGAAGCAGCAGACGGGTACCGGGCGGCCCGAAGGGCTGCAGTTTCGGTAGTCAAAGAAGCAAAAACCCGGGTGTGGGAGGAGTACCGGGAGGCTACGGAGAAGGACTTTCGGTTGGCCTTAAGAAAGTTCTGGCAAACTGTTAGACGGCTCAGAAAATGAAAGCAGGGATTGGCCCAGGCTCTGTTGAGCAGGGGAGGAGAACTGCTGACCCAGACTGGGGATATCGTCGGGCGGTGGAAGGAGCACTTTGAGGAACTTCTTAACCCCGCCAACACGTCCTCTGTGGAGGAGGCAGAGTTCGAAGACTCGGGGGAAGTCTCAGCAATACCCCTGGCAGAGGTCACTGAGGTAGTTGGGAAGCTCCTCAGCGGCAAGGCGCCGGGTGTGGATGTGATTCGCCCTGAGATGCTGAAGGCTCTGGACATTGTTGGGCTGTCTTGGTTGACACGCCTCTTCGGTGTCGCTTGGAGGTCGGGGACAGTACCATTGGAATGGCAGACCGGGGTGGTGGTTCACATTTAAAAAAGGGGGACCGGAGGGTGTGCTCTAATTATCGGGGTATCACACTTCTCAGCCTACCTGGGAAAGCTTATGCCAGGGTATTGGAAAGAAGACTCCGACCGATTGTCAAACCTCGGATCCAGGAGGAGCAATGCGGATTCCGTCCTGGTCGTGGAACAGTGGACCAACTCTTTACCATTGCGGGGCATTTTGGGGGGTCATGGGAGTTTGCCCATCCAGTCTACATGTGTTTGGTGGACTTGGAGAAGGCCTATGACAGTGTCCCCCGGGGAGTCCTGTGGGAGGTGCTGCGGGAGTATTGGGTACCGGGGCCGTTGCTACGAGCCATTCGGTCCCTATATAACCGGAGTGAGAGCTGTGTCCGTATACTCAGCACAAAGTCAAATACGTTTTCAGTGGGTGTTGGACTCCGCCAGGGCTGCCCCTTGTCACTGGTTCTGTTTGTGATTTTCATGGATAGAATCTCAAGGCGTAGCCGGGGGGAGGAGTGTGTCCAGTATGGGGACCTCAGAATTGCTTCTCTGTTCTTTGCAGATGATGTGGTTCTGTTGGCTTCTTCAGACTGTGGCCTGAGCCGAAAGGCGAAACTCGCGATTTACCAGTTGGTCTACGTTCCAACCCTCACCTATGGTCATGAGCTTTGGGTAGTGACCGAAAGAATAAGATCGCGAGTACAAGCGGCTGAAATGTGTTTCCTCCGTAGGGTGGCTGGGCTCAGCCTTAGGGATAGGGTAAAGAGCTCGGTCATCCGGAGGGAGCTCCGAGTAGAGCTCGGAGCTCCTTCGCGTCGAAAGGAGCCAGATGAGGTGGTACGGGCATCTGATTAGGATGCCTCCTGGGCGCCTCCCGTTGGAGGCTTTCCGGGCACGCCCTACTGGTAGGAGACCCCGGGGTAGACCCAGAACACGCTGGCGAGATTATATATCTCGTCTGGCCTGGGAACGCCTCGGGATCCTCCAGGAGGATCTGGAAAGCGTTGCTGGGGATAGGGACAGCTGAAATACCCTGCTGAGCCTGCTCCCACCGTGACCCGGCCCCGGATAAGCGGCGGAAAATGGATGGATGGATGGATATAAAATATGTAGTTGTAAAAATGTTTGGTAATTGAGGTATTTATATAAATAAATACGCTTTTTGTCGCACCAGTTATTTTGTCACACCAGTTTGTTTGTCCTTTTAATAAGGCAAACAATGCTGTTTGATTGATTAATCATGTGGGCTGCTTGTGAGAATACAGTTTTATTACGGGTTTAGGGTAGCTACTGTACATTTTAAATAAAACTAATATAACTAACGCAGAACATGCCATTATTTCAAGCATTCGTAAAAATGTAGATTTTTTAAATCAGCATGAGAAAGTCCGTTCCAAATACCCCATCATTCACACACTCACTTACGAAAGGAAGTATAAATATACTATATATTTCAAACATTAGTTATCATTTCAAATTAGGTGTTGAGGTGTACAGCATCTACTCTCCATCTTTAAACAAACATGTCAACAATTCTGTGACTTATTTCACAGATAGTCTAAACATGATCTCAAAGCCATTTAGAATAGGACTTTATTTTCTGGTATTTTCACTGACAGTTTTAATGAAGACAAACAATATCACTTGTTAACAGGTTTTATTATTGTCCTTTTATCGAAAGAGAAAAGGAGTGTAATCTCAGACAAGGTGCAGCTTTAAGAGGTCCTGTCCTTGCAGGCCTAACTATCAGCATTTGTCACATACTAATGTAGGATAAACCCCACCATCATAAGGGCTACATAACACTGTCATTACATTGGCATAAGAGTTATCATAAACAGTCATAACAGCTACTGTAAGTGATGAAGACTCACATGAACGCAGTCCTGACACAAACTCAATTTGAGGTAAGCTAGTTTGGCTAGTGTTGTACTGAGCTAATAAACACAACTTAATGGCAAGTGCATGATGGTGTTTAGTCAGTTGACAAGCCTGATGCTGACCCCCATCTTCTACTTCCTATTGAGCTTTGATCTCGTCTCAACCTGACCTTAGCATAAGAAGATACATTGGCAGAGGCCCTGCCGGTGTTAGGTGGAGCGTGTTGGTAGGGGAAATTTGAAAGAGCCATTTAGAAATAACTTAACAAGCTTGCTTTGTCGCCAGTGGTCGACTAAAGTACTGTAATGCAACATCCTATTACATTTCAAATCTTAAAAAAAAAGAAGAAAAACCCATATTGAGCAATTTTGTTTTTAAATAAAAAAACTTTTTTTACCCCCACTGGTAAGTTATTTCGCTCTCCTTGAATTATCAAACATAATTTTAGAGTCATTCAGCACAGCTTTGCTGTCATAAAAACATACTTAAAGTACATTATCATTTAGCTTATTCCATATGGATTCAAGTCAAAAATGTCACTATGCATTTGGTTTGACGATAAAATGTGTTTTAGATTTTTCTCATTTTGTTGCCTTAATCTAACAGTAGACAATGTCAGTTTCACTGACTTATGATCAAAAACAGAAATAAACATAATTTGATAAATGGACAAAATAAGACAGGAAGAAAGCCATTAAAACCTGAACATGGTTAGCTATAATATATTTTTCATGATATAGTAGTGATGATATGAAAATTCTATTAAAACAGCATGTTGTCAGACACACTGGCACAATCCTCGGGGCGTATAGGAGAAGCATCTTAACTTGTCCAAAGTGCAGTTCCCTTTTTATTTCACAAGAAGATAGTATTTTTCGTGATGATCATTTAGTCATGATCCACATCCGTATTAAAAAGGGGGTCCCTAGACTATCAATCAACACCCTTTGTGCGTGACAGTAACCAATGAACCTCTTTTAATCTTGTCTGTGGCTTGCTAACCTAATGAATCACCTCACTCGCTTTTTTTAGTTGACAAAAAGCCAACACACTATGTCTAACAGTCAATAATAGACAGGAACCTATTAACCTTTCTGTAAAGATGCAAATTAACTGTCAAGTCGCATTAAAACACAAATATCGCTTGTGGAGCAGAAAACTGAGAGAATCTGTCAGTGCCCCACCTTTAATCAGTCTAGCACTCATCTTGGTAGCATACCAGTGTGTCCATGTTAATTCTCAAAGCTGTACACCACAAGCACAAGCCAATTTCTGTCATTGCAAACTTGAACTAGACTGATAGTGAACTAAAACCTTATTATTCCAACAGCACACATTGTCTTTACATCTATGAATTAGGACAATTGCAAGGTGCTCCTATTTAAATATTTATAAAGAGCTTAATTTAATTTTGGCAATTTTAGATGATTGAGTAATACCCCCTTTTTATCTATAGAAATGATAGGAAAAAGGTACTAAGGACATACTTATTCTGCAATGATGGTTACATCGATTGCTATGGCTACCGAAGAGATAAGAGAATTTTAGAGTTAGGATGTTTCTGTAATACAACCCCTACAACCAAATCCAACCATCTTTGAGTTTACCTGAGATTCCACTTGTCCCTCAGGGCCGTACTATTCAGATAACAATACTATATTGATTGGTTGATTGATTTCATCAATCGATTAACGAAGCTTGAAATCTTACATACGACGTAGGGTTGAAGACATCCAAGCAGGCAGGAGGCGTCCTCTTACCACAAATTGAATAGTTATACGGATATCCACCGTAACACCAAATATTAACTTACTCTCCCCTTATCCAAAACCCACCTGTCCTGCAGGCTTTACACACACAACCCACTTCATTCCATTCAAAAACCACTCCATAAAAGTTGCGAATAAAACAAAGGCTTTAGCTTTTGGAGAGGTATTCAGTTATACACCTCTCTTTCTAAGGAGTTTGGGTTTGTTAAGACTGTTGGAATGCACTATATAGAGATAAATATTGCCATTACTATAAGCAGGATTATTGTTGATACATAAAGTGGCCTTCCTACCACCAGAAGCACCAGAGCAAGCTTTAGCACCCTACTTTCACAGCTCTTTGGGTGTCAGCCCCCAAAAGCCATAAGGGGGAAATAGAAGACATTCAGAAAAGCCATTTCCACTCTCCTCATGACAAAAGTCAAATCTCATGACTGTCCGAGCACCTCTAGCTTTGGTCACTCCTCATCCACAGTCTCCCTTTCTGATTCGTTGGCTTTCTGATCCAGAACCTGAGAGGCGGGGCTAGAGAGGGGCACCACATCAGTAGCAACCAATAAGGAGGTGTCTTGTGTATCAATTTCCTTCTGGGAAGAGATGTCTTCCTGTGTAACACAAAAGTGCTTATTAAGGCTCCACCTAATATTTGCACATCCACCTAAAATTTGTACGTAGCAATTCATTGTTATTCAAAGACAGCGGAAAGTTCAACAACTGACCTGCTCAGTAAAACGTTGACTCACTTGGTCGGCAAACTCGTGTGCCTCCGTTTCTTCCCCATTCGAGTGGCAACTCGGGCTTGGCACCTCAATCCCATGGCTTTCCAAAATGGCTGCCTCTGAAAGTTATGGGAGCGGTTACATAAAAAGATAGTGTGAGCAGGGGTTAGAGAAACGAGCATGAGAGACGACGGTTGCTCAGCCCCCTCATTCTCTTATTGAGGACCTGACGTCCGGTGGTACGGTATCTCACCAATGTTGGCCCTTCTCTTCATCTCCTTCCTACGGTTGGCAAACCAGTTATAGACCTTCAAGGCTGTCACCCGCTCAAACTCAGACAGCTTACAGCCTTCACAGGAACAACAAGAATAGATGCCATGCACCTTCAGACTTAAAACATGGGCTTACTTCTGGACGACAAGTAGCACAGCTCTACCGTAGCATGGCATATACAGTGTGAGGACAGCTCAATACCTGGTTTTTGAATGACTGAGTTGCAGGCGTTTGCGATCTCCTCTCGTTTTGCCTCGTCTGGATATTGATTCTCCACGAAAAAGCTGTAAGGCACCACATTTAGCCATTTAGCACTTTGAAATACTGCAACATAACATAGGTTCTGCTTTTGGTCCTAATGTAATGTCACTCCAATAAAAGGTTTTTCAAGGTCCTGAAAAGTAGAGCAGTGAAACAGCATTTGTTCAATGACAACTGCATCCTGAGCGTTGTACTATCATGGCAGTGATCCTTGTAAGGGAACAGATTAATGGCCACATTAGGTGTATTGAATTCTGTACTTTTATCACCTCACATTTCACTCTCTCTGGGTCTATAAATAAGGCAGACCTCACTCTAGGTCTATAAATAAGGCGCCATCTCGGCCCAGCGTACCAAGAATCCAACAATCTTATCAGCGCATCCCCTTCCTTTCTTGTCTTCCTCACGGGCCATTTGATAACCTTTACCTCCCTAAAGAAAAAGAATCGTCTTGATAAACATTACAATCAATTTCCTCCCTCTATCCTCCTCTCCTTTGTCCTACACTTCCCTCCCACACGCCCTATCTGTCTCTCCGCATCAGCCTGACCTCGTCTGTGTCGTCCTTCAGCTCCACTCTAAACTAGCTCATAAAGACAGCCTGCAGTAGTATTGCGTAATTTGGGAGCAGCCCCCCGTGAGCTTGGTCATGAGTGCCCAGCCTTGCTGTCGGATCCCTGGAAGAGGACCGGTGTCTGCTGCCCTCCACGGCCACCACAGAGGATAGAATCAACGGCACGGGCTGATTCCAGACACTTTCTGTGTCATGTCATCTGCTCAACATGTCATCGTCTTTAACATTTGTGATACTCTTTAGTTCAAAATAAGACTGGGCAACGGTGAGATAGGCATGCGACATTAAGCAATCTAGTTCTAGTACAATTCAAATGCAAAGTAAAACAAGGTTACTTTAGATTGCATCTAATCCAGTCAGGAGTCTGTTATCAGGGCCCTCATTACTAGTAGACTCAGGAGTAAATGACAACCCATCTCCACACTGAACCCTAGCCAGCGATTGGCTCACCTCTCCATGATTGACTGGCACTCCTTCCTCCAGGTAAACCTGCTGCCCCGGCGTAGCCTCAGAGGGCCGCCCACCACCCCGGCCCTCTCCCCGCCCATGATCCCTGTCCTCCAATCAGGCTCCTCCTTCACCAGAGAGCGCATAGAAAGGGTGGCACCTACAAAGGGGTGTACCAACGGGTGTGGAGGGAGAGAAAGAGAGGCGGAGTTAGAAATAGTTTTTTCTTAAAGTTGGCAAAGCATTAAAGGGCTTTGAACTGTTATGATACACTGCATGACTGCGTGGCTGACCACCTGCCATGAAGTACAAAAGTCCACAGTGAAATCAACGCCCGTCTTATTATTTTTAAACCACTTTTCTCCCATGGTAATGAGATGCACCTTAAAGCACTAGGATGGGGCAGACATGCAGGGCAGGAGATGACCTGGTTTCAGAGGAGAAACTAGACCACCTGGGTCACCATGCTAGCGGAGATGGAGAGCGGAGCGGGGCGGGGCGGCCAGGGCGGTTACCTGGCTGGGACTGGGCCTGGGCGGCTGCGGCTGCAGCAGTGTACCACGGCAGCAGATGCATCAGCAGCTCTCTCTGTCTGCCCCAGGCTGTGCTGCTGGGGTTGGGGCTGGGGCTGGGGCTAGAGCTGGGGTTGATGCTGGTCAGGCTGGCGCTTGCCCCTGCGCCTGTCCCATCTCGCTCTCTGTCC
This sequence comes from Galaxias olidus, assembly GCA_026901105.3. Lineage (NCBI taxonomy): Eukaryota > Metazoa > Chordata > Actinopteri > Galaxiiformes > Galaxiidae > Galaxias > Galaxias olidus. The sequence continues at coordinate 53,185 of JAPMUY010004353.1, forward strand.
CCTCCCCTGGGCCTGGGCATGGAACCCAGGCCGTGCTGGCTTTCACTCCACCTCAGCCCTTCAGTCGGGACAAAACCATGGGTCAGCCAATGGCCACAGACTGTTATTATAGAGAAGAGGGCTTGGTAAACTACAATAAAGATGAATAGGTTTAGTGGGCACCGTGTTAGTACCAAAGATACCCTGTACATCTGTGGCTCTGTGTTGATTTAATAGTCCTTATGTATACCCGTCTGGTTTGGATTTACTGTCACATTTTCTGTTTTGCAGCAATTTTGGAACGAGTGCAAGTCCAAAGGAGCTTTTTTTCAGTTGGCAAATGCAAGAAAACTTGCAAAAACATCAGGGATGTTAGTACAGGTGTTGAAAGTATGTAGGAATGAAAACCAGCACCACAGTAAGTCTAGGTGCAGGCCAGGGAACTTGGGAAAAAGCCAAAGCAAAGCTTAAGGAGAGCGGGTGGGCAGCATACAGGGGTTAAGAGGAGGAGGGTTGTAGGAAGGTCCAGGGAGGCTTTGATTTCACTTTAATAAAAAAGAAATAATAAGCAATAGACTAATTAAGTCACTTCAAATAAGAATTTCCTTAATGAACACAACTCAAAGCAGTTTATAGCCTGGCTGGTAACACAGTATACTACTGGCTGGTATTTCTGTGTTTAAAAGCAAAAACGTCTGTATGAATTTGCTCTATTTTCATTCTACAGTAAAACAGCCTAGGGCACTATAGGTCATCGGCTAACCGAGCTGTTACTTTAGCCTATAGAGACAGACCACATTTATCAACTCTGATTTCACCTTCAACCAGATGAGTTAACCGTATCGATTAGCATCTCCGGTGACATGCCTCTTTCTATCCTTTCGTCTTTCCTCTACAAGTTATAGATCTGTCTCCTGTCCTTCCTTGACCTCCTCTTAGCCCGCCAGGACCTGTTTGGAAAGAGCTGTGCCAGTGCAGTGAGGAAGGGGATAAGGGACAAAAAATGGCAAGCAGCACATCGGGATCACATTAAAGAAGATAACACAGCCATCACCTTGGTCCATGAAACATGTTGTTAACCAATTTTCACACATTTAACCAACACTCTAAACCTACCATCAACCCCCTGAAAAGTAGTGGGTTCTCTATGCACCTTGCCCTCTCTGACGACCCCCCCCCCCCCACCCCTACTGCCCTACCCAGTGATCAACTGGCATCCAGACCCCCCACCAGCCTGGCTCTCACCTGGGTTGTTCCTCTCCAAGAGGTACCAGCGGTAGAAGGCTCGGCGCTTCGAGTCGCTCATCTCCAGGCCCTGCTGCAGGAGCCACTGGGAAATGTAACTCTGACTGATCCCTGCCGAAAAGAGAGGGAACAGGGAGAGGAAGAGTGGAAAATATGGAGGGTTGAAGAAAAGGGTTAAAAACAAAGGATGTACGAAACTGAATACTACCGATAAAAGGGATACCTCTTCCCTATGAACTTATCATTTTCCCTAAAAAAACGAACATAGCAATGTTTATACTCTATGTGAACTTTCAAATGAGAAGGTTATACCCCAACCGGAGTGTATTACAGGTTGTGCCTACCTGTAACTTGCCCCACTATTGCCTGAGAGATCCTGCGGTTGTTTAGGAAGGTTTTAATCTCCTCCTTCACCAAGTTGCTGTCCCTCCTGCAACAACGAATGTCACAGCCTGAGACCTCTACACACCTCCCGGCCTTGACTATGACTAAGCCGCCATTAGAGATTCTGCACAATCGTTTCCACTCGCTGCTATCACTCGAGTGTTATATCCGACCGTCCCTCCCAACACACCTGACCCAAATTAGCAAAAAAAGGATCTGCGAGAATAAGCAGCATCACTAGAGACTTAGCAGTTATTATCTTGACATTATTATGGACTATATTTTTTCTTCCCACCAAAATTATAAGCCTTCCTTGTTAGCTGTCCTCAAATAGCCTTTATTCTCACACTTGCTCACTTTGTCTTGCTGCTTGCTCTCCTTACAATTAAGTCTGCCTCTTCTCTATCTGTTTCTTCATCCCCTTTTCCATCCTCACCTCATGTACTCTTCTACCTTCTCTTCCAAGTCCCAGTCCTCGTCAGCCATAATATCATAGCTGAACGACCTCTGAACCCCCACCACAGGAGGGTAGAGTGGTGGGGGCGAGGCCTCATAGCTGTTGCTGGGAGATAGCGGAACACCGTCCATTCCATGGGTCTGCGTGGTGGCCGAAGCCAGGGACAGAGAGGAAGAGGAGGAGGAAGATGAGGAGGCTGGGGCTGCTGTAGTAGGGGTGGGGTTCAGTGGGGCCAGGTGGGGGTCACAGTGCTGGGGTCGGTGGTCTGGGTCCAGCCGCTCTAGGGACTCTAGGGCATGGATGATCTGGGGCTTGGTCATGCCTGACAGACGCAGTCGCTGGAGAAGGTCTATCTGTTCAATGGTGTAGCGGGGCTCCACCTCACAACACTCCATTATGTCATCTAGAGGATTTAAATAAGATAAAACCATTAGCTCAGCCAGCCATGAATATTAATTAAAATTAGGTTAGATAAAAAATGCAAAACAAACTAACAAAATCCTGATGGAGCCAGTGAGTCAGTTCTGTTGACATAATTCAAAGAAAAGCTTGTAAACAAAACAAAAACCTATAAACACAAGAAATATTTAACCATGACTGTATAAGCTAAGAAGCCTTGCCATCACTAAACTCGTAGCTTAACAGCTGGAGGGGGTGTTAGTGAGTTGATCATAGGCATCTCCAATTGTAAAACCATTTTCTTTAGGCAATGAAGAAACTTTGGCACAGTTCAGGATACTTGGCACAGACACTAGGCAGAGCGTAGAATAACCTTGCTTTAATTTGCCCAGAAAGAACAGACCTGTCAAATGCTACATTGTCACGGCAACATCTTCTGAAAATAAAATTTTACGTTAGCCTGCATTTGATTTTGGTAACAGCTGGTTACCTGAGCGCGGGGACACCGATTGGCGACCGGTGGGGAGTGGCTCAGTGCGTGTGGTCGCAGCAGTGAGACACCACTGTCGCATGGTTTAACAGAGCTCCGCTCAGCTGGGAGGGACTGAGTGGGACAAGGGGAAAAAGGACATGCTGCAGTGTGATTAGCTTGCAGACAGGCTAGCTATGCTGACGGGCTGGCTAACTAGCTAGCTGACTTGCTTGTTTTAGCAAGCTAGTTAGCCAGCATGTCAGAACCAACGGCAGTACAGAACGTTACTTAGCAATGTGATGCCAAGCTATCAACCGAACTTAGCTATACAGTCGGTAGCTCGCTAGCTAGCCAGCCAACAAGCTCCAGTACAGACAGTTAAGCATGTTGTCTACGCAACCCTTGCACAAGATAGCTGTAGCAACGTTAGATAAGAAAACACTTAACTAAGTTAGCTCCTTTCTATTAAGTTACGCAGGAAAATAAGATATACGCTTTGTTGACACAACATTGTAAATGTCATTACTAGATTATGTTTATACATTACCTAACGTTCATTGAGCTATGTATTCCGTCCCGCAGCGCCCTTCTCTAGCCCGTAGTCTTACCTCCCCGCTCGCGCTTACCCCTTGCTGTGGCAGCCTGAACCCAATGACTGCGGTGGGCAACAAAAATGGTACAGTTGGGAAAGTTCTGTGAACACACTGCAGAAAAATAAAACTATTTCTACAGTACCGCGTTTTCCAGATTTAAGATGGGGATCTCTGATGTTGTGGAATTGTATGCCTAATTCCAATGAGAAATACATATTTTAAAATGCTTTGTCTTTGTTCTTTTATTATTGAGAATTGAAGCAAAGTAATATCTAAATTAATGCTGACCATGCAGCAGGACACAGTTCCTCTTCCCTACAGGTTCTTCCGAAGTTTGACAAAAGCTGAAACTATCACAGTCTTTGTACTATCCTTTGCACACTGTTCAAAAGACTGAGATTTTGTGTGTGGGAAGAACATCTGCCCGTTGATGCACTTGTTTGTCGACTCAAGGAGCGACTGTATATAGACCAGCTCCGTTACACTCCCCACTCACTCCTCAAGATTGGTGCACAAGACTGCCTAAATTCACGAAAACAAGATACACCACACGGATAGATTTTCCCGTCACAATCTCGTGCAGGGTCACATTGCGGAAGACCGAAGTCACAGGAAGTAGTTGATGCAATTTTTCGAGGGAAAATCAAAACCATTTGACACCTAACGGTAACATTAGAAGAGCAAAGCTGTTGGTGAACTACTCATACTGGGTTGCATTGTTTTTCATGATGGGGAGCTTTAGTATAGGGCTCCTGTGACAAGCAGATGCAGTTTAAACAATGTTGAAGACAGTATTATCTGGTATAATCTGCCTAATATCCCACCCCTTTCCTTTTATTAAAGCATGGTTTATTATAATACCAATAGGCACTATAATAATAATAATAAATTCCAGACTGGTCCTCCCTTTCTTGCACTGTAATAATGTTCGTTAATGTATTGTCTTCTGATGTTGGCCTACCCTCTTTCTCACATGTCACAATTCTCTTGTTGGAACAGTGTTATCTACCACACCCTTGCTTGAGTTTTTGCCTTGTGCCATGATTGCACACCAAACAAATCAAGTGCCACCCTCCCTGCCCTGATTTAGTTGAGTGTGCGGTTAAAGTCGTAGGTACACATGACAGACTACTGCTAACAAGGTCTAGTCTCGACAGGTGAGCATAGATCTTAATTTAACGCGGCAACATGAATTGGGCTTTTCTGCAAGGTCTTCTTAGCGGGGTGAACAAATACTCCACTGTATTTGGTCGTATATGGCTATCTGTGGTCTTCATCTTCAGACTCATGGTCTTTGTGGTGGCTGCAGAGAAGGTCTGGGGGGACGAGCAGAAGGACTTTGACTGCAACACCCGGCAGCCTGGCTGTCACAATGTGTGCTACGACCACTACTTCCCCATCTCTCACACTCGCCTCTGGGCCCTTCAGCTCATCTTTGTCACCTGCCCATCTCTCATGGTGGTGCTCCATGTGGCATACCGAGAGGAGCGCGAGCGCAAACACCGGCTGAAGTGCGGGGACAACTGTGTGCCTCTCTATGACAACACAGGGAAGAAGCGTGGGGGTCTGTGGTGGACCTACTTCCTCAGTCTCCTATTCAAAATCGTGGTGGAGGCCGTGTTTGTGTTCCTGGTGTTCTACATATATGACGATGCTACCTTCTTCCCTCCGCTGGTGAAATGTTCACTGGACCCATGTCCCAATGTAGTGGACTGCTACATTGCCAGGTATTGTGAAGACCTCCTTTGTGAATGTCAAACATTGTAGGTCTTTTATCTTCTGTGCCATAATTTTTACTCATGATAAAACAGCATTTTAAACTCATTCCTGAATAAAGTCATTTTGACTCTTCAATTGTGATGACTTGGATGTGTACATGTCTTTGCCTTGATTTCTGTTTGGGTAACCATGGTTAATGTCCGTCCCACAGGCCCACAGAGAAGAGGGTATTCACTGTCTTCATGGTGGTGACCAGCTTTGTCTGTATCCTCCTAACCGTGTGCGAGCTGGTCTACCTGTTTGGGAAGAGGTGCTTTGAATGTACCGGTGCACGTCGTCATGTCACTCGAGATAATTCCTACAACATGTCGAAGATCCCTTTGCCAGCCAAAGACAACTATGAGAACTCCCTGTTCAAGGAGCCCGGGACGGATAAGATGAAAATTGCGTCTGGCACTGATCAAGAAAGCCCTGCCCCTGCATACAGTCTAGTCCACACTTAAAATAATGACGGATCAGAATGTTGGGCATATGTATGTTAGTTTCAAAAGACTAACCTTAATACTAAGCTGATGTACAGTACCAATGAGCAGGAATGACTGTCTGTATCAGCGAAGCAACTACTGTTTAGTATATACCCAGCCTGTATAGAAACACTGAGATGTTTTCACAAAGTCAATGCCGCAGTTTTATATTAATACGTTATATGTTTACTTCTTTTTCAATGTTTTTTAAATTAACTTTTGAAAAATGTGTGAGATTTTGCAATAAAGAAAAGTATTGTTATTTGACTATTTTATTGAATAACTGAACAGCTGAGGTAATCTAACACCTTTGTGAATTTACAATTTGCGTTAAGAGACACAAGTATGTGGAGGAATTCACTTGAACGATGGTCTGCAGGTACACCCTACCATAATACATCAATCCTTAGTTCTATAAGGAGGCTACCGTATGTTTATGTAGGTTATGATGGTGGACCTAAGTAGGCCAGAAGGTTGCCACACTTTTCCATACAACAATATACTCTACATCATCTTTGTGGAATCATTTACATACATTGTTTAAACATGCCACTTTCATTTTAGTTAGGGATTTGATAATGCACGTGTGACACAAAGTAAAAACAAGGATAGCTTCAATATACAGTCACTGACTAGAAATAAGAAAACCTAACATCACAGATTTCATCCTGTGTACAGGGGGCACTGAGCTTTCCAAAAAGTTCATTTGGAAGTTTAAAGTATCCAAGGCTTCTTCATAATTACAAACCAATAGTTATTTGATAAAGGAACAAGTGGGCATATGAGAACGGGTGTGCCAATTGTTCTATGGTAGCAAATAGCGAAAAGGCCACTCAACCCAATGACTACAAGCGCTAATCAGTCACATCTAGCATTTATTAAACCTCTGAAAAAAGTAATACCTATGGTTGTGGTTTGTTATCAAGAGATTAGATATCACAATTACTAAATGGGTAGGGATGCTAATAATGCTCAAATTTCGTGTACAAAGAGGGCAGTGGCTTTTAAATACCTCAATGAATTGAATCAACAACACAAGTATCACTTCCTGTGTGATTGAAGCCCTGTATCTCCATATCTGAGCCTGTACCAGGAACCATTGCTACTGGACAAATAAAGAGAACCCTGCCTTGGTCTGTGATTAACCACAAACAAAGGTAGATGTCTGGGTTAAAAATTTTGGAATGAAACCAAGAGTACTTGTATGGAGGTGACACAATTCCATCTGATGGGAGAAGTTGGATCAAATGTCCCCAAAATGTTTGATTCCCCTATAATGCGGGTCTGTTCTGAGATTACCACCACAAATTCTGACTTTCATTATACACAAAGCTCAGTGACGTCACATGAATGAATAATAGTTCAATAAAGCAGAAACACCTAATAATGGGTAAAGTCTCACCTACATGTAACGTGGGCAACAAATTATGATGACAAGTGAAACTGTGACGTGCGGTTCATTAGAAGTGTTTGTACTACTAATATCATCTAGTAATACACCTCTTTGGGAATGAACGGATTCCAAATCTCCTGCATGGGCCACACCTCTGGAGTATTGCCAAGAAGTGGTAATGGAGCCTTATCACAGACCTGTTGTATGCGTTAAGCTAAGCTGCTTATGTACTTCATTTAGACTGGAGGAGATGGACTAAGCTGTGAGTAAAACCTCTGTAAGTACTATAAACTTATTTTTGGTTGGGTTTTTCACTTCATCCCAGGATATTGACATATTGTATTAGGATTTCAAATGACCTTTCCCGACCTTCTCCTGAGTATGAACATTTGCTGTAGCGTTTTATATCAACGAACCTCCAGCAAACATCTATCAAAGACGCTCCTAAAAGCAACACTATAAGGAATCACTCTAGATGTTCTAGATATTTGTTTCAAAATGTAATTTCAAGATACAAACAATAAAAGGTCTGCAATAAAAACTTCAGAACTGTATTTTTCAAACAAATAGAGTAGTTATTTGTGGATGTTTGCATGGTTTGAAACCTCTTTTTCTCTCTCCAGAATCCCACAGTGGTCCAAATCGATCTATTCTTGGAGTACCAACTTCTCAGGTAAAGTTAGTTTACTCAAGTCTAACTCCATGGATTGGAGCAAACTGCAGACCCTACTGAGTGGGGTGAATAAGTACTCCACTGCCTTCGGACGCATCTGGCTTTCAGTGGTCTTTGTGTTCCGTGTCATGGTCTTTGTTGTGGCTGCAGAACGGGTGTGGAGCGACGAACAGGGCAGCTTTGATTGTAACACCCGTCAACCGGGCTGTGCCAACGTATGCTACAATTACATCTTCCCCATCACCCACACCCGTATCTGGGCTCTCCAACTTATTTTTGTCACCTGTCCTTCCTTCATGGTTGTGTTGCACGTGGCTTACCGGGAGGAGCGGGAGCGCAAGTACAGAGCCAAACACGGGGAAGATGCCCATTTGTATGACAACACGGGGCAAAAGCATGGAGGACTTTGGTGGACCTACCTGCTGAGCCTCTTTTTCAAAACCATCATAGAGGTGGCGTTCCTGTACCTTCTCCACTCGATCTACCACAGTTTTGACATGCCTCGACGTGTGGAGTGTGATGTGCGACCCTGCCCCAACACAGTAGACTGCTACATATCCCGGCCTACAGAGAAGCGTATTTTCACCTACTTCATGGTGGGAACTTCAGCTATCTGTGTGGTGCTTAACATTTGTGAGATTGCTTACCTGGTTTCTGTGCGGATTGTAAGGATCCGCCATCGTGGCAGCCTTCACACTTTACCAAAGAGGAAATGTACAGATGAGGACTTTGACTAGGAACAAGAGAACACTTTTAAACAAGAATAGGATGGTAGACTAATAGCAACAAATATAGAAGTTTTTTCTTTCTAAGTGAATAATGTTTCACATTCACAGATGTATAATTTTGTTTGGCCTTCTCTCCTACATTTTAAATTTTTTACAGAATTTATGTTCCGTCCATAGTCTAGGGCAAATTATTTAGGCTACTCATCTATAAAAGATAGAATTATTGATAAACTAATTATACTATTGCAAACCTGATCCACTGTATTAATTTAATCTGGTCTCTGATTATTAACAAAAATTAAAATGTCTGTGTAATCTTTAACGTTTAATAAACATTACTTTGTTTTGAATAAACGTCTTTTATGAAAAAGAAAAGAAAAAAAGAAAAGAGAATTGAGGCAGAAACTTAAATGCTAAACAAACATTTAATATAACAATAACTGGCTTTTTCTCAATATCTTTATATTTGCGTCTTCTATCGTGACTGGACCAGAGCTGCACTGGAGCTGGATATCTAACGAAATAGTTTTGTTTCAAAATACGATATCCACACTTTGGAAGACAGTGACTTCTAATTTTGATACATGATGGCACATGGTACATTCATTTACGGTATAGACTTTTCTTACAAAGTTATTTGGTCACAAAATAGTAAAACGTTTAATGACCATTTTTGTCTGCGAAATATGGTTAACCTTAGATATTGTATCAAAAACGGGGGTATCTTCGGACCCGTAACTGAATCAAACTCTTCAAATCAGTGTCAACTAATAGCCTCCAGCTTCCAGTAAACTGCAGTGAGCAAAATTAAGCACAAGGTGGCTCTCGAGATCAGTCATACTCATGCATCACTTGAGATCTACCAGCACTGTTATCTTTTTAATCTGGTACTGTTTTCATTCAACAACATTATGTACGATTTCTAAGAGGATATTATCGACTGGACTTCATGCTTAATCGATTTGACTTTATTTATTATAAAATACATTTTTAAAAACGGTTGGTGTCAAGTTTCTCACTGATTTTATTATTAAATGTACAGCCAAAAATGCGTATACATTGGCCTACCTGTGTATATCTTTAGTCATGTTCGTCCCTCAATAGGTTTATAAACTGAGCTGGCAAAATTTCAAATTGCGCTCAGTGCAAAATAAATAAAAAAATAAATGCTATTCAAATGCTGGTTAATAGAATTCAAATTTGATTTCTGCTGGCACTAATATCGAACCATGCTAATTAATCTCAGCCCATACCTTCATTTCTTCCTTGTTTGAATATCGTATTTCCGACTTTCCCATATGCTGTGAATGCAGCATTAGCCCAACAGGGAGGTGCTTACTTTTTGTAAAGGATGCACCACCTGGCCTGTAGCCTATGGCAGACTTGCGGTTAGGATTTCGGCAAAATAAATCTAATTAACTCGGTTAAGCCTAAACCAAACGATTCGAAGTCACTTACCAAAAAATTTATTCAATGGTGACCTAAATCCAACAGCATCATCAAAAATGGCTATTACAGGTAAATGTTAAATTGCTTGTAATTATTAGGTATACTATAATTGTTATCTATAAGGCATGCACATCTCAATTTGTTTGGGAAGAGTTGAGTTTAGATGCAGGCATGTCTCCAAATTGCACATCATATTTACATGAACACACACACACACACACACACATACAAACTATCTATAATTAAATCGGAGTGAGCATTAGACTCATTAATTCAACACAATGCTACTTTACCCCTTACATGACCAAAAGTCTTACTCTCACTGCACTGGTCTGTGAATATGCGTTCAGCAGCTAATCATTAATGGCTCTGACATATCCTTTGGGGTTTTGACCCAAGTCCTATGCGGTCGATCAATAGAACAGGCCTAGCCAAGGGACTGGTAGAAGGAATAATGTCAAGTTGACTACACATTGCACCTTACACTATGTGAAGTGATGCCTGCCTCTCTATTTGGATTTAAACTACTTTTTATTTAATGCACTCTACCTTCTTTCTTTCTCTCTCTCTTTGTCTCTCTCTCGCCCACACACCTCATCAAGGAATGTGTGGTGCCAGCCTACAGGAGCCCAAGGTTCTGATGAAGATGGGGCTGTGCATGGTGCTGATCGGCCACATCAACTTCCTGTTAGCGGCCCTGGTCCACGGGGCGGTGCTCCGACACATCCAGCAGCACGAGCAGGCCAGGACCATGGAATATGCCATCTTCAATGTGGTGGCACTAGTGGCAGGACTCCTGGTAAAATCAAACTAATAAATGTAACGCTTGGAATATGATTCATCATGTTTTTTGTATAACCTCCCTGTTGTCCCATCCTCAGGGCGTGATCGCTGGGATTCTGGCTATTGTAGTGTCTAAAAACACAAAGATCAATGTGCTGGTTAGTATTGGCTTGGTTTGTACTTTGATGTTTTGTAGGTAATATCTGGGTTACTTTTTAAGTATTAAAAAAGTCCTGTCCTGTGATGCTTTCTGTCTCAGGATTCCCCAGATATATCTCTCAATCTCACGCTCAGCTTTGCAGCCTGTCTCCTTTGTTCTGCTCAGATCAAAGAAATGCTTTTATGTAACTTTTGCCAGTTTTATATTTTCTTGGTCTGTTTTTTCATTTGCACTGCGTCTCAGTTTCTCCTGTTCTGTCTGCATGCAGTGTCTTTCCTCAGTCATGTTTACCTACGTAGGCTCACTCTGCCATTGTTCCCTGCCTTTGCCTCGTTTGATGGCTTATGACGTCTTCTGTAGAGCTGCAGTTTTTTTCCTCTCTGACTATGCATTAATGGTGCCTGATGCTACTGGACTTGCATGGTTCTGTCTCTTCCCACCTAAACCACCACGCCCCTTTCACTCATTACAAAAGTCTTCAGTACATTCCTGTTATATCAACCCACATTTTTTTGTGGTATCACAGAGCCCCTACCATACTCAATCCTTCCACCACTTCTGTAGCGTTTCTATCAAGATTATTATTACTATTATTTCTCCCTAGTCCCTACTTAATCCAGAATGTATTTCATTTGGGATGGTCTGTGTGGTTGTGCTCATTTCGTTGTGGCCATTGTTTTTGCTTTCTCGTCAGACGTGGTCATTGTTTTTTGTCAGTCTGTTTGCTGGACTCCTGGCCCTGGCCTCTGCCATTGGTGTGGCGGTCTCCGTGGGGGTGGCCATCGGGCACGGCGGACGAAGCCTGCTGACTCACTGCCGCTTTCCAGACGCCGTCGGCTACTCCAGTGTCAACAACGAGTGTCCCTTTGACCCCACACGTATATATGTAAGTTGTGCTTATGTATTGATTATTAAAGCTTGTGTGCGTGTTATGCGTGTATGCCCGTCAACCTGTCAGAAGCTAGTCCCTTTCGACATTACAGCAAATTTAGTAACCCTCTGGATTCACCGCTGCAAAATCTAGAGAACTAGCCCACCGACTGCACGCCCTTATCTGGCGCCATACCTGCTGACGCTGTTGGTGTTCTTTTCTGCACGTGTCAGTCGTTCGAGTCAACATCGTGTGTTGTTGCGACGAAGAAAGCTGACCTGACCATTTTCCTCACCTTAGGGCTTGTTCAGCTGCCTTGTGTTAAAAGGCAGCCTGTCAACCCCGCAATGCTTCTAGGCCTCGTCCCTCTGTCAGCTCTGAGCTCAATGAACCGGCTCCTCACCATGCAACTTGGTGTAAGATCCAATGGAACCGATTTGCGAGTCACTTTTTGAATGGCATGTTGTTTTCATTCTGTAGATGGCGGCTTATGTTACACTTGTTCATCATGAATGTTTTACAACCATTCCTGTCTGCTAGACCATTAAAAAGTCCTACCAAAATGATAGAAAACAAACAGTGGAAAGCCATCTTTACTGCTCAGATATTCTCATTTCTCAAAGTTACTTACTTTTGTCACTTAGAGTGCATATTTTTCTTTTAGGGTGTGGTATGTCTTCCCCACTCAATAAAATCTTTAGCTTCTAGGAGGTTTATTACAGACACAACGATGCTGTTTTGCACCTCAACCAAATTTGAGTGTGTGTGTGTGTGTGTGTGTGTGTGTGTGTGTGTGTGTGTGTGTGTGTGTGTGTGTGTGTGTGTGTGTGTGTGTGTGTGTGTAATCGTGCAGTATACAGTCCAGCTGCTGCCTGGCTGACACGCTGGCCTTCTCTCTTCTCTCTCTCTCCAGAGCACCACCCTGATTCTGTGGGTGCCTCTGATTGTGACCTGTATCATCCAGCTGGTGTTCTCTGTGCGCTGCTTCGCCGCCTGCATCTCGTTTCTGGGTCTCCCGTGCAGATGCCTCGGCGAGAAGAGTAACCTAGAGAAAAGGGTGAGGTTGGGACCTCCTCAGACAACGTACTGCCTTCTCAGCGAGCACGCAGGGACTGAATCACTGATATACTGTACTGATTACAGGTTTAATCTGCTCTCTCTGTGTGTGTGTGTGTGTGTGTGTGTGTGTGTGTGTGTGTGTGTGTGTGTGTGTGTGTGTGTGTGTGTGTGTGTGTGTGTGTGTGTGTGTGTGTCAGATCATTACACAACGGCCCATGAAGATCTCCTCGGTGGCTGGCAGCAGCAATACGTTTCCCCAGACGGAGAGGCAGCCTCTGCACCGGCAGCAGTGGGAAAGGCCGTATGGCACGGCTGAGGGGCCACAGGCAGCCAGCGAGCATTACGAGCTGCTAGCGAGAGGTGGCTCTCAGAGGGCCAGCTTCTGGATATGACTCACACTACCTACTTCATTGAAACATCAAAGGTGGTGTGGGGTGTTCCAGCTGTGAGCCATTTGGTTATGAGTTATGTGGTGTACCAGAGAAACACATTGTCATTTATAGAGTGGCTGATATGGACCTGAACAGTCTGTTCTTGCCTTACACCTGCGCAGTGTTCCAAACCGTTCCAGTGTACAGCAACTTCAAATCCCAGGAAGACCTCTGCCTGCCAGCCTTCCCTTTAACAAGATGTTCTGTTTAATAAAAACCTTTGAGTTTCATATCGTGAATTGACTACACTCGAAATGTGTAACAGTAATGCCTTGCATGCACTTGGAAGCAGTGGTATAGCAGCGGTGTGAGATTTGTTGGCTGGTTTTGCATGCCTGGCTTTTACGCCATGCTAGATGAGCCAGTCTGCCTTTTTCACAGCAAGGTGATTGTGAATCAGTCTAGCAAAAGGTCAACAGACTGCTTTATATGTAAAATGTTTGCTATGTAGCGAGGGGGGGGGGGGGGGGGTAATGTTTTTAATATCTATTTTGACCAAATAAAATTTACATATTTATTTCTGTATCTTGTATTTGTGGTGCAGGAACATGTAGCTTGGTGTCAATGGACTGAGCAGTTCACCTTACCCCCATGAAGTCATTTCTAACTTGAATAACTGCGAGAAGAAATCATTTTAAACTTTAAAGAACTCTTTTCACACCATCCACTCTCGTAACTATTTTTGAAATGACTACCAAAACAACTTTTGCAACCAAGAAATAATACTCAGGAGACGCACCTTGAAACACTTGGGGTATATTTGTCATCAATAATTGGGTCCAACAAAACAAACATGACATCCTCGCGCAAGGTTTTCATGCAACAGAAAAGAGGAAGGAAGGAAGAAAGAAGATCAAACCAACACAAGATACCTGTCTATCAGAGGCAGTGAGACTAGTTTTTTATCCTACCAACAGGGGGCAGTGACACTACGGCATCCCAATACAGATCGCGGCTGGTTAGAAGGAAGCTCGGAAAATTGGCAGCACGGCCTCAGAAACAGACTTCTGATCAGATTTCTGTGTCCAGAACCCAGATGTTAAGCGTCTGGATGGAAAACACCAATCTGACCCAAGATAATGTGTCTGTAAGCAACTTTTTACTATTCTGAATAATGACGCTCATATAAACTGCTTAGTAAGTAGACAAAACGAGGATATTAAAAGCATTTGGATAGAGAATGGTGAACAAGCCCTTTGTGTGTTCTCTGTTGGTCAGAGGAAGGAGAGAGGGTTAAGGGCAGGGGTCAGTCCGCAAAAGGTGACACACCAAGATTACATCTGTCTTGTCTGACTGGCTACAATAGAAATGGTGTTGCCGTTCAAGAAAGTTGAACTTTAAAACAGACAGTCATTTATTGATGTTGTTTGAGGAGGAACATGCAGAATGGATGTTATGACTAGATATCTTGCTGCTCAGTGGTGCAATGACTTCAAGAAATATTAATATTTTACCTTAAAAAATTAACAAGACAAAATTATAATACTACAAAAGTTAGCATCACATTTATGGTGCATGTTAATGTGCCCACCCACACTCATTCAAATTCACAGTACATTCTCTCATGGTGGCTAAACGATATGTGCTACTGGGGTCTTTGATAAAACACGATATGGATTCCCCTGATGCATATTTCCTTCACACTTCTTACCCTGCCAGCATGGAATCTTCATAGAACGAGAGTTCGGTTTCTATCTAAATCATGGCATTCCATCAAGACATTTCCTGACCAGTCAGTCTGAAAGCCTTGCTCACCATCTCTTTCACACAATTCCAAATTGTGGATATGATCATCTTCAATAAAATTAACTTAAAAACACATCAATAAAAACAATAAATAAATATGAAAAATTTAGGAAATCAATAGTATGTGCAAAACGTTTTTACCAAAAATCAATAAATATAATTTAAAATGAATAAAAAGCCAATGGGATCTTCGGCCTTCTTTTCCTCTGTAAAAACATCATATATCAGGAAAATCCCAACATCTTTCCCAGTCGGATTTCCTCGACTGACACCAGTCGGCTACGGACCCAAACCTCGACTGGATCAGAGAATTATGCTACATAATACTACCTTTGAATGCAAGAGAGTGTATGGTATATAAAGACAATTATACCTGCCTATTTGTCCTATGATATCATATACAGATATATGCATTGTATATACACATAAATGTGGATATAAAAGTGGAAGAGGCGCTGTGCCTTAGAGAAGAAACACAGCAGAGCCAGATAGAACACCTAGGGCCATGCATGGTTCTCAAAATGAAATGTCCATTCCAGGAAAGTGCCACCCTCCGTTAAAGCAAGCCAACTGTCGGAGCAGCGGGCCTCACTGGAAGCTATCGTTCCGGAGCAAGAGATAGGAAAACCCAGCAGACAGCCTTGGCAACTGTGCGTGTTTGTTTCACAGATGGTCAATTGATCTTTTTTTTTTTCTTTTTTTTTTATGTATGCATGTCCCTTCTTTTCCAAAAATGTGAAGTAAAATGGGTTGTTTTTTTTTACCTCCCAAAAACTCTTCCTCCGTCTTGTACACAAAAAAGATATGAGAGACAAGAACCATCATGCATTGATTAGAGTGACCGTTTCCATAGCCACGGAGGTAGGGAACAGGGCAGGCTCAGAACTGGGAAGCGGAGCTGGGGTCACACTGGAGTAGTCGCACAATAGAGGGGTCACTTTTGGCACCTTTGATGAATTCTTCCAGTGACAATTTGCCTGTGGGAGAATGAGAAAGAGCGAGACATTGTAAAAAAACAGAACAATAGCAGACAAAAAATTTCATTCCTTTTCACTTCTCCTCTCTACCTAGTATCCCGACACCACCCACAATGTCTAATGTTTTCCCTTTGCTCCCACCATCATTGTTGAGGTCCATCTGTCTGAAGATCTTGTCCGTCCTCTTCTCTGGCGTGGACTCATCCTCTGGCATCTTCATCACTGAAGACACCATCTTGTAGATAGCCTACGAAGGACAAGAGCCAATAGGGAAGAGGAAGTGAGCAAAGGACACCGACAGATCAGAGAAGAAAGGGCAAAGGAGTCGGCTGATATACCCTCATAAGGCGCTGGCATTTGGTAGACGAGAGCCTTTCTCCATCGATCAGATTGCTCTTTATATTCATTTCTCTTAAGACTCCTTAGGATCCCCAGACGCACTGACTACATTCCAATCAAGGATCGTTTACTGCCCGCAGAAATAAAGCTGTTCACTGTTGGGAGTATGAAAATGCTCCAGTGACCACACAGATAGGCATCTAGGAGCATTAGCACAGCACTCTCCCCGGAGTAAGGCGAGCTTTGGGTCCCAGCGGCTGGCACTGGAGGAACAAAGGACTTTTTCATGCTTCATGAATCCCAAAGATGGGCAAAATCACTTGCATTTCATACCCCTTCAGACCTCAACGGAAACTTAAAAGTAATTTAAATTGATTCCAACAAAGCAAGCTATAGTAGCCCTTTTGGGAGAAGACCAGGCACTTGAAGTGAGTGTAAATATCTCATTACTTTACGTTCATCAATGTAAGGCAGATTCTCCACACCCCTGGCTGTCAACAGGAATAATAAAACTCTCCATCGATGGTGCATAACCTCGTTGAGACGGAGGATAATCCGAGTATTCTGCACACTCAGGGATAAAGTCCCTGGTTAAATTTAACTCACTAATCCGATACACAGTAGCTCACGGTGACACAGAGACATCTACCAGCAGAGAGTGTGGGCCGTGCAGCCCTCGATGCAACACTATACAGCGCTGCTGAACCAATGTGCTCTTTAAATCTCTACGTTCACAGAATAACATTCGCCTCTCGCTCTTGCAGCGATTCCTGCACACGTTCTCTCTTAGACTTGTCGAGTCATGGGGTCTCGTTTGGTTTGTGACACAGCATTTGTAATGTCCTAAACCTGGCTGTGGAAGTGAAAGCAATAGTGATCCACAAGAAATAGGCTATGTGCCCTCTAGAGCAGAGGTTTTCTACCCGAGGAACCGTCTTTTTCCACAGATGTTTAACGTGAATAATATAATATTTTATGTATACATGTTTTATGATAAGTCAGAACAGTACACCATATTTCGCCCCAACATTTCCCCATCCCTCTGAGCCACTCCTAGATGGCGGCTCCCAATCCACTGTGATCTCAGCAGAATCATAACTAAATAATAATACGCCTTCAAAATATTTGCTCAGTAAGGATGGGTAGCCTGCCTATTCTGCATGATCTGAGGCGGGATTGAAAGTTTGATAATGAATTACAATTGCGAATTAGAGGAGGGATAGAGATACATAGTTTGTGGGCTGCCAAAGAAAATGCTCAATCACCAAAGTCCTGAAGTCAACCAGTTGACCAGCTGTCGAGGATCGGAGGGACAGGGAAGAATGATATGGTTGGAAGGCGGTCAGAAAGTTAGAGAGGGGCCAGGTTATGTAGAGCTTTATAGGTGAGGAGAAGGATTTTGTAGTTGATGCGCTGACTGACAGGGAGCCAGTAAAGGTCAAAGAGGCCAGGGGGGTTATGTGCTCAGAAGAATAGGTTGAGGTGAAGAGATGAGCAGTGGAGTTTTGAACCATTTGGAATTCATGGAGTGATGCGGCGCTAGTGCCGGAGAAGGGAATCGCAGCAATCAAGTTGGGAGAAAAATAATGAGCGAACGAGCGTCACCGCTGCACTTAGGGAAAGGGATGATATGATGTTGACTATACTCCGAAGATGAAAGAAGGAAATGTAGACCATGTTGTTGATGAGAGTTCAAAGAGAGGGGATAGTTCATTAAGATGCCAAAGTTGCATGGAGGGCAGGGAGAGACAGTAAATGTGCCTATAACTCCCCCTTGGTTGATAGCACTACAAAGGGTGGCTTAGGTGCCAATTAGGAGGAGTTCCGTTGTATTGCTGTTGACTTTAAGATAGTTGTCTCGCATCCACTGGTTGATTATAGAGATGCAGTTTTCATCCAGTGAAAGCACAAATCTCTGTTGCTGGAAATGTGTGCCATATGCTAGTGGAAGCACGTCAAACACGATCGCTCATCTAACGGTCGTCAACCAGAATAAACTCGACATCAGCACGTATGCGATGACTTCATCGCGTGAAGAGGTACCTTTCCCCACTCGAGTGGCGTAAGGACACTGACTCCCACGCTGGAGAGCAGGGAAGACCCCTGGGTTAGAACAGAGTCAGAGCCGAACAGGGGAGGAAGCGAGATACTTCGCTAGCAGGGAGTCACGAGTCAGGAAATAAACACAACACAGGCCAATCACGACCGTTACATCGGCCTCGCCCAGAAATATCCCTGGGCGGCTCGAGGAAGGTTTAGTCGGTAGCTCAGTCCCCGCTGCCTTTCAGAGAACTTTCTGTACCAGTTCAGACCGACAGAAATAAGGGGGATTTAGTCACGAAAGATTTGCAGCCCTTTTCAGTTGATATTGACTCTGGATTTTGCCACTTGGTTAAAAAACTTAGGCCGTTATAGTGCCCCTTACTGTAGGTACTTGCATAAAGTAATTTCCAAGCTCCAGTGATACTTGGGATAATAAAAAATGTACTGGCCAAAACAGTCAATATAGCTTTTACAACAGATTTTATGACCTCCAGGGCAACTGAAAGCTACCGAACAGTGATCGCCCGTTGTATTTTCAACTGGGAGATTAAAAATTAAGTGTTGCTACTAGGAGGCAAACAATTTAAGACAAGAGTAAACATTTTTAAATACAATACAATTATTCAACTTCCCTTCAGGGTCTTTTTGAGGAATTCAATCTGATAGCGCTGACAGGTGGGAAATTTAATTGGTTGTGTGATTTGAGCAGACTACCCCCACACCAGACATTACTGGGCCTAATACAATTGGGCTTCCTAAACATAGTATTTTAAAATTGTGGCCTATGACCTCGGCTGTGTCTCTGCAATATAAAAGGAAATCCAATCAGCCCAATGTCTTTGAATAGAAAAAGCCTGCATTAGAGAAGACTTCCTGTTTCACTGCTTATCCATCCCCCTACGAGACGCGACTCCCTTTCATGGAACACGGAACACACCTTTAAAGCGTGGCCTACGATTGATTACTTCCCCCACCCACCACCTACCACACACTCCTCACTCCGCTATCCACTTCCAGCTTCAATTCCTTTCCTAGTCTCAGCCACTCTGCTCATTACCGTTTTCCCTTATGTCACCCATGTGGTTTCTTTGTATTCCTTTTACGCCGTCCCTCATTTTGTTTTGTAAATTGTGACCCCTGCAAAGTGCTTTGTGTTTAGAAAAGTGCTACATAAACAGAATGTAATTATGTTCCACGTCTTGCGTTTATATCGAACAGGAAACAAACAACCACTTTTTCTTTTTTTTAACAAACAATGCCACCACTGTTTGAGGTTTGACTTCATTCAGTGCGAATATCGACTCAAGACCCAAAACCCGCTCCGCTGCCTCTCGTCACGGCCAAACCTGGACTACCCAGCACCGGCCTCACACCTGGACAATCTCCAGCATCTCGTCGCGACTGATGTAGCCGTTGCCGTCCAGGTCGTACATGCTGAAGGCCCACTTCAGCTTCTGCTCCAGCTTGCCCCTCGACGTGACGCTCAGCGCGATGATGAACTCCCGGAAGTCGATGGTGCCGTCGTTGTTGGTGTCGAACGTGCGGAAGACGTGCTCGGCAAACTTTGAAGCGTCGCCGTACGGGAAGAAGTTGGCGTAGATCTTCTTGAACTCCTCCACGTTCAAATTGCCGCTGGGACAGTCTTTCAGGAAACCCTGGACAAGACAATATAACAATGATATTATTGTAGTAATAATTTCACTTAATGTTAGGCAATAGATTATTATTCCTCCGTCAAGATCCAACTCGACCATAAGATTCTAACAATATAGATGAAGATGTTGATTTTGTTATGGGTACAAAATCGGTTGCCTTGTGATTCCACTAGCTTCCTAAACTATATAAACCTTTTCTTTGATAAACATGGAAAAAGCAGAGACAACATTTAAGGAGCCTAAATAAATAGTGGTTTAAAACAAAAAGGAACCATTCTTCCAATGTAATGCAACTACATAAACCCGCCTTACAGCTTTTCCTTTAAACTATTACTATTAAATAGAAAATGGTAACAACAATGTTGCTTTTCCGGAGCAGCACTATTGTTCTCATTCTATGGCAATGTTAAGTAAAACTAGTGCATTTGAGGCTGTATTATTTATATATGGACTCACTGCTCCGCTCTGAGCACCTGGACAACATGCACGTACACATACTGCTTCTCTTGCAAATAAAGAAAACTTCTGGACACACCGCTGATTCACCATTACTCACAGCTGTTTGCCTTCCTTCTTTGGGGAACCTTGAGGAGTCAGGATCAATAAGAGCCTCTATGCCAAATGGCAGCTAACAGAAATTTTGTGTTCGGGTCTATATCCAGACCTGGATGCCCCATGCATAATCTATGACATCACCCCACCTTTGTTGAACCATTCCGAGAGGATAAAAGGTTTCACATGACGTAGACCACAAAGGGTAAAACCTTTTACATCAATCCAAGTAGAGTGGGAGCCATTATCATTAATTTCTCCATGCGAACATGTAAAAGGTGATGGCGTGCCATGCGTGGCTATAGTACCTAAGATATATCCCACAGTAGATTGGTATTGGTATAATCTATATCTATCTATCTATAGATATAGATTATACCAATGAGCTATGCGAGTCGGCTTAGACACACGCAAACAGCGATACATTCTCCAGGGCTGGAGCCCCATCGGTACACTTTATCATGCCAAGAGTTGGTCAAGTTGTCGTTCTATTGGGGATGAAAGATTACGCTGGCGCCAGCAGCGAAAACAACCACCACATGGCTGTGTGTCAATCTCTGCGCTGGATGAAAACATGGGGAGTGCAGGCCCCGTTTCCTCAGATCTGGATGTATAAAGATGCAGTGATGAACACTGGTTTGGTGAACGTCGTGTCATTGTCTTATTATGTTACCGTACACGCTCTTCCTCTATGGTCGAGTAGAGTGGCTTTGGCAAAAAAGGCAAAGAGCTACAAATAGTTACTGTTCACATGTCTTGTTTACCCATGGATGTTGAGAGAGCGAGATGGTTTTTGAAAGAGGATATGAGTGTGTGTGTGTGTGTGTGTGTGTGTGTGTGTGTGTGTGTGTGTGTGTGTACCTTGTACCACTCCTGCAGCTCGTGGTCAGAGAATTCGGTATTCTCCCTCAGGTCCTGGAGCATCTCCGGCCGCAGCTTGCTGTTCTGTTTCCCCATGGCAACGCAACAAGACACAAGGTCTCCTCGACAACAGCAGTGACAGCACCAGCCAGGCCGCTTTGCAAACCTGCCAATCAAGTTGGAGGAACAAAAGGTCAGCAACCAATGGAGGAGAAAAGAAAGGGCCAGCAACCAATGAGAGATAAGAAAAACTGGCGGGTCAACGACCAAATAGACCTTGAAGATCACCAGATCACGAGAAAATAGAAATAAGTCCAACAGCTTCCACAGACATCAGTGTGTAGACAGCAATGCAGGAAAACACAAACCTACATTAACATACAAACATATTGACTTATTGTTTACAATACTGCGCTTTACAATACCAAGCTTCAGGCAAACCGATCAATCCAAATCACATCTGCATGTCTTTCCCTCCCTGTAGAGCCTGATGGATCGTGTAGAGCCGTGTCTTTAAAAAGTGTGGCCCCATTACATTTACAGCCATTCTAGAAACATTAACTAATCCTGAACAGACCCCTGTGACGTCAGGCGCTAGCCAACTGATCACATTTAGAGGGTTTATCTGGCCAGCTGTGTGTTTGCCCCGCCAAGAGGCTGGGGCTGCACTGGGTACAAGATGACTAATCTCAACCTCATAGCAACCATATCTAGCTCAGCATGAGATTACAAGACATGGGTAACAGCTCCGGGTGACGTGGTGAGCAAAGGCCCTGCTGTGGTCGGGCAGATACAAGAGTGCATGGGACCGAACAGTAAAGGAAACACACACTTCAACCCACCAGTCTACTTTGTACAGAAGAGCGTCCGATTAGCCTTTCAGCCCATTACCAAAGAGCCTGATGGTGTTGGTGGCATCACTGGAGCTTGAACATCCCTTACGAGACTAAGCTGAACTCCCAAACAATCAATCCCTCTTAAGACATGTTTAGCAATTGAACCTAGAATCAGTGTGTGTGTGTGTGTGTGTGTCTTTGTGTGTGTGCTGTGTTCACGCCAAAACAAAACAAGAGGGATGTATTAAATTAAATAAGTGTCCTTATGTTTGCACGTTTTTTAAAAGAGAGGTAAGAGTCAACTGAGCCAACATGTGCTCATTGGTGTGTGTGTTTTAATAGAGAGTCAATTAAAGAGTTACACATGCTCACACACACACACACACACACACACACACAAATATTGGTTGGTCTGTTTTTTTTATCTAGATCAATGGCCTCTCAGTCTGTCACGTCTAATTTTCCCGAACATCGCCTGCTGAAGGGATACCAGCTCTACTCTAAGCTGCCTAACAAGAGTTTGAGTCGCTTAGACCAAAGCTCACAGCCAGCTCCCCACCCAGAGCTAATAGCGTCATGTCTGCAGTAAGTCTTATTGTCCACAGGCAAAGTTTTAATTAACATATTTAGGGTACAGAGATGGCGGGGAGGAAGACTTGATTAGAGTCACTCTTGCAGTTCTTTTCTGTCTTTCTTTTGCATATCATAATTAGCAACTTCAAGGCTTGAGTAATCTAGCCTGAGCCGTTTCAGTAAACGGCAACGCCAGCTAAGAGGTATTAGCGGTGAAAACTATTTTCAACCACATACTCAAGACCAAAATGATAAGATATGGGGACTATGCAGGTGAAAACAATCCCGGGAATCAATCTACCACAAACCCGGGAACACGAGACGCCGGTAGCTATGAATTCCCCTGCTGGAGGAACAAGCCGAAGCGGTGCCTACAGAGCTAACAAGCAGCATTAAAGATACCATTGGCTCTCCTTGGAACCCACTGGTTTGCTGGCTTTAGATCAGATTAGAGCTCCCTGAGAGCTGGTGCGGCATTGTTGGATAACAAACCTACAGTACAGTGTACGCACTCCCACACATTTAATGCCGAAATGAACGCGCGCGCGCGTGAGTGTGTGTGTGTGTTAACCATTGTGTCTTGGCTCAGAATAGATGAAGAAGAAGGATACAGGCTCTCCACAGTCCCATTAGAGCAACTAATGTCAAGACGCATTGCGTCTCCAAATGTCAGATGTGTCGGTCTCCCCTATCAAACGGTGATTACGCTGGTCCCAGGAAGCTCAGACCACCTCCCCACCCTTCCATTACCTCAGCACGCCACTTGCTACAAATACATCATTGGCAAATTCCCCATGTATGTCAAGCCCCCACGTAGTACACTCTCACTTTCCGCGTCTTTTGTTTTTTTTTGTCCTAACCCAAGTTAGTTACCACCTCGGTTCAGTAAAATGATTGAGTCTCACATTGTTTTCTTTGAGGCCCAATAATATAAAACAGCAGTCTCAAAGATGTTTTTGTAGGTTTTAAATTGACTAGCAATGATACGTAAAAAAGATGATCAAAATACAAATATATTTCTTAATAGATAGCCACAAAATACATAGAAAAAGTTCCAGTACATTCTGGCATACCGTTTCCTGAACGTTTTGAAATCTAAATTTCCAGACTAGGGTGTGAATGGCACAAAAATAGAGCCAAATGATAAGAAATAAAAGTGAATGTGTTTGTTTAAAAAATTATACTATTTGGTCTTTAATTAGGATTCTCATGCAGACTTTAAAAATGATAAAGGTTGAAAGTGAGTTGACTATAACTACCACAAAGGTAATGAGGAGATAACATAGAACTGGCTGTTGGTGAGTTCTCTCTCATTCTGCAAAAAACTTTTCTACTTTCTCTCTTTTTAAGCCACACTTGTTTCGATTCCAGCTGTCTCCCCTGCAATATATATCCATATATATATATATATATATATATATATATATATATATATATATAGAAAACTATAATCTGTCTGAGTTCCAAGTGTCCTGAGCATGTTGGTTTTGACCCACACACACAAACAAACACCCCTAACCACATCTGTTCCAGAAACATAACAGGGTCAGTAACCTCTGGCCTGCTGATCCTTACACAACAAAGAACCAAAGGACATGGTGGGGGTGATGAAAGGAGGAGATGATGAAAGAGAAGGAGGACAAGGACCTGAAATGATAAAAAAAAAGAGAGAGAGAGAGAGAGGGCTTGACTATGGTGATATAACGCTTAGGGGAAGATGATGGAAAAGTAGCTGGTGTATGGAGGAGAGGAGATAAAGAAACAGTTGGAGAAGAAAAGCCTACACGCCTAAGTCTGGGGGGTTGGGGGCAGTGTCTATCTGGAGCTGCGTGGACAAGATGGTTCATTACCAGCCCCACAGGAGTGGGACGAGAAAAAGGTGAGAGAGAGAGAGAGGGAGAGAGAAAAAAGGGAAGAACACACAAAACCAAATCTGTCCAACCTGTCTGCTTAGTATGCTAATCAAAAGAAAACTTCCCTGCCAACTCGAGGTAGAGAAGGGAGTGACAGGAGAACAAAGAGTGAGCGTGCTGGAAAGACGAAGGCGGGCGAGCGCGGACGCAGAACCGAAAAGAGAGGCGGCGGGTGGCGCGCGCGGGAAAGCAGCCGATCAAAAAGGTTTAAATAGATCCTTTTTTTCCCTTCCGCTCACCCAAGGGTTGCCCTCCCACTGTCTCCTGGTGTCTCTAAAGAGCCTGCCAGCTGAGCCGCCAGCTGAGCCTCGGCCCGAAAGAAACATGCCTCTCATCTACTCCGCTTATTCCTTCATCACCTTTCCCGTCGGCAGCCATTTCAGCACAACCCTTTTCCCTGCCTCTCAAAAAAAATTAAGTAAAAAGAACAAAAAAGGTTCTTCCAGTGTCAAATGTTCACCCTGTGACCGTAGCCTTTCTATTTCTATATATAATACTTCTTTTGAGCTCCTGTAAAGCTCCCCTTGTCCTGTTTCTTTTGCCATTCTGTTCCTCCCTCACCACGCTAATGGAAAGACAAAGTATGGAATGGAGAGAACGGAACCAAAAATTAGAACAGAAACGGAGAGAAAGAGAGAGACAAAAAAAAGGGGAATAAGTTAATAGGTTGGTTAAAATTAGGAATGGGGTGCAGCCCTTAGTGAGACACCTAGATATCTGGAATAGCTTCCACAAAAAGGGACTATGACCACACATAACCACTCACCAACATAGACCAACTTTACTATACCAGACCGTGCGAAGAAGAAGCAAAAAGGATGGCGAACGCAAGCATACAAGTATAAGAAAGAGCATTCAAATGCCCTTACCACACACACACACACACACACGTCGTGATTGTCATAAAGCTCCATAGACTGAGCCAACATCTGTCGTACAGCAAATCTATCGTTCTAGTTACAGTCTATTACTACAGAAAAAAAGAGGCCGAGCAGGGAGGGAGAGAAATAGTATGGTAAAGTAAGTCAGGTCAGACAAGTGCAGATGTCAGGAACTCGGTGAACTAGGCGCGTACAGACAGGAAATTAAGGGCAGCCCAAGTACACAGAAACACATAGAAAAAACACTGAGTGAATAGAGGATGAGCACGAGTGATGATTAACGTCGAAAGAATAACGACGTGATTGCAAATGTAGTATGTACATAAAAGTATCATGTAATCACCCGACCGCACACGCACACGCACACGCACACACACACACACACACGGGCACCCTGACACACACACACACACACACACACACACACACGCGGGCACCCTGACACACCTCCTTTTGGGAGGCCTGACCTCCATTTAGAACCATTATTGGGGAGCACAGAGGTGGGACCTCATTTTAGGAACACTGATCAGCCGTTGGAGGGCCATGCTATTTCCATCTAGGTCAAACTCACTGGGAATAGTGACTCTATCTAGACAAATAGCTTTACATTTAAATTCTGTCCTTGGATACCTGAATACAAGATCTTTAAGTGGGACAGTTTAATTCCCATCATACATGTCTTGCAAATCTAACAACATATTGAGTGGAATATATATACACATTTTACATAACATAAATATGGAGTGGGATACGTAGTGTTGACAAACCTTGGGAGCCATTTCTTGGCATTGACTTGTATCCTCATGTGCTTTTCTGTCTAAGCCACAATAACAAACTGTTACGGTCTTAAGATGCAAAACATAAAAAAGTTATGACTGATCTTAGAAATACATTTTTTATGAGGCAGCAAAAAAAGATGCTGTTAGCATCGTGCAGACAAATACAGATGTGCACATTGTGTGTGTGCGTGCACACACACACACACACACACTTCTTATGTATGAGGCTGTCTCGAAGGACAAAGATACAGTAAATGCTTTGAAATTCTGTAGCAAAACAGCACGTTCACTTGGAGAATTTTGCAGGAAATTAGTCTTGGGAAAAGCCTATTCATAAGAACGCCTATGAAATATTCATATCGTCATCTTTACCAGTAAGCCAACAATATATTTTTTTTAACCAATCTTTCCCAGCTGCTGCAATTTTTCTCTCAACGTTCAATGTGTAATCACTGCATTTATATGCTAATTCATAATGGAGTTAAAACTTTTTTTTTTTTTTCTCCTGTGTGTCTAAGAGTATGGGTTACATTCCAACCTGATTTCCAGCAAATCATTACTGCAACAATAACAAGCCCAACACCATAGAATTATCATAATTTCACAGGCACTTACAAAATATGTGAATCATGCCTGACACACAACACACAGACACTCACACACACTGTGTGAACCAATTCTATAGAACAACAGTGCGCCATAGAAAGAATTAGTCATCAAATGGCGACTGACAAGGAAAAAAGTTGCAACTTCGGCCTTTGGTTCCTCGTCCTCTGAAGACACTGCTTTGAGGTTGTGGAGCAAGGAACATGAGGGCAGGCGTTATGCTAGGGAAGCATGCATCTGCAGTCATCCCAGCATCATTCACACGCTCTGGCTGCCTGGCTCTCAAAGTGAGCCCACCAGGTTACTGTGTAAGTGTGTGTGTGTGTGTGTGTGTGTGTGTGTGTGTGTGTGTGTGTATGTGTGTGTGTGTGTATGTGTGTGTGTGTGTGTGGTAGGGGATAACGGTATCAAACCAGGGACGACTGGTATATTCCACATCTGTGGCGGGCCCGTTTGTTGATATATTTGTTTGCTATATTTGTTGTTCAAATATTTGATGCTTGGAGAGAGCGTGGTTACAGATATGAGCGTACTTCCATTGAGAGAATAAGACGTCTTTAATTGAGATTCCATAGATTAGACGGAAAGACTGGAGCAATGACAGGGAAGGGGATACGTACAGCATAGAGAGGGTACAGTATGGAGAGATAATTACCCCTTCTTCTCTTCCTACTCCTCATCCCTCTATCCCTCCCGCCGTTTCTGTCTCCGTATCCTCTCGCTGCGGCGCTGTGACCTTTACGCAGACTGTAATACTAGCGCAGGGCTGAGCATAATAATACACGGGGAAAATCTATAGAGTCGGCTCCCCGTGCGCCGCTCTGCTGACAGGTCCAAGCGAGGGCCACTGCGTTTGTCCTCCCTCCTCCGCCGTGACGGACAACTTATTAGATCAGCCGTGACCCCCGTAGAGAACATCCCCCTGGGGGGTGAGGTGGTGGAGGGGGGGGGGAGTCAGCAGAGCACCTGGGGCTGCTCTTCCGACCAGCGAGCGGAGGCCACTTGACCCATCCCTGCGAGCAGACCGGCGGCTGGTACAAGGCGAGGATGAGAGGGATTCTCAGAGCATTACCATCACAGCAGATCGTCTCACAAAGAGCTTCGTTTTTTTTTTTTACCTAACCATGGAGCAGCTGAAGTACTTGCCCTTTGATGTCAATTTATACTATTTGAAGTCCACTTGACTGATAAGTGCTCTCTCTCTCTCTCTCTCTCGCTCCTCTCTCACTTTTACAGCCGGGCGTGAGGGGAAAAGGCCAGGATCAATGTATTTAAATCCAATCTGTTGGCCATTTCGCGCTCACGCTCGTTGACCAACCAGCGGCGCAACTCACAGCTTTCCACTGACCTAGATATGACGTGGAGTGGAGCGGATTGCGTGCTGGGCCGTGTTCAGATCAGAGGGCATGTTTGCTGTGCTGCGCTCTCCTCCCCATCTCGACGGGACCCTGGTTGAACCGTGGCGGGCTCCTTCACTGTCGTGGTTCTATAGAGCGGAGCCACGTCCAGTGTATGGATAAACCTCAGGATGAACTAGGGATTATATAGATGGACCGCTACACCACTTCGCACCAAACACACGCACTCTGGTACATGCTGCACGAGCGTGCACGCACACACAAGTCAGTGTGTGTGTGTGTGTGTGAGCTGGAGGATGCTATGGCCTGGCAAATATATGTAATTTTAAAAAGGAAAATTGCACAAATCACAGCAATCCTGCGGTATTGATTCAGGAAGGTATGCTGAAGCCTGATTCCATAGTACCAAGGAACAATCTAGAGCGGTGGGGCCGCTTCTCCTGTTCCTGTGCTCCAGGCGCATCCTGATATAGCTCTTCCCTCCGCCGCAATCGATCCGCTGAAATCCAACACCCATCTTCCCACTCTTCTCCTCTCCTCCTCCTCCTCCTCCGCCTCTGCCTCCGCCTCTCTCTCTCTCTCAATCCACCTCTCCCGTGTCAGCTTGTCATTTTAGCCGCTAAAATGTCTTTGCTAAATGCCTGGACCTCGGCCGGCCGGCCTGCCGCCTCGGCTGCTCGTGTTCCCTGGGTACCACTGTTCTACATCCATCTATCCATCCATACGCCCACCAACAGCCTGTGTGCCGGCCTGCCAGACTCCCTGGCAATGCAGCCTGGAGGCTCCCTCCCACTCTTCATCCTTTATTACCCCCCCCCCCCCCCCCCTACACACACACACACATAAACCCCAAAGCTTCCCCTCTCTTATGAGCAAAACAGTACAAAAGGATATTGTATACTGCGGCACGGTCAACAAGGCTCTGGCCACTTACACACAGGTTACGACAGGTCAGCTCCGACCACACAGACACGACCGCTCCCTCCCTCTACCCTGCTCTGATCTGCTTAGGGGGTCGAGTAAAGGACAGCCGAGGTTGAGAAGAGCGAACGGCGTCCTATCCCGACACGCGCCGAATCACCTGACCCCCCTGGCTCAAGGAGAAGTACTTTCTGGAAGGTGCTGCTAGAGTAGTCTACTGTGGAACGCTTCCAGCCTCTACTCAATAAAGTTAAAACTACCTCACACGCAGACAAACTTTATGATGAAACCAAACACTCACACACACACAAACACACACACACCTCCCCATAATGATCAACCTGTTCCTTCAGAAGTCCCTAAAGTCAGCCTCTGTTTTACTGCCGTAGTAGTGTTTTATGAGGGGGAAACCGTTCCTCTCTGACGAGTCTATTAAAGCGGACTGGGAGAGGCCTCAGAGGAAACGGGCTCTCTAGGCTTCACGGTGTGTTGTAGCGTTTGTCTCAAGGCGTTGCAGACCCTCACACACTCACCTCACCAGATGAAGAGGGTAATTATCGTCACAGCACGGATTTCTCTCAGTTTACACCAAGAGGCGTTGCAGTTATTCAGGTCAAGTTGAACTGAACTGGCAATGCGGTGGAATGGGAAATGTAGGGAGAGAGGCATATCGGTGGGGAATGGGGTGTTTAGGTGGAGCAATGGTGGAGTGGACTGGATAAGAAGAGTTTTAAAACGCAAGAGAGAGAGAGAGAGAGAAAGACAGAGAGAGAGAGAGAGAGAGAGAGAGAGAGAGAGAGAGAGAGAGAGAGAGAGAGAGAGAAAGAGGACGAGAGGAAGGGCAGAGTCAGGGGTGTAAAGGGCAGAGGGGCGGTCAGGCAGCTCCATGCAGCTGCTCCCTGGCAAACACAGAGGTTGCCTGCCCTCCTCCTTCAATCGCTCACTCCCTCTTCCCAGTTAACTGCCTTTCTTTTTAGTATCCTTACCTTCATAGAAGATAGAGTGGAGGATACGTTTTTTTATCATCAGTAGCACGGCAGTTTGCATGCTAGTATGCCCTGGGTGCCTTTCTGAGTTGGTGTACGCATGCGGGAGGGCACCGATGGGAACCTGCATTACGTGCGACGACAGAAATCTAATCAACGGGCGACGGTGGGCTCGCAGACCAAAGGTCATCCCATTAACTTGTACGAGGACACGTTCTCTGTAAGTGGATTTAACGTCCAATCCGTGGTCACATCATGGTGATCTAACACTTGCTGTGGAGACAAGCGTTTTTCACATAATTCAACGACTCACCATCAGCATGTAAGCGTAAGAAAAGAATCATCCGTAAGTCAATAGAAGATTGACTATACATGCATTCTGTCACTGCATCAAGGCCAAATGGGATATTAGACATGTAATAGACGTCCACACAGTGAGACATTGTGACAAGCGGAGGGAGGTGAAAACCGTGCCCAAGGGCCGCAAAATCCCCAAATAAGGCATTGGCATCCAGCCTATAGCATGCCATGAAGGACAGAAAGCCTGGGAAATAACCTAAATTTCAAGGAGGGGAGAGGGGGTGGGGGGAGAAAGAGAATGACTGGAGAAGCAGGCCACGCTAACTCGCCACATAATGGACATCTCGCCATCCTAATTCCCGTCGTGACGAAGGGGGAGAGAGGGGGCTCTAAAAATACACACACACGCACATACACACGCCATCCCTTTTGCCAGAGCCCCGGCACAACCTTCCAACTCAGCGAGAATTTCCCCTTCACTAGCGATCACGTCACTCCCGGAGAGAGAGAGAGAGAGAGAGAGAGAGAGAGAGAGAGATGCCCGCGGGGCCTCCCACAATGCACCGCTTTTGACGGGTGCTGGTCACGAGAGCCTCCTCCAGGGCTTCCGATGGAAACATCTCACACTCAGACGACGCGCGCTGCGGCCGCCCCTCTTGGTATGCCAAGCCTTTATTCCCGGTGTGTTGGGCCTGACGTCTACAGCAGCAGACCACAGCAGCACTACAGTGCTCCGTCACGGCTCGGGGCGGGCTGGTGACACGTGGCCGTGGCGGCGGCGGCAGGGCCACCAAAGCCCTTTCTGACAGAGTGATGTGCAGCCCGGCAAGCGGTTGCCAACGCTGTCACTAATCGCCGAGGTGAGCAGCGGCCCAAAATCACCAGGACACCTCGGGAAAGGCCTTGGGCTCCAGGCACTAAATCTCAACCCCCGTTTATCTAGTGTACAGAAAAATAGAAAAATACCTTTTCCTACGACACAGTAAGCACACACAACACCCCCCCCCCCCCCCCCCCCCCCCCCCCCCGTCTCCCCTCTCCATAATACAATTAAGACTCCTGACATTTCAGAAACAGAGAAAACTAAAAGGCTCCATTGAACGCAGCATTCATATTTTCAATTCTAACGGAGTGTTTGATGGAACAAGGCCGCCCCGTTGGCAGCCCCCCGCTCTGTAGCGTCCGCGTGCCAAGAGCGGCTACAGCGTGTGATCCCGGAGGCAGGAGGAATGAGTCTGCAGTCGTAATGGCTGCTTGTAAATGCATCCGAGCCGCTTGGCGCCACATCGATTTCTCTATTTCTGATTAGGCTTCCCTTATTTGGCGGGGAGAGGCTGGCGGGGGAGACACTGGGGCCTAATTGATGCTGTCGCGGTATGAACCGCCGCTGTCATGTTCCCGGAAAGCTGGCTCTCATCCACGGAAAGCGCCGCTGTCTTTTTCCCGTCCATCCTAGTTAGTGCCCCCCCCCCAGCCCCTCCCCATGTTTTGATTCATGTAGCCAAGCTACAGCCACAGCTGCCAGACCGCGTAGCATGAAATCGTCCCCATTTTGTTCCGGCGCAGGAGTCATTGAAATGGAGAGGACCCTTGAGGAGCTGGGAGGGAGAACTGAGAGCATGGAAAAGGAACCTTTTCTCCTACAGGACTCTACTGGCTTCTGCAATGGGTTAACAGGGTAGAGAGCACGCTGCAGAGGAACACACTTTCCTCCACCTCTCTGTCTCACTCCTGGGGAATAGCTGTTTGAAACGAACGTGGATATGGAGATGGAGTGAATCAAAACACAGAACGGCGAAAAAAGGCAGGCGGCAAGTGAAAGGTAGATCCACATAGGGAAGGGAGACGGACACTCAACTGAAGGAGTAAAAAACGAATAATCAAAATCAAGGATTGGAGAAATGTTTTATTTTATTTTTTTGAATTGTAAATGTCCTAGAAGGAACGGATGGAAAGACAGCAGGCAAAGGAGGAGAAAACGAATGGGTCAGAGAAAGAATCATCAAAGGTGTTATTAGTACGAGCGCACACAGTGGGGATCCCTTCTTTCTCGGAGATATCAGCTAAGGGCTGTCGGCCACTTAAGTGCTGCAGGGACAGACACACACACACACACACACGATGTGGGGGCACAATTCATAACTTACTGGAGGACGACACACTTTCAATACGGAAGCGCCAACGCACAAGCACTTTCTCTCCCTCAGAGTTTATTAGCTTAACCACACACCAGACTCTGGAGTTAATTGGCTGCCCTTTCAGCTCCATAATGGATGTAAGTAGAGCTCTACGGGGAGGGTGGGAAAAGTGAGGAGAGCAGAGATACAGTTTTTTTTTATATTTGTGTTCCATTAGTATTTCGGGTGTCCGGTCTCAGGGTTTCGGCTTGTGGAGACACTGTCTGGCTGGCTAGTCAAGAGCTCTCACGAATCAAAGCAGATTACAGTCCCAGCAGCACGCATGGCACGTGAAGGCCTAATGTCCATCACTTAGAGGCATACACGCAGGACATGCACGGTACATCCTACACACACACACACACACACACAAAGTGTGTGGATAGCGTAATATACTGCACTGCACATAAACAGTTATTCCCTGTTGATGAGATTGCTAATGGGGAGGACAACGAGGAGAGAAGGCAAAAGCTTCATAACGACCGTCAACATAATCATCAAAGTGCTTGTCTCGGAAAATCAAAAGCGGCTGAAATCCTTTCAACAGTGCCCTAAACGCCCAGGGTGTGAAATGTAGCCAGCACCTTCGAGCCATAGAAACAAAACAGCATCCATCTTCGTGAGAAAACTTTGGCGTTTAGAGGGTTGGTCTCCATTGGAAACCAAGAGGGCCGTTGGGTGCCGTGGCTGACGTTTACGACAATGTGCAGTCTAAGGAATGTTTACAATGACAGTTATCTTCTATCGCCTTTATGACTTCTACCTCACCCATAAAAAAAGCGTCACCCCCTGGGAGATGTACCCATGCACTCCTTCTCCATCAGCTGAGTGGGAGATTTACGCAGCACGCCCCACCGGAGGGAGGTTAGCTAGCCAAGCCCTGCCTTGTGATTGTGCCCACCCAAGGTATCCTGTCATGGGGCTTAAAGGTCTCTCCTCTCCCTGGCAGAGAGAAAGAGCCCCGTGGGGAGGCAGGATGACGAGGGAAACCTTGCTGTCTTCTGTGTCCTTGACCTACAGGGTAGTTACATTTGTGTCACAATAAACTGACACACTCTCGAATACATCAGCCTTTCATTTTCATAGCTAACGCATCCCACACATGCATGCAGTCTGTGGGTGAGTTATGCCAAGTGCAAGGATGGTACACTTGACTTAACAGGGTGTGTGTCAGAGAGAGAAAGAGAAAGAGTGAAAGAGAGAGTAAACGATTGAGGAAGAAAGAGAACTGTAAGGGAGAGAGAGAGAGAGAAAGCAGAAGAAGGGCAGAAGTGAGTGAGAGGGGAAATGAGAGAGAGAGAGCGCATGCGCGCGAGAGAGAGTTGAGATTGTGATTGCTATATGCCTCTCATATTATCCTCTTATGTAATACTTTGGTTATGGCTTTAGAAGCAGACTGGTATTCGCACTAACTGAAGCAAAAACAAAAATCAATTGCAAATCAAAACAAGGTATTGTAAGGTCCACTATTCGAATCAATGAACATTTACCCGCGTCAAAATAAAACATTACTCAAATTGGCATTCTAATACATTTTCTATAGGGTCCCTTTAATGAGAAATAAGTAGCATTTTAAGTGATTGCTTAAAAAATGCAGAAAAACCTTCTATGCACATGTTTTCTCATGTCACAAGCTGATGTAGCCCACTGTGAACTGTAACCTATCATTCAGATAACATTTGATAGTGTTAAACAGATGGCAATCCTGTATGGGCCTACTACTTTGGCCAGTCCATTTAGCTTTTTATCGGCAAGCATATCGTATTAGCCATGAGCATTCAGGTAAATTGTCAAAGTATGTCCCCTGATGCTGGAGAAGCCAATTCCCCAGCCTATGCCTGTCCAATTGTTATCTAGGCTAAGCTAATGGAAGGTACAGTAACTTCATACAGAACTCATCATCAGGTAGACAAGCCTTATTTGGAAACCAATGGGTTTGGCCCAGCTGTAAGGTATTATTGTGGGACCAACTGCTTGTTAAACATTAATTACACACAAAGGTTAACTAACGACAAGGTTTTACATGTCACAGTGGACACAATGAACTCTGTAGAAAGTAGCGCAATTACCATAAACTGAAAGGTGTTTCAGTGTTGAGACCTAAATAAACAAGATTAGACTTGTGTAGCCATATGCGACATTACCTATGGGTAAATACTGACTCAAAGCTGTACTACATTGTCAGCCAAAATAATAGTGTGTTTAAAATAAAGCTTACATCGGACATAACCTACAATGTGCACAGGCTTTAGACAGGGATTTCTACGTGTTAACACTAAATGACGTGGGACAGTTGGTATGGGTCAGCGAAAAAAAGGTACGCGATAAGAATAGACCCAACGAGCGGTGCACGAGCATCGTGGGGAAATCAGAGATGAACACAAAAACATAATCAACCACGCGCATCTCTTCTCGAGTGGAGAGTTGCTTCAGTCATAAAATAGTTTATGATTTAATGATGACCATAGCACAACATAAATCCCCAAAATTGAAAGTAAGCCAAAAACCCTACAAATAATCCTGGTCTGCTGAACATATGAGCACGTGTAACGTCAGTAGCCTTAACAAGCTACAGCATCATTTTAACGAGCAAAATAACAAACAAATTGCTTGCTTTAAAGATTAGATAAAAATAAAAATGGAACATGTTTATTCTATATAGCTTACACTGCACGACTGCACCCCCCCGCTAGACACACATCTGCGAGAGAATAGGCTATGCTTTTGGATAAACAATAGCAGCGTGCCTTACGTCGCTGTCAAAAGCCATCCGCGCGGCCCATTAACAATTCAAAGCTTGTCTAAATATTTTAGGCATCTGCAGATATGTTGAATGATTGAAAGTAAGGCTATGTTCAGTCGAATCTTACCCGATCCACGCGAGGGTTCCGCTACGATTAAATGGGCGATGAAGTCAAGGGAAAGAGACTTGAGGTTTTTGAGAGATGCTCAGTGTGGTTTGACTGCGTCCCCCGTAGCCTTACGGGGAATTCCAACTGCAACTGAAAAGACCGACCGACCTGGGATTCTGCTTCTGCTGTTACTGCGGCCGACCGCTGCAAACCATGTGCAGTGCATGTACAGTGCAGTCACACAGCCCCGCGAGACAACGAGCAGAGAGAAGCAGCAAAGCCACTGCGCTTGCTTTCACGGCAGTGAGAGAGATGGTTTGAGAGGGGAGGTGTGCGGTTAGAGCGGATTTAAAAGGGGGGATGGTTTCGTTGAGATTACGTGGTAGGGGTTTAATTAGATAGTGCGTCCCCTATTGGCACGGCCGCTTGTGTGTCATGATCTAGCCACCCCCCATATCAACATAATAAAATATGGTGTTGGCATTCAATCATTTTATTTTCCTGAAAACGGTGGCTAGATATGTGGGCCAAGCCTAATGTAGCTGGGTAGCGCGCACACACTAGTGAGCGCGTGCACTCAATAGCCAAAACCCAAACACACCATTTACAGAGAGAGAGAGAGAGAGAGAGAGAGAGAGAGAGAGAGAGAGAGAGAGAGAGAGCCTGGACACCACCTAGATGGTCCTTGATCTGAGTCAGACATCAGATCCAGTTCACCACCCCTCACAGAAGCTGGGAAAGAGATGTCTAAAGTTGAATTAACTCCAAAAGTTCAAGATGACTCACAGCTTTCCCGGAGCTGCACGGTCACCTAAGACAATAACCATTACGTTATCACAGCCAAATGACACATCCGTTGGTGTGATGCAGCCGGCAAACAGTAGTTTGAATGGCACAATTGGGCATTCTGCAGAAGTAATTTGAGTCTAATTTCTTAGAGGGTGAAAGAGCTAATTGGAGATAATCATCACATCAATGGCAAATCTTGAATAATTGAATCTATCGGGAAAGGATGGCAGTGTAGATGCTGGACTAGATGATTTTACAGTATAGAAACATACAGTAGGTGGCATATAAAAATTAAGAAAACTATTGTGACGTTGAGGAATAGAGCTATAGTTTACAAAAAATATTCATCAAAGAGTAAACAGGGAATCAGAGTATTGCAGTGACAATGGATGTTGTTTTACCCTGCAAAGAATGAAACCTGAATGTATTCAAGCCATAAATGTAACGGGAGAAATTTTTTTCG
Source organism: Galaxias olidus (assembly GCA_026901105.3). Classification (NCBI taxonomy): domain Eukaryota; kingdom Metazoa; phylum Chordata; class Actinopteri; order Galaxiiformes; family Galaxiidae; genus Galaxias; species Galaxias olidus. The sequence continues at coordinate 90,111 of JAPMUY010004353.1, forward strand.
TTTTCATGGCCTAGTTCTCGTTCTCTCATTCCCCAACATTTTGACACAAAATTATAGTATAGAACCTCACGAGGACAAGGGAAGGGTTGTGTCTCATGTCAAAGAAAGTAAGCTTTTCTGTGGTGCGATTTGCACCAATCCTGCAGGAATAGAGTAGGGAACGATGTTTTTCTTCAGGTACAAGGTAAGTTTCCCTGCAGAGCTGGCTTGAGAGCTTTCAGGTATTGAGTTGCCAGAGTAGCTATAGATGGGGTTTGGTGCTGAGACATCAAAGTCCACCTTTGAGCTTTCTGGAGATGTTGTAGGCTCAATTCAGTGAAACATTTAGGAAGGACAGTGCCCACTTAAACTCCCCAATGACATGTCTGGTCTCAATACAAATCCTTTCAAAATATTGCTTTCTGAAGTGCTCATTTTGAATTATGGCATAATGGATATTATAACACTGTACCCTGTGTGTTTTTATTGTAATCTCCCTTTGTTTTATTGTCGTGTAACTCATTAAGACTTTTAGAAGCAAACAACATTACGAGTGCAGAGTCTTTTCACTGAATGGAATGTCATGCATCCAGCTGAATCTGGTCATTGACCTAGCAGCTGACCTTGCCTCATTGCAAGAGTTAGCCAGATGCCCCCGGGCCAGTTGTTCCATCATATATCACTCTCTCTCCATTTTGTTCTTAAATGCCATTTTCCTCTGTTCTCCTTTCCGGACCCTCATGCCCCCTGGTTGCTGTCTTTTCTTACCCCTCATCCTTCTCCTCTCCACGTATCACCTCTCCCCCTTGTCGGGTGAGACAGGGACAAACCTCTGACTCGGCTTGGGTTTTTTCTGTCGTCTATCTCTCTCTCTCTCTAGCTTTTTTGCTCTCTCTTTCTCTCTCAGAAACAAAGGAGCTGCCTCTTTGCCAGATGTCAACACTGAGGAGTTTTTACTATTCTTTTTATCTATCTTTCTCTCTCTCTCTTTCTCTCATACACACACTCCATGTCTCTCTCTCTCTTTCTCTCTCTCTCTCTCTCTCTCTCTCTCTCTCTCTCTCTCTCTCTCTCTCTCTCTCTTCCTTTTTAATCTCTCTGTCCTTCCGTCCTAACTTGATTGAATTACCCCCATTCTCCTCCTGTTCCCTGGCTTGGCTTGGCTTGGCTTTTCCTGCTCCCGACTGTTGGCACCTTCCCTCCTCTGGAACGGGTTTCAGTGCTGGGGTTGCACTTTCTCCAGTCTTGCGTAACGCCGTGCAGCGGTCGTGTTGCATCCCTGTCTCCTCTCGCCTTTCCCTCCTCCCCAGGCACGCCGGTCACCGTGGGAAACCGTGGCCCAGAAACCCGGCCTTCATTTCAATACTCAAGAAGGCCCTCGCACTCCATTGCTACTGCCCTCATTGCAATGCAATCCTAATGGGTTACTAATCAAAATGTCACCTCCTTGACCTTTGCTGGTAATTAAAGGCTGATTGGATGGAGCACATTAAATGTGTGTCTGGTCTGTAGATTGTGGAAACTGTTGGTGTTGGCTGGTGTCTCTGTTTGTTGTTCTTTTCAGCGACAGATCTATTCAAATGATTTAAAAAAAATGATGCGCTACCTTATCGTCCTTACATTAAACGGTTTTCTTACATAAGATAAATAGTGTTGCGCCTGAACAGTGCACTATTGGCAAGGGATGTTCTCAGCATGGGGACTGACGGTTTATTGCGTTGGTGTGCATGTTGAGTCAGAGCAGCTTCACCAAAAACATAGGTACTCTGTCACTTGCTATCAGTCTCATACACCGACCCATGACAACGTGCAACGGCTGATCAAGCAGTCCTTTGACGTACTCTTGACATGGACCTTCCCTTGTGACTCAGTGCCTCGACCCACACCTGAGTTTGACTTCATCATAGGAGAACAACTGGGCATGTAGGAGTGGCTGCTGCAGTCGGAGAGTTCTGCTTATCAATGCACTGATGTCTGATTCACCAGAGCAAACTAGTGGGAGCCAGTTGTTTAGACAGTATGTGCTTTTATGAAACGTGATCAGTTTTGTTAGTGCGTTATTGCGATAGCACTAAAGTTCATTATTCAGATGACAGGTGAGCGGATTATTTATGTTTTTGTACTTGTTTACAAGCTAAACCCTTTTGGTGCTGGCCCTGTTCTAAGAGCGGTGTGCGATGACATGAGGTGAGCCCAAATTATAAAACATATACAACTTTATTCACACAAGACGTTTGCCGAGTCAAGGCCTCTTGTTTTCAAAGGAGCTAAAATCATTAACACAATTCCAATCCAACTGATATACATATTTACTAAATCAATTTAAATCAATCTGTGTCTGTTTTTCAAAACGATCCTATGATAATGTGAAGCTTCTCATCACCATTGGAAATCTATTCTGTTTGTAGGGCACATTGAGGCTAAACTTGTTTTATTAGGGAATTGCTATCCCCTGGGACAACAATTGCGAATTAATCGCATTTCCTTGTGCCATGGTTCATTAATATTCAGTTTAAAATTAGTGTGTTAATGCGCAAGCGCTGTGTGTATGAATAGATTGTGAGAGGGTCCGTATGAGGCTGCGTTGTTTGGAGCCGAGGACACAGACCGGTACATCACAAAGTGACGCATCTCAGTAACAATGGCTGTCAATTCTCTTTTATCCATTACTTCATTTGATCCATGCCCCATAGCTTGTCAAAAACGGTGAAGCTGAGCTGTAACCGGATATTTCTTTTCAGGAGACACAATGTGAGCAGCAATCCCATGCAACCCGCCTGGATGCCGTTTAGAGTCGCCACGGTAGCAGAGGACCTGCTCTACTTTACCCTCCCACACAAGACTGGTGTTCGCTCAGGTAATTCTGTCGAGTGGGAACAAAATGCTTCTTCCAAGTAAGAATTCAGTGCACTGGGGTGTGATGAGAACTTTTCACGACTGAGGTGACATTCAATTGAACATTACTTTGTAAGTGACAGGCAGTTTGAGAGCCACTCTTACCAGTATTTACTGGGCCAGCATGATTAATATTGAACAATGCAATATGACTGGACAATACTATCATTGGCATGACCACAGATTACAATTGGTTTTGAAGTGACTTCAATGTCTTTTCCCATGAGGCTGTGCCAATTCTAGGCTGTCTGTTTCTATGTGATGGCCTAAACCTACTTTACCTGGACTGGGCTTGGTTGAATAGCTTGTTTAAGGCACCCACATGACAGCAATTAGATGTGATAATTTTATAATTGTCTCACGTATAGTAAACAAGGCCAACATGAAATATGAACAAGTAGTAATCAAACAAAGAAGGCTGGTGTTCAGCTCATGGCATCATTCTCCATGTTTAGGATTGCAAATCCCACAGCAGATGATGTCACCTGTGCTCAGATGAGGGATTATGGTCAGCGTTATTTCTGGGGGGAGGAACACTTTCATAATCCTGCTGGGAATTCTTAAAGGAAACCCCCCTCTTAAAATGCACGCTGTGTTCCTGTTCCGATGGCTAGAAATTCCAAGTCTTAGCAGAAATTTCAAACGGCAGCTGAGAGAACAGTGTCATAAGTCCTGCAAAACCATTCGTATACCGTGTCTAAAAGAAAACAAAAAAATCAAATTACTTTCAAATTGAAAAACAAACACGTCCCTCCTCAAATCGGAGTAGATTTGGGGTCAACAATACGAGGGTGTTCCAATCACTGTTAGATTACCCATGCTGTGTGTCGTGACTTATCGTGAATTAGATCTTGGCACATTCTGCTCCTCCGCTGGTGTGGCTAAAACGGAGGGCTCGTTAAACGCAGCTCACTCCGAGGCTTTGACTCCACATAATCCCCTTAGCCACTGAGGAGAGGATGTCCTCGGCAGAAGATCAAAACTGGAAGACCTAGGATTTCTCTATGAAACGAGGGGAGGGGGACCGGGTGCCTCTGAGGACGTCACACGGGGACACATCCCACACAGACGGCTTGCCTCTGCCAAACGCTCGTCCTTTCTAGCCACCCGGAAGCTGTCAATTTCAAAGTGTGGCTTTGGAAGTATTGCTCACATTGACGCGTCTGCAGTACGAGGGCGAGATTAACCTCTTACTTAACGACACACGTTCATACAGCACATGTCCTTTCCCCAAGCAAACACAGCGGCCCACCTTGGACGGAGAGTGACTTTCACTTACTCATATTGGCCTCTGCATCATAATCTAATCATGGAATTGGCAACGTAGCCCAAGGTCTTCTGGCCAAGGTGAAAAGCTCTGCGTTGCTCAGCTGATGAATTTGGGGAGGGGTGCACCAAGAGGCAGGGAAGGGGAGTTCTCCTCCTGGGTGAAACAGGGTGCCTGCTCTGGAGTAGCTTATGCCCTCAGTGATGAAGATGACTTGATTGGCTCAATGTCTCTCATCAACTTCGGGCGCTTGGGCTATTGTTCATGGCCAATGGTTGATTGTTTTCCCTTTGCATCGCAAAACATTTCAAAATGTATGTATTTGTATCTCCGATACTCCTTATACGAATCAATTCTCATTGCAGCCGTATTCGATATGGCTAATGAACACCAGCTAACTCCGGGCAGTGTGATTCTATCAGGTCTATTGATGTCATCAGTCTTGGCTTGCCGCCCAGAGCCGGGTAGCAGCATCTACTATTTAGAGAGTGGAGCAAAGGCAACTCTGCGGTAAGCAACACATATATACTCACTTCAACATAGACAGACTCACCCATCCACACACAACAACTTAGCCCAACAGGCACAAGCACACATACACACACACACACACACACACACACACACACACACACACACACACACACACACACACACACACACACACACACACTCACCCCCCCCCCCCCACACACACACACACACACACAGACACACAGACACACACACACACACACACACACACACAC